>OY986438.1:41762878-42352878 GCA_963920525.1 Dichetophora obliterata | reverse complement strand
TTTAATTTTAATTTTAATTTTAATTTTAATTTTAATTTTAATTTAATTTTAATTTTAATTTTAATTTTAATTTTAATTTTAATTTTAATTTTAATTTTAATTTTAATTTTAATTTTAATTTTAATTTTTAATTTTAATTTTAATTTTAATTTTAATTTTAATTTTAATTTTAATTTTAATTTTAATTTTAATTTTAATTTTAATTTTAATTTTAATTTTAATTTTAATTTTAATTTTAATTTTAATTTTAATTTTAATTTTAATTTTAATTTTAATTTTAATTTTTAATTTTAATTTTAATTTTAAATTTTAATTTTAATTTTAATTTTAATTTTAATTTTAATTTTAATTTTAATTTTAATTTTAATTTTAATTTTAATTTTAATTTTAATTTTAATTTTAATTTAATTTTAATTTTAATTTTAATTTTAATTTTAATTTTAATTTTAATTTTAATTTTAATTTTAATTTTAATTTTAATTTTAATTTTAATTTTAATTTTAATTTTAATTTTAATTTTAATTTTAATTTTAATTTTAATTTTAATTTTTAATTTTAATTTTAATTTTAATTTTAATTTTAATTTTAATTTTAATTTTAATTTTAATTTTAATTTTAATTTTAATTTTAATTTTAATTTTAATTTTAATTTTAATTTTAATTTTAATTTTAATTTTAATTTTAATTTAATTTTAATTTTAATTTTAATTTAATTTTAATTTTAATTTTAATTTTAATTTTAATTTTAATTTTAATTTTAATTTTAATTTTAATTTTAATTTTAATTTTAATTTTAATTTTAATTTTAATTTTAATTTTAATTTTAATTTTAATTTTAATTTTAATTTTAATTTTAATTTTAATTTTAATTTTAATTTTAATTTTAATTTTAATTTTAATTTTAATTTTAATTTTAATTTTAATTTTAATTTTAATTTTAATTTTAATTTTAATTTTAATTTTAATTTTAATTTTAATTTTAATTTTAATTTTAATTTTAATTTTAATTTTAATTTTAATTTTAATTTTAATTTTAATTTTAATTTTAATTTTAATTTTAATTTTAATTTTAATTTTAATTTTAATTTTAATTTTAATTTTAATTTTAATTTTAATTTTAATTTTAATTTTAATTTTAATTTTAATTTTAATTTTAATTTTAATTTTAATTTTAATTTTAATTTTAATTTTAATTTTAATTTTAATTTTAATTTTAATTTTAATTTTAATTTTAATTTTAATTTTAATTTTAATTTTAATTTTAATTTTAATTTTAATTTTAATTTTAATTTTAATTTTAATTTTAATTTTAATTTTAATTTTAATTTTAATTTTAATTTTAATTTTAATTTTAATTTTAATTTTAATTTTAATTTTAATTTTAATTTTAATTTTAATTTTAATTTTAATTTTAATTTTAATTTTAATTTTAATTTTAATTTTAATTTTAATTTTAATTTTAATTTTAATTTTAATTTTAATTTTAATTTTAATTTTAATTTTAATTTTAATTTTAATTTTAATTTTAATTTTAATTTTAATTTTAATTTTAATTTTAATTTTAATTTTAATTTTAATTTTAATTTTAATTTTAATTTTAATTTTAATTTTAATTTTAATTTTAATTTTAATTTTAATTTTAATTTTAATTTTAATTTTAATTTTAATTTTAATTTTAATTTTAATTTTAATTTTAATTTTAATTTTAATTTTAATTTTAATTTTAATTTTAATTTTAATTTTAATTTTAATTTTAATTTTAATTTTAATTTTAATTTTAATTTAATTTTAATTTTAATTTTAATTTTAATTTTAATTTTAATTTTAATTTTAATTTTAATTTTAATTTTAATTTTAATTTTAATTTTAATTTTAATTTTAATTTTAATTTTAATTTTAATTTTAATTTTAATTTTAATTTTAATTTTAATTTTAATTTTAATTTTAATTTTAATTTTAATTTTAATTTTAATTTTAATTTTAATTTTAATTTTAATTTTAATTTTAATTTTAATTTTAATTTTAATTTTAATTTTAATTTTAATTTTAATTTTAATTTTAATTTTAATTTTAATTTTAATTTTAATTTTAATTTTAATTTTAATTTTAATTTTAATTTTAATTTTAATTTTAATTTTAATTTTAATTTTAATTTTAATTTTAATTTTAATTTTAATTTTAATTTTAATTTTAATTTTAATTTTAATTTTAATTTTAATTTTAATTTTAATTTTAATTTTAATTTTAATTTTAATTTTAATTTTAATTTTAATTTTAATTTTAATTTTAATTTTAATTTTAATTTTAATTTTAATTTTAATTTTAATTTTAATTTTAATTTTAATTTTAATTTTAATTTTAATTTTAATTTTAATTTTAATTTTAATTTTAATTTTAATTTTAATTTTAATTTTAATTTTAATTTTAATTTTAATTTTAATTTTAATTTTAATTTTAATTTTAATTTTAATTTTAATTTTAATTTTAATTTTAATTTTAATTTTAATTTTAATTTTAATTTTAATTTTAATTTTAATTTTAATTTTAATTTTAATTTTAATTTTAATTTTAATTTTAATTTTAATTTTAATTTTAATTTTAATTTTAATTTTAATTTTAATTTTAATTTTAATTTTAATTTTAATTTTAATTTAATTTTAATTTTAATTTTAATTTTAATTTTAATTTTAATTTTAATTTTAATTTTAATTTTAATTTTAATTTTAATTTTAATTTTAATTTTAATTTTAATTTTAATTTTAATTTTAATTTTAATTTTAATTTTAATTTTAATTTTAATTTTAATTTTAATTTTAATTTTAATTTTAATTTTAATTTTAATTTTAATTTTAATTTTAATTTAATTTTAATTTTAATTTTAATTTTAATTTTAATTTTAATTTTAATTTTAATTTTAATTTTAATTTTAATTTTAATTTTAATTTTAATTTTAATTTTAATTTTAATTTTAATTTTAATTTTAATTTTAATTTTAATTTTAATTTTAATTTTAATTTTAATTTTAATTTTAATTTTAATTTTAATTTTAATTTTAATTTTAATTTTAATTTTAATTTTAATTTTAATTTTAATTTTAATTTTAATTTTAATTTTAATTTTAATTTTAATTTTAATTTTAATTTTAATTTTAATTTTAATTTTAATTTTAATTTTAATTTTAATTTTAATTTTAATTTTAATTTTAATTTTAATTTTAATTTTAATTTTAATTTTAATTTTAATTTTAATTTAATTTTAATTTTAATTTTAATTTTAATTTTAATTTTAATTTTAATTTTAATTTTAATTTTAATTTTAATTTTAATTTTAATTTTAATTTTAATTTTAATTTTAATTTTAATTTTAATTTTAATTTTAATTTTAATTTTAATTTTAATTTTAATTTTAATTTTAATTTTAATTTTAATTTTAATTTTAATTTTAATTTTAATTTTAATTTTAATTTTAATTTTAATTTTAATTTTAATTTTAATTTTAATTTTAATTTTAATTTTAATTTTAATTTTAATTTTAATTTTAATTTTAATTTTAATTTTAATTTTAATTTTAATTTTAATTTTAATTTTAATTTTAATTTAATTTTAATTTTAATTTTAATTTTAATTTTAATTTTAATTTTAATTTTAATTTTAATTTTAATTTTAATTTTAATTTTAATTTTAATTTTAATTTTAATTTTAATTTTAATTTTAATTTTAATTTTAATTTTAATTTTAATTTTAATTTTAATTTTAATTTTAATTTTAATTTTAATTTTAATTTTAATTTTAATTTTAATTTTAATTTTAATTTTAATTTTAATTTTAATTTTAATTTTAATTTTAATTTTAATTTTAATTTTAATTTTAATTTTAATTTTAATTTTAATTTTAATTTTAATTTTAATTTTAATTTTAATTTTAATTTTAATTTTAATTTTAATTTTAATTTTAATTTTAATTTTAATTTTAATTTTAATTTTAATTTTAATTTTAATTTTAATTTTAATTTTAATTTTAATTTTAATTTTAATTTTAATTTTAATTTTAATTTTAATTTTAATTTTAATTTTAATTTTAATTTTAATTTTAATTTTAATTTTAATTTTAATTTTAATTTTAATTTTAATTTTAATTTTAATTTTAATTTTAATTTTAATTTTAATTTTAATTTTAATTTTAATTTTAATTTTAATTTTAATTTTAATTTTAATTTTAATTTTAATTTTAATTTTAATTTTAATTTTAATTTTAATTTTAATTTTAATTTTAATTTTAATTTTAATTTTAATTTTAATTTTAATTTTAATTTTAATTTTAATTTTAATTTTAATTTTAATTTTAATTTTAATTTTAATTTTAATTTTAATTTTAATTTTAATTTTAATTTTAATTTTAATTTTAATTTTAATTTTAATTTTAATTTTAATTTTAATTTTAATTTTAATTTTAATTTTAATTTTAATTTTAATTTTAATTTTAATTTTAATTTTAATTTTAATTTTAATTTTAATTTTAATTTTAATTTTAATTTTAATTTTAATTTTAATTTTAATTTTAATTTTAATTTTAATTTTAATTTTAATTTTAATTTTAATTTTAATTTTAATTTTAATTTTAATTTTAATTTTAATTTTAATTTTAATTTTAATTTTAATTTTAATTTTAATTTTAATTTTAATTTTAATTTTAATTTTAATTTTAATTTTAATTTTAATTTTAATTTTAATTTTAATTTTAATTTTAATTTTAATTTTAATTTTAATTTTAATTTTAATTTTAATTTTAATTTTAATTTTAATTTTAATTTTAATTTTAATTTTAATTTTAATTTTAATTTTAATTTTAATTTTAATTTTAATTTTAATTTTAATTTTAATTTTAATTTTAATTTTAATTTTAATTTTAATTTTAATTTTAATTTTAATTTTAATTTTAATTTTAATTTTAATTTTAATTTTAATTTTAATTTTAATTTTAATTTTAATTTTAATTTTAATTTTAATTTTAATTTTAATTTTAATTTTAATTTTAATTTTAATTTTAATTTTAATTTTAATTTTAATTTTAATTTTAATTTTAATTTTAATTTTAATTTTAATTTTAATTTTAATTTTAATTTTAATTTAATTTTAATTTTAATTTTAATTTTAATTTTAATTTTAATTTTAATTTTAATTTTAATTTTAATTTTAATTTTAATTTTAATTTTAATTTTAATTTTAATTTTAATTTTAATTTTAATTTTAATTTTAATTTTAATTTTAATTTTAATTTTAATTTTAATTTTAATTTTAATTTTAATTTTAATTTTAATTTTAATTTTAATTTTAATTTTAATTTTAATTTTAATTTTAATTTTAATTTTAATTTTAATTTTAATTTTAATTTTAATTTTAATTTTAATTTTAATTTTAATTTTAATTTTAATTTTAATTTTAATTTTAATTTTAATTTTAATTTTAATTTTAATTTTAATTTTAATTTTAATTTTAATTTTAATTTTAATTTTAATTTTAATTTTAATTTTAATTTTAATTTTAATTTTAATTTTAATTTTAATTTTAATTTTAATTTTAATTTTAATTTTAATTTTAATTTTAATTTTAATTTTAATTTTAATTTTAATTTTAATTTTAATTTTAATTTTAATTTTAATTTTAATTTTAATTTTAATTTTAATTTTAATTTTAATTTTAATTTTAATTTTAATTTTAATTTTAATTTTAATTTTAATTTTAATTTTAATTTTAATTTTAATTTTAATTTTAATTTTAATTTTAATTTTAATTTTAATTTTAATTTTAATTTTAATTTTAATTTTAATTTTAATTTTAATTTTAATTTTAATTTTAATTTTAATTTTAATTTTAATTTTAATTTTAATTTTAATTTTAATTTTAATTTTAATTTTAATTTTAATTTTAATTTTAATTTTAATTTTAATTTTAATTTAATTTTAATTTTAATTTTAATTTTAATTTTAATTTTAATTTTAATTTTAATTTTAATTTTAATTTTAATTTTAATTTTAATTTTAATTTTAATTTTAATTTTAATTTTAATTTTAATTTTAATTTTAATTTTAATTTTAATTTTAATTTTAATTTTAATTTTAATTTTAATTTTAATTTTAATTTTAATTTTAATTTTAATTTTAATTTTAATTTTAATTTTAATTTTAATTTTAATTTTAATTTTAATTTTAATTTTAATTTTAATTTTAATTTTAATTTTAATTTTAATTTTAATTTTAATTTTAATTTTAATTTTAATTTTAATTTTAATTTTAATTTTAATTTTAATTTTAATTTTAATTTTAATTTTAATTTTAATTTTAATTTTAATTTTAATTTTAATTTTAATTTTAATTTTAATTTTAATTTTAATTTTAATTTTAATTTTAATTTTAATTTTAATTTTAATTTTAATTTTAATTTTAATTTTAATTTTAATTTTAATTTTAATTTTAATTTTAATTTTAATTTTAATTTTAATTTTAATTTTAATTTTAATTTTAATTTTAATTTTAATTTAATTTTAATTTTAATTTTAATTTTAATTTTAATTTTAATTTTAATTTTAATTTTAATTTTAATTTTAATTTTAATTTTAATTTTAATTTTAATTTTAATTTTAATTTTAATTTTAATTTTAATTTTAATTTTAATTTTAATTTTAATTTTAATTTTAATTTTAATTTTAATTTTAATTTTAATTTTAATTTTAATTTTAATTTTAATTTTAATTTTAATTTTAATTTTAATTTTAATTTTAATTTTAATTTTAATTTTAATTTTAATTTTAATTTTAATTTTAATTTTAATTTTAATTTTAATTTTAATTTTAATTTTAATTTTAATTTTAATTTTAATTTTAATTTTAATTTTAATTTTAATTTTAATTTTAATTTTAATTTTAATTTTAATTTTAATTTTAATTTTAATTTTAATTTTAATTTTAATTTTAATTTTAATTTTAATTTTAATTTTAATTTTAATTTTAATTTTAATTTTAATTTTAATTTTAATTTTAATTTTAATTTTAATTTTAATTTTAATTTTAATTTTAATTTTAATTTTAATTTTAATTTTAATTTTAATTTTAATTTTAATTTTAATTTTAATTTTAATTTTAATTTTAATTTTAATTTTAATTTTAATTTTAATTTTAATTTTAATTTTAATTTTAATTTTAATTTTAATTTTAATTTTAATTTTAATTTTAATTTTAATTTTAATTTTAATTTTAATTTTAATTTAATTTTAATTTTAATTTTAATTTTAATTTTAATTTTAATTTTAATTTTAATTTTAATTTTAATTTTAATTTTAATTTTAATTTTAATTTTAATTTTAATTTTAATTTTAATTTTAATTTTAATTTTAATTTTAATTTTAATTTTAATTTTAATTTTAATTTTAATTTTAATTTTAATTTTAATTTTAATTTTAATTTTAATTTTAATTTTAATTTTAATTTTAATTTTAATTTTAATTTTAATTTTAATTTTAATTTTAATTTTAATTTTAATTTTAATTTTAATTTTAATTTTAATTTTAATTTTAATTTTAATTTTAATTTTAATTTTAATTTTAATTTTAATTTTAATTTTAATTTTAATTTTAATTTTAATTTTAATTTTAATTTTAATTTTAATTTTAATTTTAATTTTAATTTTAATTTTAATTTTAATTTTAATTTTAATTTAATTTTAATTTTAATTTTAATTTTAATTTTAATTTTAATTTTAATTTTAATTTTAATTTTAATTTTAATTTTAATTTTAATTTTAATTTTAATTTTAATTTTAATTTTAATTTTAATTTTAATTTTAATTTTAATTTTAATTTTAATTTTAATTTTAATTTTAATTTTAATTTTAATTTTAATTTTAATTTTAATTTTAATTTTAATTTTAATTTTAATTTTAATTTTAATTTTAATTTTAATTTTAATTTTAATTTTAATTTTAATTTTAATTTTAATTTTAATTTTAATTTTAATTTTAATTTTAATTTTAATTTTAATTTTAATTTTAATTTTAATTTTAATTTTAATTTTAATTTTAATTTTAATTTTAATTTTAATTTTAATTTTAATTTTAATTTTAATTTTAATTTTAATTTTAATTTTAATTTTAATTTTAATTTTAATTTTAATTTTAATTTTAATTTTAATTTTAATTTTAATTTTAATTTTAATTTTAATTTTAATTTTAATTTTAATTTTAATTTTAATTTTAATTTTAATTTTAATTTTAATTTTAATTTTAATTTTAATTTTAATTTTAATTTTAATTTTAATTTTAATTTTAATTTTAATTTTAATTTTAATTTTAATTTTAATTTTAATTTTAATTTTAATTTTAATTTTAATTTTAATTTTAATTTTAATTTTAATTTTAATTTTAATTTTAATTTTAATTTTAATTTTAATTTTAATTTTAATTTTAATTTTAATTTTAATTTTAATTTTAATTTTAATTTTAATTTTAATTTTAATTTTAATTTTAATTTTAATTTTAATTTTAATTTTAATTTTAATTTTAATTTTAATTTTAATTTTAATTTTAATTTTAATTTTAATTTTAATTTTAATTTTAATTTTAATTTTAATTTTAATTTTAATTTTAATTTTAATTTTAATTTTAATTTTAATTTTAATTTTAATTTTAATTTTAATTTTAATTTTAATTTTAATTTTAATTTTAATTTTAATTTTAATTTTAATTTTAATTTTAATTTTAATTTTAATTTTAATTTTAATTTTAATTTTAATTTTAATTTTAATTTTAATTTTAATTTTAATTTTAATTTTAATTTTAATTTTAATTTTAATTTTAATTTTAATTTTAATTTTAATTTTAATTTTAATTTTAATTTTAATTTTAATTTTAATTTTAATTTTAATTTTAATTTTAATTTTAATTTTAATTTTAATTTTAATTTTAATTTTAATTTTAATTTTAATTTTAATTTTAATTTTAATTTTAATTTTAATTTTAATTTTAATTTTAATTTTAATTTTAATTTTAATTTTAATTTTAATTTTAATTTTAATTTTAATTTTAATTTTAATTTTAATTTTAATTTTAATTTTAATTTTAATTTTAATTTTAATTTTAATTTTAATTTTAATTTTAATTTTAATTTTAATTTTAATTTTAATTTTAATTTTAATTTTAATTTTAATTTTAATTTTAATTTTAATTTTAATTTTAATTTTAATTTTAATTTTAATTTTAATTTTAATTTTAATTTTAATTTTAATTTTAATTTTAATTTTAATTTTAATTTTAATTTTAATTTTAATTTTAATTTTAATTTTAATTTTAATTTTAATTTTAATTTTAATTTTAATTTTAATTTTAATTTTAATTTTAATTTTAATTTTAATTTTAATTTTAATTTTAATTTTAATTTTAATTTTAATTTTAATTTTAATTTTAATTTTAATTTTAATTTTAATTTTAATTTTAATTTTAATTTTAATTTTAATTTTAATTTTAATTTTAATTTTAATTTTAATTTTAATTTTAATTTTAATTTTAATTTTAATTTTAATTTTAATTTTAATTTTAATTTAAATTTAATTTTAATTTTAATTTTAATTTTAATTTTAATTTTAATTTTAATTTTAATTTTAATTTTAATTTTAATTTTAATTTTAATTTTAATTTTAATTTTAATTTTAATTTTAATTTTAATTTTAATTTTAATTTTAATTTTAATTTTAATTTTAATTTTAATTTTAATTTTAATTTTAATTTTAATTTTAATTTTAATTTTAATTTTAATTTTAATTTTAATTTTAATTTTAATTTTAATTTTAATTTTAATTTTAATTTTAATTTTAATTTTAATTTTAATTTTAATTTTAATTTTAATTTTAATTTTAATTTTAATTTTAATTTTAATTTTAATTTTAATTTTAATTTTAATTTTAATTTTAATTTTAATTTTAATTTTAATTTTAATTTTAATTTTAATTTTAATTTTAATTTTAATTTTAATTTTAATTTTAATTTTAATTTTAATTTTAATTTTAATTTTAATTTTAATTTTAATTTTAATTTTAATTTTAATTTTAATTTTAATTTTAATTTTAATTTTAATTTTAATTTTAATTTTAATTTTAATTTTAATTTTAATTTTAATTTTAATTTTAATTTTAATTTTAATTTTAATTTTAATTTTAATTTTAATTTTAATTTTAATTTTAATTTTAATTTTAATTTTAATTTTAATTTTAATTTTAATTTTAATTTTAATTTTAATTTTAATTTTAATTTTAATTTTAATTTTAATTTTAATTTTAATTTTAATTTTAATTTTAATTTTAATTTTAATTTTAATTTTAATTTTAATTTTAATTTTAATTTTAATTTTAATTTTAATTTTAATTTTAATTTTAATTTTAATTTTAATTTTAATTTTAATTTTAATTTTAATTTTAATTTTAATTTTAATTTTAATTTTAATTTTAATTTTAATTTTAATTTTAATTTTAATTTTAATTTTAATTTTAATTTTAATTTTAATTTTAATTTTAATTTTAATTTTAATTTTAATTTTAATTTTAATTTTAATTTTAATTTTAATTTTAATTTTAATTTTAATTTTAATTTTAATTTTAATTTTAATTTTAATTTTAATTTTAATTTTAATTTTAATTCTAATTATTTGACGATACGTTAATCATCCTTAGAATTTAATTAGAGTTTAACTACTTATTAGGAAAAACTAAAAAATAAGTGCATATTCTTCAGTTCATTGCAAGAAATTGCAATTCTATTTATGAAGTGTCGAAATGAAATTTCCATTTTCATGCAATATATTCTCATATTCACATAACTAATGGTTATTCTCAAAATTATTGTGGTTCTTAAAAATGGCGTACGTTGCTGCTAAAATGCTGCCAATTCGCAATCCTATTACTGAGCCGCATTCCCATTACATGAGCCTGTGACCAACTAGCGCCTTAGCATTTATTTATCTTACTTGTGGTTGCTGTGCTTGTTGTTGTTGTTAGAGTTGATGTTGTAATATTGTTCATATTTTCGCAAGAGTGGATTTTCCAAAATAATGCAGTATGAGCCACTGTTTAACCAGCTCGAATCGAATCGAAGAAAACGTAGCAGCCCATCCATGGTTTGTGCTTTTCTCCATTTAATGGGCTTTTATAGCTAGGCTGAGGTTTTTGGAAACTGGGAAAATTTTGGAATTTTGTTCAATAATTTCTATGCTTTGCTATGCTTTTTCTGTAAGTACCACAATATTTTTGGTCCGCATTTTCTGCAGTGGTACTTAAGTTAGGACCAAATAAATTTTCATATTCAGCGAAAAAGCCGACAAACCGAAAACTAACAAACACAAATAACAAGTTATAAATTGTTGTTATTATCGTAGCTGGTTGGTTGGTTGCTTGGTTTATTTCGTTTAATTTTGGTTGGTCGAAAGAAGATAAATTTTTGTGGTCCTGTGTGAAAGAAGAATATGGCAAAGATGTTGGTAGACACTGAGAAAGAAAGAAATTGAGTTTTGGTGATTTCAAAAATTTTTAAGACGATTTCGAGGTGTGGAAATATATTATGTCAGATCGCACTGTCACAAATACTAATGTTTGTATAGAGTTTTTGTGTTTTCTTTAAATATTAATTAATAATGGAGTTCAGTCAATAACGTCTCTAATATTTAAATATCATTTATCAATGATCATGTTTCGAGATATTTCAAACGTAATCTGGTTGCTCTACCTACAAAACAACCGTGTTATACTTCTAGTACTCATCGGTAAGGCTGCGTACCAATATTCATGTAGAGTAATTTTAGAAATTTTTTTAAAAAAGTTAAGCTTTTATTTCCAGTGTGGAGCACAACGAATTTCCTGTTGTTTTGTCTCTTATACTATATCAAAAGGTAGTCAACTGACTAAAATAAGTTTTTCAGTATATGTTCCATAAATAGGTCAAACTGTAGAAATACTGCTTTTATTCGCATTGCTATTATTGCTATCATTCAGCTAACCAACGTTCAGAGCCATTTGAAGTCTCATTAAGTAGATTTATGTGGAATAGTAATTAATTGCTAGCAAAACTCAGCACTTACGAGTGAGCTCAAAAGTATGTTACGCAACATTTCAAATGGAATAGCATCTAAGCGGATTTGACATTCGAAAGATAATGATAGAAGTAAGTTTGCTGCAGTTCAAAGTTTTGAATATAAGATAATGTAAGCATGTGGCAACCCAAACTTTGTTAAACCAAACTATGTTAAATTTTGCTTTGTTTATATTTCAATTTATTCAATATTATTGAATGATAACTGTTTAGATATGATTTCAATAGTATGACCTGATTTTTCTAGGCAGTTATGAAGAAATTTCTTTAATTATTACTTGATTTTTTGCGATTGGTTATGATTTGTTACAATTTGATGTGATAATAAAAAATAAAATATCTACCAAATTTAAAAATTACCTACCAATGACCAAAAGTCGATCTGAAGAAAAATATTAGAAAATATTATTGCAAGATATGTTAGATGGTTAATCAAACCAATTGATTTCTTTCCAAAAGTCAAGGTTTCTTGAGATTTAATAAAAATTTCTTGCTTGGTTTTTCATATTTAAGATGGAAATTTTAAGGCTGTACAAAAATAGACAAGTCTCAGTCTCTGACTTTTGACTACATTTCACTGAATGTACACATAAAATTATCAGAAAATTTTTTCTCTAAAAAGGTAGGCATACATCTATTTTAGGTAGACTCTTCTAATTTCAATAATTTCTGAAGTAAAACGAACTTCTTAAGTAGTCGTTAAAATTGCAGTTCTGCTTATCTCAGTATGAGTTACATTATCTATAATAATTCTAGTGATAAAGAAATAATATTTTTTGGCGGATGTAAATTGTGTGCACTAATGTATTTCCTTGCTAAAGTTAAGAAAGGTTTAGGGTCAATGAGAGGTTGCAACACTATTATTTTACCTCATAATAAGATTAAGACAATCTTTGCAAAGCAAGTTTTAGAAGCTATGCAACTTCTTAAAGTGCTTACTTTCACAACTATTGGAAGATGCATTTTTTATTATTATACATACGGGTATCGAAACTTTTTACTTCAAGTGAAAGCAAAAGTATTCAAATATAATAAGCATTCAAATATAATAGTTTTAGCTACGTAGTTTTAATGAGCTTTAACTACTAGGGTTGTAATTTTTTTTTTGAGCAACTTTTGGACCTAGAGTAAAAAAAATAATTGTACCGAGAAGTGTTTAGATTTGAACAAAGATCCGTCGCTCCTCAACTAGCATGCTTTATAGCTTAATAGTTCCTATCAATGCTCGATAATATTTTTAATAGAGACAGTAAAGAGAGTTTTTAAAATTTCATATGTGTAAGAAATCACTGCTTTGCTATTTTATATCATAAGTATAGCATGATAATATAGAAATCGAAAAATTTTTCAATACTCAATAAATCTTTCGATTAAGAGAATTTTGTTCCTTAAGTTAGTCGAAAATCATGAATATAATATTACTACCATCTGAACAGCGTTGCCAAGTCAGGATTTGTTTGTGTTTGCTTTTAACACAAGACTAAGTGCTCTATTTTTTTAAAATGTACTAGAAAAAATACTATAATCGGAGCGTTTCTAGTTTTATTATTGTGATATAAGAGCTTCTTAATAGTACGCCAAAAAAAAAGATTAATTTCCTGAAATAAAAAATAAACTTATAATGATTAAAATTTCCACTTTCATTAATAATATAAGCCCCTTTTATTTACAAATCACAAACAGTTTAATATTTTCTTAAAAACATGCCTAGTCATAAAAGAGTATATCGATGATTCAATAATGATATTAATCCGACTTATTTTGAGCAAAATCTGTCCTTTGTGTTTCCGATTTTTTTGAAACTTTGTATGATAGTAGGGCCTATAAAAATAACCTAAACTGTATTTATTTTTTTGCGAAAAAAATTGTTTGTTAAAGTTATACACTGTGAAAAATATAAAAATACCTTAAAAAATACAATTAGTGCTTGTATTCAAATAGTTGTAACTTTGAAACCGTAAGTTGTACAGAAAAATCGTGTATATATTTTAAAGATATCGAATTTGTCTTTTTGGTGGTGAATTTTTTTTTGCAGTATTTTTATGAATTTTTTTTTTAACCGAAAATTTTCGTCACATTTTTTATTGTGTTCGCAACAATTTTTTTTATTTTTATTTTAGTATTGAGTTAAGGCATTCATTTTAAAGTCTAACACGCAATTTTAGGTTGGGATTCCAACGATTGCTATTTTTAAAAAATTTTTTAAAAAATGCCTTCAAAAGATTTCCTATTTTTGTACCGAAAATTCCATATTTCTTATGTTAATACCAATTAATTAATGATATCTGTTAACATTAAAATAAATTTATTACTATTAAAAAAAGGCAACAATGTATAAAACCAAACATTTTTTATTTTATTTTTTTTTAGATATTTAAAAACTGTAACTATATTTGATATAGGTGCAGTTGATGTTACTCGCATTTGTATTCTTCCTTTTCCTTTTGGAATAAATGAGTGGTGGGTTAAGGTACCATGACTTATTTTTGCTTTATTAAAGCGTTTTTCAAAAACTTGAGTTTCTTTGCAGTGCTTGGATGAGAAAAATTCAAGGTCAATATTTTTAATGTTTTTTGAAACCCAATCAAAAAATGTTGTGGGGATATTTATAGGCTCGTCGATATTCTGCAGAGTAGCCTTTACGGTAAGCATTTTAATTGTACCCAGGGTTGCCAACTTTTGAAAGCCCAGGCCCGGAGCTTTTTTTATTTAATAATTTTTTTATGGTCTGCTTGCTTTTAATTAAAAAATTAATTTTTACTTTGGTTTTTTCATACATAGTCATGTTTAACAATCATGTTTACAACAAATGTGACACAACACAACTTGCATTTTCCCGTGAACTCGTTTTTTTTTTATCAGCAACCAATCTTTGTAGTAGGCTTGTGCTTGTGCTTTCCAGAGACGGAACGGACATGGAACGATTCTTTTGAAGAAAGGAACTAGTTCACGGAAACATGTCCGCAGAACTATCTAGTTCCTTTGCTTTTTTGAACTGTATAGACTATTTGGACTGTCTGCTTGTTGAACTACAAAGGGAAATTGAAGCATGTCCGCGGAACTATCTAGTTCCTTTGTTTATTTGAACTGCAGAACTATATGAAGCATTTGAATGAAGTGCTTGTTGAACTGCTGAGAAAATGTGTAAAGGTCCATGTAGATTTTCAACACATCACTCTGACTAGTCTTAAATCAATTGAACAGAATTTTTTGCTTTTTATTTCAATATTTTTAACTTAAAGAAAAACATTTCTTTAGTTTATATAAAAAAAGGAACTTCTATCATTTAGTAAATAATTTCATTTAGTAAATAAAGTTCACGAAGTAAATTTATAAAGTTGCTGAAAAGCGAGCAAAAATAATTTGCAAACAGTTCCTCATGAGCTCGAAACTCAGTTGCATCTTATAGTTCATCAGCTTTAAGCATATTCGCGGAACTATATAGTTCATCAGCTTTAAGCATGTTCGTGGAACTATATAGTTCCAGCAGTTCTATTTATAATATAGAAAGCATGGTGTAAGAAAACCAGGTGTTAGTGAGTTTTTGACAACACCATGAATTTCATTGCATCTGTCAAAAAAATGTGAGCGAAAGAGCGGAACTGTTGATAGTTGTCAAATTGTGTTATTTGTTTGAGTTGCTAGATGACGTGCTATAGTTTTTATTGTGCGAATTAAGTATAAATAAATATTTAATGCAATTAATTGTGCCGTGTTGTGTTGACAAAAAAATATTGCAGTGGTCTTCGCCGATTTGCCAAGTTTGTCATTGAATGTTTTGGCCATTTTATCAGAAACGTGCGCTGGAAGGTGCCGCCGACATGAAGCTTTGGCCAGCATGCAAATTGTCTTGCATTCACATCGTTGTTTTTTTTTTGCATAACGCACAGCGTCTCATATATTTTTTATTGTTTTCCATATCACTTTATTCTCACTTTATTCTTAGTAAAAATCTTATAAAACTGCAGAAAGACTCGAATTTAACAAAATTTGTTTTCATTGCAATTCACCATCAGCTGTTTTTGACAAGAGCGGAGAAACATTATTTTATCATTTTGAGAGAGAAGTGTCAAACTCACTTACACCTCTATTTCTTACACCATGATAGAAAGTAACAAAAGCATGTTCAATGTCATTTCGTGATTGTTTTGTTTCATAGGTTAAAAGCAAAAATGCTGAACAATGCACACAACTGGAATGACGATATATCATTTTTTATTTTATCTATTATTTCTTTCACTCTCTTTTACATGCATAATTGGCTTACTTGTCGTCGCTCAAACAATTCGATTAAGTTATGTATGTGCGAATGAGATGTTAGCTTATGTCGTCGCTCAAACAATTCGATTAAGTTATGTAAGTGCGAATGAGATGTAGCTCAATTAAAAAAATGTTATTGCAATCGGAACTGTTTGGACATGCTTAAATCGAACAGATGGAATGATTGGAACTATAACCGAGAGTGAACATAGTTCCATGAACTATGCAGGTCCGGAACAACCCAACTCTACTTTGTAGCTTTGTATCGAGAGCCAATCGTTGTTAAAAAAAGATGTTAAGTAATGTTTCCTCTTGCAACTAGATTCCATTATGCTGTTCTCTAAAATAGTTTTGTATCAGTTAATACACAAAACACAAATTATTGACCGAACTTACATAAATTGAAATGCAAACATTAATTAAAAATTCAGCCGCAGACAAGGTTAATTTGTAAGGTTGTGGCACTTGAGAGAAATGCACTCTTTTCCCCGCCTTTGCTCGAACTGTCATTGCGCTTTTCTTTGTTCTAAGCATTCATTTTCTTAATTTCTTTTCATCCATTCTGACAGTTCGACCGAGTTCGCTCTCAAGTGCCAGAACCTTATAAATGAGCCTTGGCCGCAGAACTCAAAAGAAAAATAAAAACAGAAACGAGTTCTTCAAGTTACCAAAAGAAAAGTTACGACTGGTTACGACGTTCCTTCATAAGCGAAGTTCAAGAAATAGAAAGAAGTTAGTCAAAGTTAGTCAAAGTTAAGTTAGTGTTCATTAAGACAAATGGTTCAAACATTCACTAAAAAAAGTGTTAATCAACACTAATAAATAAGTTAAACAAATTTTTTTGTAAGAAAAACTTGATTTAAATATAGATTAGAGCGAAAGCCGGAGAAAATGTGCCAGGCCCGGAGCCCGGAGATCGGCCCTCAGGCCCGAAGTCTCCGGGCGAAAAGGTATGTGTTGGCAACCCTGATTGTACCTCCCAAGCCGTCACATGGCACTTTGCCATGTGAGGTAGCAAAAAAGTGCCATTCCGCAGAGATTTTTAAATCAATATTGTGCTTGCACAAAGTTATAAATTCTTTTTTGTTTTTATAGTGAGCTCCTGTTCCATCCGAGAAGTAATATATTTTCGTTAGTGTCCCCAATTTATTATTTAGAAATTTTATTAAGCCTCGCTGAAACAAATGCACTGCTATTGTATCGAGCTTTAAGCATTTGGAAATAGCATCGTAACTTAAGAACTTTACTTCATCTTTATCTTTATAATAAATAAAAAATGGATGCAGAGTCACTTGATCGTTTTTCCAGTGTATACCTTGTACCGAGTCCTGTAGAACAAACGCGTAGTTTTCTGAAAAGTTGCATATAACTACACACTCTCCAATTTGCAATTTTTCTTCTTTTTATTTAAGAAACTGCTTTGCTCCTTTTCTATGAATGAGTGTGTTACCAAGTGCTTTAACTTTTCCGAAAATTTCTCCAAATATTCATCTGTACAAGATATTATTGATTCAAGTGATGTACGATCTACAGCTAACCATTGCTTATAACTAGGGATCGGATTTTTATGCAAAACGTATAAAAAAGTAGTGTCAAAAATGTAAAATATATAAATTTTATGCAATATTTTAACACATTTTGATCAAATATGCTTATTTTATCAATATTTTTAGAAAAAATAATTCATGTTGCTATCCTACAAAGGATTTAATTTAAAAATGATTTTGCTAAAAAATAAGATCCCTACTTATAACAAATATTATCAATCATATTTTGAAAAATTTGTTTCAATTGATCGATTAATTCCGTATTCCGACAATTCTCGCATGATTGAAAAAAGCAATTCTAATTGGGTGGGTTGCAAATAATATAATACATAAAGTGCTCCGCCATAGTTAGTTAATTAGTTTTATGATCCATTAAATTGTTACATTACAGGCTAATTACAGACAAACAGGCTGTCTAGTCTAGCGAAGCTAAAAACTCGTTTCATTTCTATGGTGCATTTTGACACACTGTCGAACACGTATGAAATAAATAAGAAGCAACTAGAACAGATGGCAACCTTGGTAGAATTGATGGCGGTGATCTATATATAACCTTCTGTTTTAAATGTCATATGATTTAGTAGCCAATTTGAACGTTAAATGTTCTATTATACTACCCTCCTAAGTAAAAAGGTCATATCTCCATTTGAGTAGTTTTGAGATATTTAGCTATTACGTTTTTATTTTTCTAAGAAACACACTAAAAGTGACCACTTTACTTAAATTTTGCAGTCATGTGGAGTTGAAAGTTGGTAATCTTAGCTTAACACAAAAATCAGAAACTCATTCACGGTTCCGAATCTGCCCTTTTCTACATTTTGAAATTTTGGCATTTATGACTTTCTTTCTTGGGACGGCAGAATAGTTCTTCTATAGTTCAGAAAAATTCGTTCATACAAATGTGAAATCATATAGTACTTTAACAGTAGGTTGATCACAGCTTTATCACTCAAGACTTCTGAAGAGGAAATGTAGCGATTTCCGAAACAGGCTGTCTAGTCTGCTGTGTGGTTGACTTTATACAGAGTTGTTGTTGTTGTTGTTGTTGTTGCCTTCTTAAAAACTTAATTGATCTAAAGGCCGCAATTAAATTAATGTAACCATTTAATAAATCATAAAACTAATTTACTAATAAAAAAAATAGAATTTTCGGTATAAAAATAAGAAACCTTTTGTTAGCATTTCTTAAAAAATTCGTTAAAAATAGCAATCGTTGGAATCCCAACCAAAAATTAATGTTAGTCTTTAAAATTGATGCCTTAACTCAACACTAAACTCAAAATATAAAAAATTTGTTGCGAACACAATAAAAAATGTGACTGAAAATTTCAGGCTAAAAAAAAATTTTCATAAAAATGCTGCAAAAAAAATACACCACCAAAAAGACAAATTCAAGATCTTTAAAATATATCCACACGTTTTTTCTGTACATCTTACGGTTTCAGAGTTACAGCTATTTGCTCTATACAAGCTATACAAGCACTAATTGTATTTTCTAAGGTTTTTTTTATATTTTTAACAGTGTATATCTTTAAAACAAAATTCGAAATCTAAAAAAAAAGTACGCAGATATAATACTGTTCAGGAGAACTATCCACCTACAGAGTTTCATAAATTTTTAAAAATAGTGATGTCAGAAACGTAGGCGATTTTTTTTATTTTATTAATTTGTTTGGTTTTTTTTTTAAGCCATTACCCGAAAAAGGTTCGTGTTATGACATAAGTACGTATAAATAAGCTAGTACTAGAAAATTTATATAGAAGCTTTTTTTTACAAAAAAATATTACTCTCTAAGAAAGAAAAATTGTTTCACAAAAAATTTGAGGTTTTTCTTAGAAAGCCTTTAAAAATTTCTTGTTCCTTAAAACATACATTTTTATATTTTATTGCTCATTTCGTGCAATACCGTCATAACGCAAAATTTTGGTTTTTTTTTTTAGTTAGAAATTCAGAAATATGCATTGGTATCATATCTTTAATTTGAGTGAATTCCAGACCAATTTGCTATTAATCGACGGTTTTGCAGGTACTTGTGTCAATATGACTTTTAGAAATTTCTTCACTTTTTTGCTGCAATAACGTTTTATTTCTATTTATACCAAAATTTCTTATAAATATTTCTTATCTATATCTATATATATATATATATATTTATATATATAAAATGGAATGTTTGTTTGTTTATTTGTTTGTTTGTACCTTATAGGAGACCAAACATCTGGACCGATCTTCCTGAAATTTTCACAGCATTTAACTGGGACTCTGGCATGATTAATAGGGTACTTTTTTCGACCACGCCCACTTTTACGCCCGCTTTTTAAAAATTATGTAATGGCTCCCATATAGTTTTTAACAGATTTAGTTCAAATTGTATACACATTATACTCCAGGCGAGGTAGAAATAAACATTTCATACGCCACGCCCCCTTTCACGCATTTAAGTTTTAAACTTTTTGTTCTCTGTACAAATTTGTTCCTTCCAACTGATTATTTTTTATTTGGTAGTATATTGCTCTTAAACTGTTAACGTCGCCATATTACTATGAACCACGCCCACTTCACCGCCCCCTTTTTTAATTCAGATACTTACTTATACCACTAACAATGTTTGCTATACAAAATACTTTTTTTGTAATATGTATTTACCTAAAGTTTTATATACTTTTTATCTACAGCTAAGGTAGCCATAAATTTTTTTATTACCAAATCCCCCTTTTTTGCCCCATTTTCCTTTAATTATAATTAATCTGCTTTCAATCTATATATATAAAAATGAATGTCTGTCTGTTTGTTTGTTTGTTTGTGCTTTACAGCATTTTACTATGACTCTGGAAAGAATAATAGGCTCTATGAAGTTTTTATTGGACAAAAGGGCGTGGCACTGCCCATATAACCGAAAAATTTAAATCGCCATATTTTGGGTATTTTTTGACCTACGTTGATGCTATGTGGTACATATGGTATTGGCATGATTAGGAATACGTACCAGGAGAAAATTGGGTGGGACCACGCCCCTTTTTAGGAAAATTAAAAATTGCAATATAGTCTTAACTACTGGGTCCAGTAGTTAAGACTATATTGATCGTCATTAAATTTTCACAATAGGATATTCTTACGAAATAATAAATTCTTGACTATATAAAGTTGTGAGTGGACGAAGGGGCGTGGCTTCGCCCATATAACCCAAAATTTAAAATCGTCATATCTTGGGCATTTTTTAACCAACGGCGGCAGTATTTGCTATATATGGTAGTGGCATGAATAAAAATACGTACCAAAAGAAAAGTGGGTGGAGCACGCCCCTTTGTTTGCGATATATTGGAGGCTGGAACTGATAACCGATCTTAAATTTTCACAGCGTTCAGCTTTGGCTCAGGAATACTTATTACATGATAATATTTTTCGACCAAGCACACTTCTGCACCTACTTTTTTACTACGTTTATTAACGGCTTTACCACAAATGTAAAATACATATTAATTAAAATAGTGGGGTAGCCCCATTCTCTTTCTTCCACCACTGTCTTCAAAACAGCTGATTTTATAATACGTGTTAATTAAAATAGAGAGTGGGTAACCCAATTCTCATTCTCCCACAACTGACTGCGAAACAGCTGATTGTGTAATTGCTGCTTTCTGATTGGTCTAAAAATAAAAAGGGGGAGCATGAAGCAAATTACATGCGATTCAGTGCTGAATTCTAATTAGTTTACAACAAAAAAAAAGAGGCGAAGCATTGCAATAATTAAATTAAATAAATAAATTTTTGTAAATATATAAATACTTTTAATTATATTTTTTACGAGGGGGGTAGCGAAGCACACCGGGTTCAGCTAGTAAATTATAAATATCACTTATTATATAATAAACCATTTTTTAAATAAAAATTTAAGCAAGTGACTTCACATTTTTGTACCAACACAAAACGTGACATCTCTCTAATTCAAAAGTATGTTATGATGTTGTAGCAAAATTGGCATAACTGAAAATGAAACATTTTTATTTTATTTTTTTTATTTATTTTATTTTAGTAAACTAGTATAATAAGAACCAGTTCTTTTGCTGTACAAAAAAATATATTTTAGAATTAAATATTACATATAACAAAAATTAAACATTAAATATGAATAATTTTTCATTTTGGGCATAAGTTATTTAAAATTATAATTGAAAGATATATTCGATTATTATTATTATAAATATTATCTAATATAGCTTTGCTAATATAGCGTATTTGATTTGCAAAAGTTGAAGATAGCCAGCAGAGATTTGCATGAGACCATTCGTCAGTTTTTGCCACTCGAGTAACACTCGTCGTCAGTCGTAACCGCACACAAGAAAAAAATGCATATATACCGCTCGAGTTCGTAAACAACGATTTCTGCAAAGCACACTTTGTCACGATTGCGAATTGATGCAAAGGCAGCCTCCAGACCACGAGATCATTCGGATGCTTCGCTTAAAGCTCGAGTGTCAGCTGCTGCATGAATTTTTGTTGTTTCCATACTTCTCTGACCTTCTCTAGCAGTGCGTTCTTCTTTGTGCTGTTTGTTTCCTTTTAGTTTATTGTTTTCTTTTCTCTACTGTGGAGCAATCAGTATTGCCATTAGCAAGTTTTATGACAGTAAATTTTTAAAGTAACCTGAGATAAAATATGGACCAAGAAGTGCATGAAAGTTAATCTTGAAAGCGACCTAAATTAGTAAACAAACTATTATTGAAAGTTTGTCGGTAAAATAACAACAATGTTTTGCTTTCAATGAACATTCTTTATCCCTTCAAGACAAGCGTAACTAAAGCTCCAACACAATTAAAAAATGTTTGATGAAAACCAACACAAACTTGTCATTAATTTGTTTTTAGCAAATGTCACGAGCTGAGCTAAGTTGTGTAATTTAGAAAGAGATCCTTCTGACAACTGTTTTAAAGAAGCGGCGTGTGCTGCAAATTTTTATTAAACAATTTTATAGAAAAAGCCCAGAAAAATAAGTATTCAACCCAAATGTATGGAGTTTTTCAAAACGAGCAGGTATTTATTAATAAAACAAATTTTGTACAAATGTTAAATTATCAAAGAATGGCTAAAACTTTAGGTTATGTTGTGTAGTCGAACTGATAAGAACACTTCAGTCTTTAATTTTGATTCATTTAATTAAATACCTCTAGTTTCGGGTGTAAGAATTGTGAAATTTCTATAAGGACTTAGTGCCAGAATATGTTTAGAAAAGTCCAAGAAAGGCATAGAATATGGTTTGATCAAAATTATAGGTGTCTGTGATATTTATCAAAAGCGGCGAATATAGACAATCTAAAATTATGTTACATTTAAATTAAAATCGGTTTTGTTTAATAGTAGATACAGTAAAACTGAAAATAAAAATTAGTTTAATATATACAAGAGTTTGCTTAACCTTTGATTACTAACCTATAAAAACACCCGTAAATGAAACTCACAATTATAAGGACTCAAGTGCATAAATCTTAAAAATTTTATAATTTGAAATTGGTTAAACCTTTTTTATTAGTTATAAATAGGTTTTTATTAATTTCATTCACTAATTCAATGCTTAGAATGATTTTGAATGTAGTGCTACTAGGTGTAATCCACCCTACTTATGAAATCACACGTATTCGTTAGCTTAGTCAGATTTTTCACACCACATCCTAAAACTAATAGAAACTTTATTCTGCAAACTAACTTAAGTTTCTTACAGCAATACGTGTTTAGTAATGTTTTATTTTTAAGGCTTTTTTTCTTTATGAAGATTCCTCAAATATTTCGATTCTAGTGATAGCATTTCGTGTGATGAAATGGTTTGAAATAGACTATAAAAATAAAGTTTTTTGTCAAAATATTGTTTGGTGTAATAGTTTTAAGACATTAACTGCCAGAAATTATATGGCGGAAAAAACTCTTCCTATCTGCATCAACAATTAAAATGTAGGCAATCGGATAAAAGATAATGCTTTTTTTTCATGCATATTTTTGATTTTTTTATTCTATTTTGATTTTATTTCAAAATATTAATACAAAACTTACTTGATCTAAAGCTCGCAATTTAATTCATGTGATTTATACAAAACTTTTAAAATTAAAATATCTTCATAACTTGTATTTTGTTTTTTAATTTCTTACAATATTTTTCAGTATGTACTTATACTAAAATACTTATTTTTCAGTATTTTACAATTTATATTTTAGTTTTAATATATTCCAATATACGGAATTCTAACCAGAAATCAATCAATCAATTGCAGCCACTCAAAACCTTCCCAAATGATATCCTGAAAGTGAGAATAGCATTTGAAATAATTATGTTTTTTGTATGCAATTAAAAATAATTAAAAAGTAATTAAATAATTTCATTTTCATTAATCGGAATGCAAAAATTTAACATTTGTTGATGCTGATTGGAAGAACTTTTTCATAACTATTATTTTTGACCGTTTATATTTTTTAAACTACCACACCAGCCAATATTTTTACAAAAAACTTGATTTTTAGAGGTGATTTTAAACCATTCCAGCTCGCGGATGGCTACCTCTACAGCCGAAATATTTGGGGTATCATCCATACTATTGTATACAATTCCTGACTACCTTTTATATGACAAAGCATTCTTTTGTAAAAATCGTCCAGTTTTGCGCAAAAATTGTTAAACTGTTTTTGTCTTTTTTTTTTGCCCTGTGATTTTTTTGTGCGAAATTTATTTTTACCAAAATGTTGTTTTTATATTTAATGTCTCAAAAATAATTTACATGAAAAAATAACCCCAATATCTCTTTCCAATCAAAATTTATGGCTTCCAACAAATTTTATAATACACGGTTAGAAATCTTGTACTAAAATTGAAACTTTTCTGTACTATATATAAGTCTACACTAGCTTTGGTTTCAAATCTAGTATTTACAAAATGCTAAAAAATTGTTTTAATACAGTTTTGGTTTCAAATTTAGTACAAGCTTGGATTCAAATATTTTAAAAAAAAATAACAAACAACGCGAGATTCGATCACACGACATTGAGTTTGTAAACTCACTACTCTAACCACAGAGCTATTGGCTTATACATAAAAAGCGCGATAAACAAACATATGAACCGAGTCGCCTAAAATTGAGTCGCAGCATTGCCAGGCCAACTTTTTACGGGTCTTAATCCAAATTTAGTATCCACATATACTAGAATTTAGTATTATTTGTTATCAAAACAAAAAGTAATACAGAGTTGTACTTAAATTGAAACCAAAAAGACTAAAATTGAAACCAAAAAGCTAAAATTTAAACCAAAAAGCTAAAATTGATGCTTTAATATTTCTTTTGGTTTCAATTCTAGTACAGAAAAGTTTTAAATATGAGTTAGTATTTGAAAAGTTTAAATTTGAAACCGCAAGGTTTAAAAACATGCAGAAATATTTTAGTGGGACTAAAATTTAGTCCAAGATTTCTAACCGTGTACTGTTAGTAATTTTCACATTAATCGTATTCAATTCCTGCTATCCACCTCGCAGTCGAATTAGCATAGAAGTTGATTGTTGACGTATTTTCTCGCCAACTTGTGCGATAATAACTCTAATTAAAATCTTATTTTATAATATTTCAATTTTTTGTGTCTGGTAACAACATTCGCAGAATAAAAAAATGCAACACTGCAACTAATATTTTTTTCCTTTGTGCGAATGAGCATAAAAGTATGGATTTTTCGTGCTTTTGGCGATTGTTCCTTATGTCTTGCCTTGTTTGACATTCATGTGTCGCAGACGTTCGTAATCGCTAGCGCTCTAAGCTAACACTCTAAGCATTTGTATCAACAGCGATTGGTAACATGCATTTGCGCATTAATTTAAATGCAGGAAGCACATTCGGTGCTCGTTTATTGATGAGACAATCGAAACGCCATTTGAATGCACTCAAGCTGTTCTCTGATAGCCAGTATTATAAAGAAGATAGAGAAGAATCAGATGAAAGAGGGAAAGAGTGAAAATAAGTAAGATAACCAGGGACCGTACCGGTTATGGTTTTTATCAAAAAAGTCAGATATTAACAGTAATCATTTAACTTTTATTTTTTAAGACAAAAATACTAGTTATTTAATGCCTTCTTTTTTTTCGGGCAAAAATTACTGTTACTTTTGACTTTTATTTTTTTGGTCAAAAATAACAGTTATTTTGTGCCTTTTATTTTTTTCGGTCAAAAATATCAGGCAATTTGAATTTTTTTAAAGGCCACTTGAACGGCAAAAAAAGTTTTATGCAATTTTTATTGTCTCATCAGCGCGCACATTTTGAGCTATACAACTTTTTAGTTTTTAAAGTTTTTTATTCGGCCTTTGAAAAAATACGAACTACCTGATATTTTTGACCAAAAAAATAAAAGGCACAAAATAACTGTTATTTTTGACCTAAAAAATAAAAGTCAAAAGTAACAGTTATTTTTGCCCGAAAAAATAAAAGGCAAAAAATTACAGTTAATTTGAATTTTTATAGTAACAGTCAAAAATATAAAAGACATTTAATATTCGTGAAGCTGCTACCATTACGATAATAATGGTATATTTAAAAAAGTCCTCCGGCCACTTTAACGTTATGCCTTTTTCATCTGAAAATTGTAAAATAACAGTTATTTTCGGTCCCTGAAGATAACTGGTTACACTAACAAAACTCTATAGTTAACTAAACATTTTAAATAAAGCTTCTCTAGAGCTTCTAATTTCATCAATGGATTTTAAATGGTCTGGTAAAGAATTATATAATAGAATGGCGTTAATGAAAAATAATTTCGTTGAATTAAGGAATTTAAATTTAGGTACTATCAGAGCATTACTTCGAACTGACTGGGAAAATTGTAGTTTTTCAAATAGTTATAAGGGAGTTTTTGACTGAATTAGTTTATATAAATTTATAAATTTTATATTAGTCGGTCTTTGTAGTCCAGTGGAGAGTGCGCTAGACTATCAACCCAGAGGTCCCAGGTTCGAATCCAGGCTCCGGGCATGGTTCTTTTCGCTTTCTTTGTTCATTCCTACGTTTAAGAATTATGAAAAAACTAAAAATCCACAACTAAATTGTAGAAAATGTGTAATTAAAGGACAGCAACAACTTAAGGCATAACACTAGCCTCGGTTAAAAGCAATTCAAATTGTCTTTCACGGTTGTTTCGCCTAATCAATAATTTACGTATAGTTCCAATCAATTCCTCTAAATAAATCTATTCCTTTCCTTTCAGGTCAAAGACCAAACCTTGTTTGTATAAGGCGCATGCCTTGGTTCTTTGATCTTTCTTTTAAAAAAAAAAATATAAAAATATACAAGTCCTGGCGTTAAGGTAATTAGATAAGTCGCAACCAAGAACTGATTTATTTTACTGTGAAATATGATCGAATTTCCGAATGCCATGGACATGCTGTTAACATGATCGGTGCACGTCAGTGTTGAGTTTATATGGAAACCTAGGCTTACAACATTGGTAACAAGTTTAAGTTTCTTATCACCTATAAACAAGTCAGGGATATTTTCAAAAAATATTTTAGATGCCGAGATTGGTAGAACGTAAGATTTAAGTGCATTAAGCTGCATACCGTTTATTAAGGACCAATGGTTTATGTCTTGGAGATATTCATTCAGTCTTCAACTCAAGTCATCCGTGTATGGATGCATAGAAGAATGTTTACAAGTTGAGAAAATGTCATTTATTAAAACTGAAAACAGCAATGGGTCAAGAATTGACCCTATTGACCCCACCAACCCTAACTCTTTGCATTCTATACGACAAATAGCTTCTCAAAAGACTTTCTCATTAGTCTTCATCTCTAGACAAGGTATTATCACAAAAGCAATACCAGCACGTATTTGACATAGTAAGTTGTGCTTTACAGTGTCGAAAGCCTTGGAAAAGTCGAGCATGCAGATAAGAGTAATTTGTCCTTTGTCATATGTTGTTCGTACATTGTCCAAAAATTTCATAGTAGCAGTGGAACAGCTATGACCAGCTCGAAATCCAGATTGTAGGGGAAAAAAATTAAGATTTGATCTGCCATAATCGCTTCACACAGCGAGGACAAAATACTAATTGGACTGAAATCATTGGCTTCAACCGAAGACGATTTTATAACAATAGGGACCACCTTAGCAATTTTTCAGGAATGAGGAAAAGAAGACATTGCAAAACAGTGGTTAATGATGTGGGTTAACGGACTAAGAACTTAGGGCATAATTAGCTTTATAAATCTTATCGAGATGCCATCCTCTCCAAAAGCATTTGATTTAACTTTCATAATGTACTTGCAAACATCATTCTCACTTACTGCAGAGAATTGGAAGTGTGACATCAACTATATTTATGTTTCCTTGAAAAGAATTGCTGGCTAGAAAGAAATGGTTAAGAATGACGGGACAAACGTTACAATCAGAGCCATATTTTTTTCCAATACCTAAGTTTTTTAGATTTTTTAAACAGTACTTTAGATGAAAGCGAGTTATTTAACTTAGCAAAGCAGTAGTTCCGTTCTGATTGCTTAATAGCTAAAACTGAAGCATTTCTGGCAATCCTGTAATTTTCCCAATTTTTAGACGACGGAATTTTTTTCCAACTGTGCATTTAGTTTCGTTTTTTTATAGCATTTTTGACATTTGTATTAAACGACGTACAGGAAACACTTTTATAACAGTAGTTCTAGTGGGAACATGATTTACAAAGGGATTGTTAAGGATATTAGAGAAAGCTTCTACTTTTTCATTAACATCAGAGAAAAACCATATATCATTCCAGGGTACTAAGCATATATCACGATAGAGGGCAGAGAAGTTTATAGATTTAAAGTCTGGGTAAGAGATAGGCCTAGAGGTAGCTGTACGAGATAAGTTAATGTCGAGAGAACAGAAGATTAAATCATGATCAGAGATAAAATAAATCTGGTCAAACAAAAGAACAGTCGATTGGTCAGAGATAATAAAATAATCAAGAAGACTAGGAAAATGATTAGGTGAAAATCGCGTGGGCATAGTTTCATTTACAATTGGCAGACCGACGGAAGACAAATTTTCGTACATAGATTTAGAGATGTTGTAGTGCGCACCAAGTTTAAGCAACCAAACGTACACAAACTATTTGGTTGCACTGTATTTATGTATGTTTATATTCACCACGCACAATGACCCGTGGTTATATATTTGATTTACATGACGCACTTTCGCACTAAGCTAATGTTCTATGTATTTCACTCGCGCACTTTTAATGTTTATATATTTTGTTATATTTATTTTGTATTACGCACTTACACATTAAGTTTATATTTATTATTCACTCACGCACTTGTTATGTTAAAATTTATGCACTTTTTAGATTTTAAGAAAATACCGTTGTTTGGCTTTATAAGCATCGAAAATTGAAAATAAAGATTATTAATTCTACAAGCTTTAAATCAGCTGCATCTATTTATTTCAAGCCTAAGCGCATTTTTATGCCGGCTGAATAAAAATAATATTTCAAGCCTAAGTGCATTCTTATGCCGGCTAAATAAAATAATTTACTTAGAGCCAGTGGCGTTTTTAAGCGCCGGCAAAAACTCGAGGCAGGTCCTTTCACTTAACAACATAAAAATTAAAACAAAAACATTACATGGCGATCCTGCCAACTCACGGCAATAAGAGTTTGCCGACGGCAAAACAGAATGTGCCTGAGCACGTACCTGATTGTTACGATCGACGCGTAACCATATGTACCGTGGATATGCAGATTAAAGCAGCCAGGACTATGGAAAACATCGATGAACTGAAGTTCCAACTAAAGAGCCACTACGAGGGCAACAGAGACTAAAGAAAAATACTTGTCTCCAATAAATTGTTTAAACTAAAAACAACAAAAATGAGAATTTTTAATTTAACTTTATTGATATGAATTATTATATTTATTATTATTATAAAGAAATTTTTTCCA
The DNA here is from genome assembly GCA_963920525.1 of Dichetophora obliterata. NCBI lineage: Eukaryota > Metazoa > Arthropoda > Insecta > Diptera > Sciomyzidae > Dichetophora > Dichetophora obliterata. The sequence continues at coordinate 42,323,020 of OY986438.1, read as the reverse complement.
ATACATAAATGAAGAAAATAATAAAAAGTAAAATGCCGACGACAAAACACTGAGAATCTAATAACACTTTCTGAAATTTTTTCGATTTATTGTTCTGAATATTATTAATGTTAATTAACAAAAACACAATGAAGTAAATCCATATTTTTTTAAATTTATTATTAAATTTTTGTACACAAAATAACACACGAAACTTGCATCTTTTCACTTCAATAACAACTTGTTGCGCTTATTATTACAAATTTTTTTTTTCTCTTGCACTCACACACAAACACTTTTTAGCAAAACAAAAATTTTTGCCAACAACAACAACAACAACATTTGTTTCTTTCTATATATTTTTTTTTGTTGCTTTGTTGCTCGAAACACTACACTTAAAATTGAATTATATGCATACATTAAGCGAATATATGCTATACGAAAATTACGCGCACGGATTATAATGTGATCATTTTATATTTTGTTAAAATTACCTTTTTTTTTATATTACGCAAGTCGCGACCGACACTTACTACTCACGACCGCCATTATATTATTCATTCATAAAACTGAAACGTCAGTTTTACTTTTTCTTTGTACTCTTATTCGCAATCAATCATTGCAGACACATGTTTAAATGTTGGCATGCATGATTTATTGGCACTATGAAATCACAGGGTGATTCAAGTGAAATAAAAAATTAAATATTTTAATGTTTTGATGTCATAACATAAATTTATGGACATAATTAAAGAAAACATAATATTTCTTGAAAAATTAAAGAAAAATTTAAGAAAAAGTAAAAATCGAACTTATACTGAAGAATATAAAAAAAGCTAAATTGCAAAAAATTTAAAATTTGAAAAACGAAATAGTCAAATATGAAACTTTAGAAGATTGCAAACATTTTATTTTAGAATTTAATAAAATTTATTATGAATTACAAGAATTCATAAAAAATTTAAAAGCACGAAAAGAAGATAAAATAAATTTAGATTTATCATCGGTTTGGGAAGAAGAAACTAATTTGCCAAAAATGTCAAACTTTGACATAAATATAGTAGGTAAAAACCTACCAGTTTTTAAAGGAATTTATGAAGAATTAGATGATTTTATAGTGAAAGCAGAATTGCTTCATGATTTAATAAAAGATGAAGATAAGGCCATTTTTATTAAGTACGTATACAATTTTAAATTAACAACCCAAGTTAGAAGTATACTTGGACGTTTGAACAGACCTTCGACATTGATTGAATTAAAATCCTTATTGGTGAAATCTTATCCCAATCCAAAAACAGTACAGCAAATGCTAAATGAATTTAGTTCAATATCACAGAATAATCTAACAATTTCCGAATATAGAGAAAAAATAACAGAATTATCAGAGCAATTAAGCAATTTAGAGCTACAAAGCTTAGAGAAACCCAGTCAAGAGACAAAAGATGCAATATATAAGGTTAACGAAAGTATGGCACTTAATATCTTTTCAAAAGGTGTCAGGACAGAATATAAAACTATTTTACAGGCGAATCCGCCAAAAACTTTTAATGAAGCAACTGAAAGATGCTTGAATATTGAGCAAAATCTTTCAACAGATAGAAACAATATTTTACATATACAGAACAGAAATAATTCAAGAAATTATAATGAGCAAAATAATAGATTTAATCAAAATTTCAGAAATTACAATAATCAACATTTTTCTAACAGGGATAATAACAATTATAGAAATAATACATTTCAAAACAGAAATCAAAATTTTTCAAATAATAATTACAGAAACAATAATAATTTTCAAAACAACAATCAAAATAACAATTACAGAAGCAACAATTTTCAAAATAACAATAATTTTCACCGTGAAAACGGAAATAATAATCATAATTTTATAAACAACAATAACAGAAATAATAATTTCAATAGAAATACAAATTTTAGAAATAGCAACAATGCGCAGGGAAACGGATATGGCCGGGTAGCAGGAATTGTTACCCAAAGAGGCCAAAACTGATCCTACAACTTACTTAAAATTTAACCAATTTTATTATATTAAAGTGCAAAAATACTAATGAGAATCTGAAATTCCTAATAGACACGGGAGCAGATATTTCTATCTGCAAGAAAAGAAGCGTGAATAAAATAGAAACAAGAAATATTTCAACAATAACTGGTATAGCAAATGAAAGTATAGAGTGCATAGGCACATCATATTTAAATTTTTTAATTGAAACGGAGGAAATAACACACAATTTCCACATAGTAGAAAATGAATTTCCAATATTAACAGATGGCATAATAGGGCGTGACATGTTGAGAAAGTATATGTCTAAAATAGATTTGGAAACGTACACAGTAACATTTTTAATAAATGAAAAAGAACCAACATTACCAATAATTTTAAATTATAAAAATTTTACAGTACCTGCTCGATCAGAAGCAGTGGTCCCCATAAATATTAGGGTTAATGAAAATAGTATAATCCCTGCAAATGATGATAACAAAATACTGGCTATAACAAGAAGTATGGTTACAAATAAACATACACAAAACACAAATTCAGACAAAACATATGGCATTACTAATAAGAAGTCTGATCAACTTTTTGCTTGGGAATGCACATCCAAATCAGATATAAACAAAATGATACAATTAAAATTCGTAATAGATAGAAATTACAAGGGAACCCAAATATATATAAATAATAGAGAAGTTATTGCAAGATGCAGCGATAATCCATCGATCACACAGCTGACTTTGGAGAAACTGTCTTCAAAAATGCAAAGGTTGAATATAAACGAGCTCGCGTTAAGTAAAAATGATAAAATATTTGAAACCATGAGAATGGATAAATTTAAAGAGATATTTAATAATTTACAAAGAAAAAATAATGAAAATTCAAAAATTTTAATATACAATGAACCTACAAGAATAATTGATAAAGATATACAAAATAAATTAATTGAAGAATATCATAATTCGGCTCATGGAGGACACATGGGCATTAGAAAAACCAATTTAAAAATGAAACAAAAATACATTTGGAAAAACATGAACAAAATGATAAAGAAATATATATTAAATTGCGAACAATGTAAAATCAACAAACAAACCAGACATACAAAAGAGGAATTAACTTTGACAGACACACCAGGAACTAGTTTTGAAACAATTTCAATAGATACTGTAGGGCCTTTGCGATTATCAAATAATTTACGTTATATTTTAAGTATGCAATGTGAGTTAACGAAATATGTCATTGCTTGTCCAATGGAGACCAAAGACGCAAAAACCGTTGCCAAATCCTTAATAGAAAATGTTATTTTAATCTATGGTCATTTTAAAGTTCTTAAGTCAGATAGGGGTACAGAATTTACCAATGAATTGATGTTGGAAATCTGCAAACAGCTTAACATTAAACAAATATTTAGCACGCCTTATCATCATGAGACCCTCGGTTCAATAGAAAGAAACCACAGAGTATTGAACGAATTTTTATTAAATTTTTGCAAAGATGATGAATGGGACCATTGGATCCCATACTTCACATTTGCTTACAATACAACACCTCATGTTGACACTAATTACACTCCTTTTGAACTTATATTTGGCAAATTAGCAAACCTACCAAATGATAATCTAGATAATTCAAAATGTTACAACACAGATAATTATGCGCAAGAATTGAGAGTAAGATTAAAATACTCATTAGAAAAAACGAAAGAATTGATAAATATAGCAAAGATTAAACGAATTCAAAATAATGTCACATCTGCACCATTAAATATAAAAATTGGTGAAAAAGTAATGATAAAGAAAATAAATAGAAAGAAAAACCAACCACCATATCATGGTCCATATATTATAGTTGATAAAAATGGAGTAAATTCTAAAGTTGATGTAGATGGTAAAATCAAAGAATACCATAATAATTTATTAAAAAGATGGATTTAATTCAAATTTTTCAATTAAAGTAAAAATTTATTAACTAAAACAATTGCATTATATAAATTTCATAAACAAATTGAATTTGTGTAATTTTTAATAACATATATCATATATCTATTTTGAAACCATTTTTGTAATAAAAGATAAAATATAATCTGTTATAGTTAATAAGAATATTTCAAATGCATGAAACAAGTACTATATTTTAAGATTAAATAATATATTGGATTATAATAAGAAAGTTTGAATTGTATAATTTTAAAAATTATTTTTCTTTCTTCAAATAATTTTTATCTTAAGGATGGGGGTGTAGTGCGCACCAAGTTTAAGCAACCAAACGTACACAAACTATTTGGTTGCACTGTATTTATGTATGTTTATATTCACCACGCACAATGACCCGTGGTTATATATTTGATTTACATGACGCACTTTCGCACTAAGCTAATGTTCTATGTATTTCACTCGCGCACTTTTAATGTTTATATATTTTGTTATATTTATTTTGTATTACGCACTTACACATTAAGTTTATATTTATTATTCACTCACGCACTTGTTATGTTAAAATTTATGCACTTTTTAGATTTTAAGAAAATACCGTTGTTTGGCTTTATAAGCATCGAAAATTGAAAATAAAGATTATTAATTCTACAAGCTTTAAATCAGCTGCATCTATTTATTTCAAGCCTAAGCGCATTTTTATGCCGGCTGAATAAAAATAATATTTCAAGCCTAAGTGCATTCTTATGCCGGCTAAATAAAATAATTTACTTAGAGCCAGTGGCGTTTTTAAGCGCCGGCAAAAACTCGAGGCAGGTCCTTTCACTTAACAACATAAAAATTAAAACAAAAACATTACAATGTTATCATGACATAAAAGATTAACATTGAAATTTCCACACAAAACAAAAAAATCAAAGTCGAATCAAAAATAAATAAGAAAGTTGAGAAAAGTAGGAAAGTTGAGAAAAGTAGGAATTTAAACTAAAACATTTGTTAGGATTGTAGACACAAGAAAGAAACATTTTTGTATTGCTATCAGAAATACAAAGATTTAAAATCACAACACTATCACTGTTTGATTTATTAATCAATGTAGCATTTATGTTTTTTTCTGCAGTAAATAGCAACGCCTCTATCATTTCTGAATAAGTTGAAGTTCTTTAATTCAAAAGCTGGGTCCCTAACGTCAGAACAAAACCATGTTTCTGAAACACAAATAACATCAACGGACGATTCCTCAAACACATACTTAATATAGTCAAACTTATATGAGCTCCTACGCTCCTAGCATTAAAATGCACAACATTAAGACCAGAATAACGTATACAAAGAACATGTATCAAGATTTTACAATTTTAATTAATACCATTATAATAATAGTTAGATCCAAATTTTTTTAAAATGAGTTTTGTAGTAATAAAGTCACTACTCAAACAGACACTTGCAGAAATATTTCTTAAAAATTTACTATTGACGCAAAATAAAAAATTTATGATATTTTTGGTGGAAAATATAATGGTCTACAAATATTCTTAACAATTTTCAGTCTACCTGTACAATTAATGGTCGTGATAACATTTCAAAGTTTCGTATGGCTCTCCTGAAAAATACTAAATTTTGAGTAGTGACAGTCTTGCACGAAATAAGCGATATAATGTCTAATATCAAAGAATCAATCTGAAAACAAAACTTGATTAATTTTAGTGTTAAGATTAAAAGTTGTAACAGAAATTTTTCAAAATTTTATTTTACGACTTGTCTTAAGTGCTTTTTCGTAAAAATTATTCATTGCGTTTTATGAATTGGTGTCATTTTTTGTTTTGATTTGTTAGCAATACTGCATTTGAAATCTATACAAAAGCCAATATTATATATTAATTGTTTTCCTTTAATGTTCTTCCCAGTGCATTCGTTGATGTGTTCACTTAAAATATAAATTAATTTATTACCATTTTCAGATTTTTTTGGAAAAATATGACAATTTGATGATTGTGTATATAATTTGTAGTTTGATTTTTAACTTGTGTTTTATATCATGTAAATATATTTGGAATATCGAATCGTATGTTCGGTATCTTTTTCTCAAATTTAGTCTAACCAATTCATATATTTTTGCTGTTTTCTTTTATATAGTAATTTTAATAATAATAAGATTTATAAAGCTACTATAGTAATTTAATATTTTAAAAAATTTCATCACGCATAGTTGGCTACTTTTTCCAGCTAGTATCTATTTTTTTTATTTTGCATTCTTTTCTTGCTTGTATGTATACTTTTGCTTCCTTGTTTCTTAATGCTTTTCTCGATTATTTTCATCAGTGTTTGCATCCATTGCAGCATAGTTAAAACTCTCTATGGAATTTAATTGATTTCCGATTTTGTTGTCATTTTTAAAAATGCATAAAAATGTTTTTGATCAAAATTTGTATGAAGTTTGTTTTTATATAATTTTTTTTTATATATATTTGTCAGTTGGATTTCTTCTTAAATGTCACCTGAAATTTTCGCGATTTTTCATGAGCCCGCTTTGGTTGTTTTGTTTTATTTTTTGTAGCTTTGCTACAGTACTTCATTATTATTTGATTTCACTTTGTAGCGCACAAATGCTTTTAGTTGCAAATGAAAAGCTGTTTAAATATTTTATAAGATTTTTGTTTTTATTTTTATTTTATTCGAATCGAAGCGTATCCTGAGCGCAGCAACATTTTAAATTGAGTGCATGCATTTGTAACTAAAGTGTGATTTTATTTATTTCACCAGCATTCTTTTATTATTGTTTTTGTTGTTATAGGTTAAAATTTAAATTCGGAAACGCATTTTTGCGATGGGTTTCCTTCCGGTGCCGCTTGTTCGCTGGTTGACGTGTTTCCTTTAATGTCTGATGAATAAATAATTTCAATTGTATGTGAGTGCGTGTTCGTGTGATTGTGTTTATTTTTATGTGCCGTCGTATATGTACTTGATTTGGCATCAAAATGGAAATATCCCGTTTGAAAGCAAGTCAATGTTTAATATTTAAAAAGGCGGCACTCAGGTTATTTGTCGCTTTGTTTTTGTGGGACTGCAAATGGAAGTGAACAAGTTATTTAATGGTAAGAGCTAATTTAGAAAACTGTTGGGATACTTTCGGAGTCTCTGCTGGGACTTTAGGATATTTCAGAAACTTGCGTAGGTTTAGTATATAGATAAAAGTAACGGATGTGAGAAAAAAATTCCGATTTAATGCTTTACGCTGCTCCTATCCATTGTTTGATATTAAAAACTTCCCCAATTAATGTGTACAAAACATGTTAACCCATTACCGCCCAAAAGTTTCTTTGGCTGCATGGCTATCTTCAGACTTTGCGATTACAAATTTCATCTTCTATTTCACTATATTAAATTTTTGTTGAGTTTTTTCACAACAAAAATATAAGACGTCGGTAGTGGAAAGAGCGCAGCAAAATAAATCTACAAATCCTACTTGCAAGATGAAATTAGTGTGTAACGGCTGTGACATGTCTTATTTTTTTTTGTTGGAGTAATGATTTGTTGACGTCGAAAATTTGCGAAAAATAAATTATTTTTTCTCACCCCAAAAATGGTCTATCGTTAAACATGAAAAAGTTCACTTGCTCACTTCGGTGTAAACAACTACAACAACAAGTGCAAAAACATACAAACACACAAAAAAACAAAAAACCAACAAACAGACAGGGCATGAAATTATCGCTAATTTCACCACAAAATAGAAGGAGCAAAAAAAAATAGCTATACATTTATTCATGAGCTTCCCAGCCTCCTTCAGTGACAACAACTACACTAATCTTGTCCAAGCTACAGTTGCCACACCGCAGCTGCACCTTGAAGGGCAATAAATTTTCCATGTTCAACATGAAACACGCCCCATCACACTGTCACACGGTGGTTTTGGTGGTGGTCGTTCGTAGCTTATAATTGTAATTCATTTGTATGCGCTTTGCTTTCGGTGTATTTTTGCATATAACTCTGTGTTGTGGGTGTTTGTGTGTGTGTGAGTGTGTGTGTTTGTGTGGTTGAGTGTACTTTAAGTAATTCGTGTTCTTATTCGTGTTGACACAATGAAAATAATCGTCCGTTGGATAAACACGTTACCTACATTATCTGTTTTATGCTGAGAATTCCTTGTTTTTTGGGGGTTTCTTTTTAGTTTCGGCACTCGTTTCACCAGCTGTTTGTCGCGGTTAGAGTGACATAAAGATCTTTTTGATAAAAAATTATTTTTGGTGGGCACCAAATATCTTAGTGGCACTTGTAGTGATTTTCAGAAGGGGGGCTAAATGGTCTGTAGTTAACTTTTAAGTATTTGAAAAGTGTTTTTAAAGTCATTTACGACTATTAGATGGTTGTTTTTTGAGATTTTTCTGAAACCATTATAGCTATGTTTTAAATAGCAAACATTCCCAAAAATTCAAAATCTACAAAGAAAAAAGTTCTTTCTTGGTTTTTTTGATTGCAACAACATTTATTCTGCGTGCCTTAACACTGTAAAAACACTGTGTCGCATTCCCACAAATTGCTGCTGGCAATAATAAAGCTTATCGTGTCGCGACTTTTAACGCAAAAGTTAATTAAAAATTGTGTCCCTCACCCAAACAGGGAACTATGGAAGTTCAAATCTACCCCTTCCCTTAGGCTTGATGTACCGTTGGATTTTTATGCTGTTTATTAGGCCAGGCACTAGCCCTAAAATCCCGCTACCATGCAGCTACTTTGACTGTGAACGTGGTGGCCGCCATGTGGTTTTTGCTAATGGCACGGCATGGTTATGGTAAGTCAAATAAAAACAGACTCCTCCCGCAGAAGCAGCAGCAGTTGAACTCTGCGAAAGAAATTAAAACATATGGTGGAAACTTAAGCTTCTGCGAAATGGTGCTTAAAATACATTTAAATTGTAACAGAAAAAAATGAAACGGATTTTTTGAATTCCAATGTACCTACTCCAAAGTGAGTCCCCAGGAATAGCATATTATTATATTTTAACTGTTATAAATGCTACTTAAACTCGTGGGAATTCATAAGCAAATGTCGACATAAAAAACAGGACATCCCAAACTACCCTATTAAAAACGGTCATTGAAGAGTTTCTAAAAAGCAAAGACATGAGTCCATCAATCTTACTTTTTTTTTTCTACTAAGAACTTTTTATTTGGCTCGGCAACACGGTTGAATGACTACGAAGCTTTGCACAGTCAGGTGGAAGACAGCAAATTTACTGATGAGTGAATTAAGCATACAGTTTACAAAAGAAGGCTATCAGTTTAAAAAGCAAATTAACACTTTGTAAATTTTGACGTAAATATTTATTTCGGCTGTTTGAGCAATGTTTTGAAGTGTCAAGTGAAAAGCTTGAGTCATTGAAGCGTTTACTTTAAACTTGGACCTTTGTAATTTTTCATCAATTGAGTTTATCGAAGTGAATGTTAGCTCAAATTTGCATACAATTTATTTCTGCATCATTTTAAATTAAATAAATTAAATTAAATAAATTAAATAAACACATTGTCCAAAAAAACACAAAAGATTTAAGTTCGACCTAGTTTTTCAACGTTATCACTAATTTCTTTGCATTTGTATTAAATGTTGTTTCAGCAAATATTTTCACAACATTTCCAAATTGGATTTTTGCGATTTGTTTTTATTACAACAAGAAAGAAAATACATTTGTTGTCCAATATTAAAAAATAAACTCCAAGCGTTGATTGTATAACTTCTTTGTTTTAATAATAAGAAAAACATTTGTAAAAGGTTTCTTAAACTATCGGGCTCTTCAGCGAGTTCTAAAAACTAAGCAGCACAAAACTTTATAGATTTCAGTTTTATATGAAATTAAATATTTGTAGCTTAAGGCGCAAACAAAAATAAACCTTTTATAAATGAGGCCCATCTGAGTGTCTACAAATGCTTTTTATTAAGAAAATCATTGCAAAATTAATATAATTATAGAATTTTTTTGAACATATATATAAAACAAAAATTCATTGTATTTATTGACCGACGTCCTGACCAAAAAATCTTTTTTTGTATTCGTTTTTAAGATGAAATTAAATTTCCCTGAAGAAGCTGAAAAAGTAACCAGCGAAACAGAGGAGGAGAAAAATTAAATACATTTTTATTTGCATAAAAAATTATAGACCATTTAGCCTAAGCACAAGTTGCAAGAAATTATATAAATTCGAAAAATTGGTCAAATACATTTATTCAATATAATTATAGCTAAACTTGTAGCGCACACTTGAGCAGTGTTGCCATATTTTTGTGAGTAAGAAACGTCATTGCTCGACTCAAAGTACGTCAAAATACGTAATATTCAAATATTTTCGAAAAAACATAATAAGGAAGTGCAAATTTTTATAAACAGTTATTTATGCATAGTCATAAAAAACCATGTTTATTATATAGAAGTATTTCATACGAGACAAAACAAAACAACAATAAGTTAAATTTATTTAGAAACTCGCAAAATAGCAAAGCATAAGAAGAAAACTTCAAATTTTTGTATGAGAAAAATTAAGAATTAAGTGTTTCAGTAGCTACTAATGTTGTTGTTGGTTTGGTTCGTGCAGAAATCACGAACGCCACATCGTTTGTTTGTTGAAGCAAATCGTTTTACATGTCCATATCTGTGGCAATATCATATCTTCATTTTTTAAATTTTTCAGGAGAGCATTTTTAAATCAGCATAGCGCCGAATCTAAATGATATACCTTTATGCTGATTTATAAAATTTCTTGCAAATTAGAGTTTTTTCTTATTGACCTTGTTATTTATTATGTTGATTTTATATGATTTAAATACAAATTCTAAATGTTTGATAGTTTAAATCATACTTGATTTTAAATACAAATTCTAGTTGTTTGATAGTTTAAAATCGTTTATTGAGCTTAAGGTCAAAGTTCGAACAATTAATTATTCTAACGAATCTTTTCAAAGAAACAACAACAACAACAAGGTATTTTCAATATGAAAAGGAAAAAATCACTAGCTGGCTTCATCAGAAATCTTTGGGATACCCGTGCAAGCGCGCACTAGCGCACAGAGGCGATGAGATTTCAAGTTTAAATTTCTCAGTTTTTCTCCCATTTCACATTTGTTGTTGTATTTTTGGTTTACTTTAGTCTTTATACTTAAGTTATTATTATGGAGTCCAACAGTCTGCTTGAAGTCTTCCACTAACAAAGCATGGTAACTAGGGTGGGGCGATTAGTATGGAAGGAAAAAGATTTCAATGGGCGCTTCGCGTTTCTGATTCTTGGGATTGTACTGAGCAAAAAAGTCCACTAGACCATACGTCTACGGTGAAAATCGAGCTTCCAGATTTTGACTTGCAGTTTTTTTTCAGACTTTTGTCAAGGTTTTTTTTTATGTTTTGGCCTTTAGCAGCCAAACCATTGAGATTTTCGATCCAATACTAAGACAAAAATTTTAGCTAAGCAATATTTAAGAACTCTCTAGTACATCGCAAAAGCATTTAAATGCTCCTTCAGGCAGTTTTGGCCTTGTAAAAGTGCAAATTTTTCGTGAAAATATCGATAAATTACCATTTTCAGTATGGTAATTAAGCGCAAAATCATAAAAATGTTCTATTTCTTATTTTTTTTTATTTTATTCTATTTTATTCTATTTATTTTATTTCTTATTTTTTATTTTCTATTGTTTTCAGTTCATTTGACGCATTTTTGTTAGTTTATTGGAAACAATCACAGCATCAAATACACATAAAATTAAATACGCATTTTAAAATATCTGTCGCAAATGTAAGTTTTAGAAATAATTGTTTCGTGTATAAACTGTGCAGTGCCAATAAAAAACATTTTTTTTTATTTAAGATAAAAAAATATGGATAATCTAGTGGATTCTGATAATACAGAGAATGTGGAGATGGAGACGCAGCCAGAATCATCAGCGTCATCATCAAATCTAGAACATATGCCTTCGCAAAACGTATTGGCATTCGGTTTAGAGGCTGAATTAGACGATATTTCGCTTCCAACTACGAGCGACATTTTGAAACATTATTTTTTCTTGGCCTCCGTTGCAAAAACGCAAATAAAATGTTTTTATACGACACATTCACCCCACATGTTTGCGACAAATTCATACAAATTTGGAACAAATTAAATATTGAGGTTATTGAAAAAAGATATTATTAAGAATTTGGGCCGATTATTGAAAAATTACCGTGAAGCTTGTAAGAGACAAACAAAAAATGATGCTAAATTCAGAGAATTTGTTGACAGCACAACAAAAATATTTTACATCGGAAAATGTAAATGCTAGCTCAAAACAGCTCGATGTAATTGTGGCAAAATTCCTGACCGACTCCATGAATTCATGTTTGATCAGCATAACGAACGCAGACTTACAATACCTGAATATTTGCCAGTCGAAACAGAAATATCGACTGTGTTTTACATTCAGGTGCATCATCTGATCCAATATTTCAACCAACCCCATCAGATGTGCATGAATTGGAAAACTATGAACCTCCTGGTTCGGAAATCCATACACCAACCGTGCCTAGAATGTATAGTACACCACGGTTTGCAATGGTGTGCGATCGCTTTGGGGTATCCGATCGATCAACACCTGTTTTGGCTTCAGCTTTATTTGCTGACATACAGTTTAAGGATGAGCGAGGTGAAACCATTATTATGGATAAAAGAAAAGTGAGCCGAGAGCGTGAAAAATTGAGACACGATATTTTACGAGCAAATGACGATGGTGAATCATTGATCGCTTTTTCGTTTGATGGTCGCAAAAATGATTCATTAACTCGGGAGAAAATTAATCAAGTATATCACACTACAATGCAAAAAGAACAACACCTAGTAGCAATACGTAAACCACATTCGTCACTAATTGGCTATGTGAATTTAAAAAGCAAAGGCGAAACCTCCAAAGCGAAACAAGCCGGATTGATTGCATTTTTAAAATCTAAAAATCTTTCACTTGAAAATTTAATTGCCGTCTGTAGTGACGGTGAGGTGGCAAACACTGGCACATCTGGAGGTGTATTGCGTCTCATCGAACACTATCTAGATAGACCAATACATTGGTTGATCTGTTTACTTCATTTCAACGAATTGCCGTTCCGACATCTGTACAACGCTGTCGAAAAATCGACCACTACCGGATCGACAAAAAGCACTGGATCTTTAGCTCAAAGGATAGATATTTGCAATACATTACAAGTAAATATCATAACTTTATGTACTTCTTTCTCTACACGATATAGTTTTGTAATTTTTTTATTTAAATAATCTAAACATTTTTCAGGTTCTCGAAAATTTTCAACTTATTCCACATTCCTCCAATGAGTACAGATGCTGAAAATCAACATTCCACGGACGTTATACATCTAAACCAAATTGTCCAAGCCATTTCAAATGGTAGTTGCTCAATTAATCTTGCAAATATCAAACCTGGACCGGTAGGACATTCGAGATGGAAAACAAAAGCTAGTAGATTGCTCTGTGTGTATATTGCGACAGAAAACCCATCACAAAATTTACAAATTTTGACAAGGTATATCATGAAAGTGTATGTTCCCATGGATATCCACGTCAAATGCTACAATTTGGCTGTGTTAGGTAGTGCTCTGCTTGGAAAATTTATCCAGTGGAAGCAATATTTACCAGACAACTTACGTAACATCGTAAATCCCGTTATACAGAATAATTCCTATTTTGCACACAGTGAAAATGTTTTGTTGAGCATGTTATTCGATGTTTGTAAAGAAATTCGTAAATTGGCACTCAAAAAATATTGTTTATTCGTGACAACGTATGTGATTTAACTGAGCTTCGCAAATATGTAAAACCAAACATCAATTTTGATTGTACGGATTACGTTTACATGATCGATTTAGAGGACAAAGCATTGTTATTTGAACCGCCATTTACCAGGAAAATTCCGTATGAGCATTTACAACAATACCTCGAATGTGTAGATGATGAAGATCCACCATTTCCAGACCCACTAATACCTTGTCATATTCAAGGTACGGAGCGTCATGTCCAGCTACTAGCTAGTGTTGCTAAGCGCTCAATCGACAAAAACCGTGAAGGTATAATGGCATCTGTATCTGAAGGCCGAAAGAAAGGGCCTCGTATGGAATCTCGAAAAGATTTGGATGGCAATCTTTGAATGAAAAATACACTGAATTGGAATTTTTGATGTGAAATCGTTTAAAAAAATAATTGATTTCTTCTTGATTCATACCTTGTCTCTACCAATACAATTACTTTGTACTTTAAATGAATTTCTCATAATTTTCTGAAAATGGTAATTTATTAATATTTTCACGAAAAATTTGCACTTTCACAAGGCCAAAACTGCCTGAAGGAGCGTTCCAATGCTTTTGCAATGTACCTTGACTATTGCCTTGGCTACAATATTTGTCTTAGCATTGGATCGAAAATCTCAATGATTTGGCTGTTATAGGTCAAAATATAAAAAAAAGTGACAAAAGTCTGAGAAAAAACTGCAAGTCAAAATCTGGAAGCTCGATTTTCACCGTAGACGTATGGTCTAGTGGACTTTTTTGCTCAGTACAATCCCAAGAATCAGAAACGCGAAGTGCCCATTAAGATGTTCAAATCGCCCCACCCTAATGGTAACTGAAGTTATTTTTAGATTTTTGCTGATATGTTTTCAGCTTGTTTCTGTTTAATGTAAGTTGAAACGCAAATTGTTGTCCAAGACTACACCAAGATCAACAATATGGTTGACTCTTTCATGTTCAATGCTATTGAGGAAGTAACTGTCATTTCTTACTAAATTTTTACGGGAGAAGTGTATTACGCAGCATTTCTTAACATTAAGATAAAGTTTATTTTGATTGCACCATAGCTCAAGAGATGACAGTTTCGACTGTAAGTAAATTACATCTGTTTCCGCTTTAATAACATGGAACATTTTTAGGTCGTTTGCATACATTAGATGTGGGATATCGCAAAGAATATCAGATAGGTCTGAGATAAAAATATTAAAGAGAAGTGGACCAAGGTCCTTGTGGTACGCCGGTTGTTACTAAGATCTGTTTGGATAAAGTACCTTGAAATTTTACGAATTGCTTTCAGTGCTTCAACGCAATTAAAATTACTCATACGCTATGATGATCTATTTTTTCGTTGCAACTGATTTTAAGATAGACTTTTTGTTAGACCCACTCGGTCTATTTGTTCAGAAAAGTTCAATACAAAGAAGCTTATAATATTCTGCACCCTACGAACTAATATTTATTTAAATTGAATAAAGGTTGAAAGAAACGCCAAATTTCAAGCATCTAAAGTTTAGTAGATAAAGTTTAGTAATAATTATTTATATTAAAATTTAAGGGGTTTGAACCCCGAAAATCCTCAACTTCGCTACGTCCCTGACAATAAGTTACTATATCTTTGTATAAGTTTTTTAATAGTTTAGATTCTAAACTATTAAAAAACTTATACAAAGATATAGTAACTTATTGTCAGGGACGTAGCGAAGTTGAGGATTTTCGGGGTTCAAACCCCTTAAATTTTAATATTAATAATTATTTCATTGAATCACTTTAATATGTTCTAAAAACATACATACTGAATATTGAAAACAAATGTATAGTGATTTATCGGATCAAACGTGATATATTTAAAATTATCATCACTATTGTTTTCCCTACCCTTGACATCGGTAGTTGTAAATGATAGTAGTGATGATAACAGTGAAGCCAACACGAATGACATACACGTATACTGGAAAAACCTTTCTAATTCAAACCGCCTAGAAAGATTTTACTACTTCAGCAGTATACTTAAGCCAACAACTGATTTTAATTTTTCCTCGAGCGGTTCTAGTAAATTTAAATTTCAGCATCCATGGTTTTATCAATATTCAAATAACTTTTTTTTTTAATATCTTACAATATTTTTTCAGAAGGTGCTTATTTCATAATTAAAATTGCAACTTTAATAAGTATTCTGGTCATAAATTCTTTCAAGCACTCAAAATCTTTCCAACAATATCCTAAAAGTAAGGAAGTGAGGAAGTCAGTGAATACAAATTAAAAAAACATTAAAAAGGCACGAAAACAGCATTTTCTTTAAAGTTATTGCAAAACTTAAAAATATTTTGAAGCAGATTGGAAGAATCTTTTCCGGCCTTTAGTATCGGATAGTTTATTTTATTTTACAACTTTTCTACCAGCCAATATATTTACGAAAAACATTACTTTTTGAGGTTTTTGCAAAATGTTCACTGGCGGCTATCGTTGCAGCCAAGATATTTTAGGAACGAGCTAAAACATTTTGCAAAAACCTCAAAAAATAATAAATAAATAAATGTTCATCAAAACTCTTCCCCCCATGGGTAAATCCTGGCTATGGCCCTGCTTAATGTTTAATTTAGCCAACAAGAAATTCTATTTTTATTCATATGAGATTTCAAAGAAGTGGATGAAAAGCCGGTAAATCACACGCAGAGAAAACACATGGTTGACATGATTACTGCAATAATAATTTGTTACAGAAATTATTGTACTAATCCTGCAAACATAAATATTTGCCTTAATAAAGTCAATATTTACTAATTGTGGTACCTAAAATAACATTATGGTTCAAATCATACTATCGTCAACATATTATAATTGGCTCAACTATTAGTTGCAGCAAAAATGTTGTGGTTCTGTCAATCATGATAAATGTGAATATTATGATAGAGACAAACATACTAGAATTTTGAATGTTTGTCTGAACAACTTTTTGATCGTGGGTAAACGAAGCAGCACATAGTCAAAAATCGAAAGAACTTATTGTGTCTGAACAGTTTGCAGGTAACCTTTCACTTTATTCAGAGACAATAAGTTTTATCGATTCCTCGTTATGTGACGTTTCGTTTGTCAACTCTTCAATTACTATGTTTTGTTATAAATCGCCTAAAAGACTGCACGCAAAAAAATTACATTTTCGACTTTGATTGTAGCAAACATATTTCCATTTACCATAAATATGGCTATTTTGGTAACAATGCACTAAATGTACCATGTTTTTGAATGACTTTAGTCAGGCGACCGGTAGTAGCAGCTGTGGTCTACTGGTAGTCTGTGTTGCTCGTAAGCGAAAGAGCCGCGGTTCAAACCCCAGCTCGGAGAAAGTTTTTAAAAAAGTTTTTCCAATTGAATTAATATTTCTGTTCGGCAGCAAGACAATGGGATATATGGATATCTAGGGGGGGGGGGGGGGGGGGACTATCTAATAGCTGTGGAAATTCGTGTGTGTGCATTAAAATAAAAAAAAAAATAATTGTTTCAATAATATTCTGGTTCTTAAAAGAAATTCATAATAAAGTTGTGTGCAATCATTTAATTTTCGTCCCAATAACAGAATAATGGTTGTTTCGATAATATTTTGGTTCCTACGGAAAAATTCCTTAATTAATTTAACGTCGTTTTGGCAACGCTCCTCTTGAGTAAGCATAAGAGCCAGTTTATACTAGCTTCACTCAACCGACTCACCGAATGTCAAATCAAAGGGAGTCGCAAACTTCTTAAAATTTGTATTACTCTTGCCTCACTTTATTTACCTTCCCACTTCCTCATCTCTTCTGTAGACGTCAAAGTGAGTCGGTTGAGTGAAGCTAGTGTAAACTAGCACTAAGGTCTGTTCCCGTACTAACTTCAACTAAATGTAATAGAATAGAGGTTGAAATTTTACATGTTATTTATTCTTCTCTCACGAGCTTCAAAAATTTGTAAAATAACGCTTTCAAGCGACTTCAAGTTACTTAAATCGAGTACGGAAACATAACTATAGTGCTTACTGCGATTGGGCGCGAAAACAAAATTAGATGCATAGTTTTAGGCATGCATGTATTGTCATCAGAAATGCTCAACATTCGAATAATTATATACATATGTTGAAACACAAAAGTGGTTATAGTTATCAAATGAGCAATCAAGGGCAACAGCAACTTGCATCAGTACAAAGCTGACATTTTGACTTAAATTTTCATATCCCTACCGAGCGCAGCCGAGATAAATAGTTATATTATTTGTTTAAGATCGTGTTATTGTTTAGTTTTTTTTTTTTTTTTTATTAAAATCCAAGAGTACAAAACTAATAATCTATAGTAATAAAACTCATTTTCTGTTTGTTTGTTTGTTTGTTTGGCCTTTATACAAATCTAAACGGCTCAACGGATTTTGCTCAAACTAGGTACACATATTAAGTGCGTTCCAACTTAAAATGTTACATACTTAGTTTTTGCCACGCCCCCTTTAAAATTTTTCAACTAACGGTAATTTTGTTATTATAAAACTTTTTAGTATCGGAGATTTTTTTGTATTTAATTTTAAAAAATTCTGTTATTTTGACATCAAAAACATGCACATATCTTCAAAATTGGAGAAATTTTCAGTATAACGACTTTTTCATAAAACATCGTTGCCTAAGAATGAGAAAAAAACGACATGAAAATCAAAGTTTGGTCTTTCGATGCAAATATCTCCGCTGTCCATTAATATATTTCATTAAAATTTTTTTTGTTCAAAAGTTCAATAAAATCACTTCACAAAAATAGGTTGAACTGTACCGTTAAGTTAGTGTATATATGTTTTATGATTATGTCAAAAAAGGTCCAAAATATTGACTTTTTACTCAAAAAATGACTCAAAAATTGTTGTTGTTGTAAAAACGAAATCAATTAAAAATTGCACATCTGGCTACCTTTCATATGACATAGCATTTATTTGCTAAAATTCTTCCAACTAAGCGCAAAAATTATTTTACTGTTTTTGTCATCAAAACAACAAGGGTACCCCCTTTGATTTTTTTCGTGAAATTTATTTTTTCCAAAATGTTGTTTTTATATTTTTTACAAAAAAGTCAAGTCTCAAAAATAATTTATGTAAAAAATTACCCCAATATCTCTTTCCAATCAAAAGTTATGGCTGAAAATCTATTTTTTCATACAATTAACTATTAATAAAACTTAGTTTTGTGTTAAAATTCTCTATATAGTTTGAACGTCCCCATCATATATCTCTAAGAATGCAGTTGTGTGTCTAAAGTAACTACGAACATTTTGTATTATATAAAATTTTCTTTATAGTGATGATCAATCTATCTACTTATATTTTGCCTCCCCATCCTCCGCCCCCCTCCTGTTAAATTTGTTTTGTTGTGATGGCTCTATTTGTTCTCACTATTGTGTCACCATTGTCAATTAGTTCTTTATCAATGGTACTTTAAATGTTGTATATATATCACAATTTTCTCGAAAAGATGATTGTGAATAAGAATGCTGTAAAAGTTAATATTTTCATGTAAGCAGTTTCAGCTATATGGCGATATAAAAAAAACATATGCGCATCTGGTCAGCACAATTATTTTATTAGTTTGGATCTGTGCGTTAAATTCACAGATAGATGGCGCCACATGTGTAAGAGGTGTGGGTACAAACTATACGTACACCTTGCGTTGAATAGCTGAATTATGTTTTTTCAAAAGTTTCTTCAAATTTAACCCCACACGATTGGGATTACAGACAGGTGGCGCTATTTTCTGCTTACAGAAGAATATCTGATGTTCTTATGCAGCTAGCACATAAGTTTTGCGAAATATTTTGCGAAAATGCTATTGCTACCAAACTTTTCAAAAGTAAAATAATGAAGTACTGCCAGTTTTTTTAGAAATTTTAGTAGGTACAATCATTTTTAGCACAACGAATTTTCATAATACATTGATAGCTAATAATGAGAAAAAAAATATATGAAAATCAAAGTTTTTACTTTTAATGCCAATAACTCTGCTGTTTTTAATATATTTCATTAACATTTTTTTTTTGTTAAAAAGTTCAATATGTTTTTTAATATAAATCTTTGTTTAGACGTTAAAATGTCCATATCTCAAGGACGCATTGAGTCCCACCATAATTTTTATTTTGTTGAAAAGGTAATTGTGCTTGCTTTAAGATTGAGTAAATATAAAAATTCTTTTTAATTTTTAAAATCTGTTTTTCGTACCGCTTCTTTGAATTCAATTAGCTCACCGCAAGAGATGGAACCACCAACAACAAAAATTTTCCTTACCTTTTTTGGATCAATGTTCGTTCAATTACCTAGCAAACGGTGGATAAATAAAATTAAATAAAATAAAATTCAAATAAAATTCAACATGTTTTTCATTATTCCCGATTTTAAAAAACATTTAATCGAGAAGTGTATGTTAAAATGTTTATATAAATGACTCTCGAGTAACACCGGGTATATCAGCTAGTAAAATGAAATAAATGCCTTAGCGCCAAAATGACTTTAAAGAGGATAACTGGCAACTTAAAAATCTGTACTTAATATTATGTTTTAATATTTTTTTCCCTTTTTTAAATAAACATTTATATATTTTATTCATTCATTCAATTAAACTCAATCGTTACTCAAATTAATTACTAAATTATTTCATTATTAAGAAGAACCGTACATAAGAAGCGATTCAATATTGCTAAACAAAAAGTTCTTCACATATGTTTTAAAAACTGAAATTCGTTCCAATGTTTTAATAGAACTTGGCAGCTTGTTAAATTCGTAGGGTCCAGCATATTCTACGCATTGCTTTAAGATCTCTAAGTGGCATCTAACAGTTCTAAGATTTATGCTATTCCTTGTATTAAAATTGATTTGATTTTGGTGAAATTGTAAAACATGATAGCCAACGCCATGTAGTGTCTTAAAAACGAAAACTAGCAGCTGTTTTTTATAAAGCCCATAAATCGAAAAATCTGTTTTCGCATATTTCTTATATAAACTTAATGTGGAATACCTCAATGGGTGATTACACTATTTTTAAAGCACGATTTTGAGCAGATTGTAACAATTTCAATTCTTGAGTCTTTTTATGTGCATATATAACAGGAAGATATGTCAAATGACTATGGATTAGAGATTGATATATTAAAAGTTTAAATTCATTAGAAAATTTGTTTTTAAATTTAAAAAGAATTCCAGTTGCGGATGATACTTTAGATTTAAACAACTCAATGTGATCACCCCAAGAAAGGTTGCTACTCAAATTCAATCCCAAATATTTAACAGTAATCGATTCTTTGATTTCCTTTCCCTCAACATACACACTAAGCAAATCATCAGCTCTTGATCTGCGTGGCTTAAACCTTAAAAACTTAGTTTTATTTGAATTTAAAACTAATTTATTTATCCGAGCAAATTCAGCAATCAAAGCCGCATCACGTTCAATTTGTACTTTTAAAACTGCGTGATGTTTATAAGGATAAAATAGGCATATATCGTCCGCAAACATGATAAGTTGTCCATTTAAACTTAAGTTTTTAATATCATTTATATATATTTTAAATAACAAGGGGCCAAGAACGCTGCCCTGAGGAACCCCGCGGAAAAAAGTCAATTCCTGATTTCGAACACCGAGAAGATGAAGTTTTTGCAGCAAAATTTCATGATCAACTAAATCAAAAGCTTTACTAAAATCGTAAAACATCCCTGCTACCACAGAATATCCCCTATCCCAGCCATCACATATAAGGTTTATTACGCTCACTATAGCTTCTTCTGTACTAGAGCCTTTTTTAAACCCGAATTGATGAGAATAGATAACATTTTCAGTATCTAAATATTTTGTTTTTTGCTCACTTATCACCTTCTTAAAAGTTTTATCTATTATTGACAAAAGTGCCACTGGCCTAAAATCTTCTATCTTATGTGCACAACTTATCTTTGGGATTGGTATTATTTTGTGTGTCTTAAGTGCCTCAGGATACTTTGAAAAATCCAACATGTTATTAAAAACTTTTGTTAAAAGTGGTGAAATATAATCATTACATTCATACAACATCCTCGGTGTTATACCATCGCTCCCAGCACTTTTTTTGCATCAAGCTGCGTTATAATTTTTTCTATTTGAGATAAATTAATTTTTTTCAAAATGAAACTATTTTGTACTTGTGATGCTGTTCCTAAAAGGTTAAAATGATCACCATCTTGTTGCTCCACTTCATTTCGAAGCTTAACGACAGACTCAAAAAAATACCTATTTAAACCCATGGCTTTTTCTAGATCATTGCTTAATGACAATCCTCCATCACAAATTGTTGGTATTTGCTTTTTCTTACTCCTACCAAGAATGGAGTTGATAAATTTCCAGGTTCGTTTTGGGTCTCGATTAGTTTCTTGCAGATTGGCTGAGTAGTAATCGTTCATTGTTTTTCTAAGTGCACACTTTATAACACGGCTTATCCTCTTCCATCTCTCAGCAACGAAACTATCCATGGGATATTTTCTTTTCAGCTTTAACAGCTTTGATTTGAGTTCTATAAACGCTTTCAGATTCCCGTTTACCCAAGGTGTCATCTCGTATCTTAATAATTTCTTGGTTACTGATTTAGTTGTGCTAAACACTGATGCGTTATTTATTCCTGTTATAATCTCCGCGGTTAATAAAAGGGGATCAGTATAGTCACAATTTCGTAAATTTTCCGATACGATAATAAATTGTTAAAATTTAAATACTCACTCTTATACTCAATAATACGTTTTTATTTCAAATGCATGCCAAACAACCACACCATATATATTAAAACTATTAAGTAATTGTTTTTATTCAATTATTCGAATAAAATTTTGTACAATAATAAAAATATGCAACTTGAAAATAGGTATTATTTCAGCAGATTTAACGTTAGACTGTTTGATAAAAAAATCCCACAGTAACAAAAAAATTGCACAAAATGCGAGCTATAAAAAAATGTCGGAAAATATCCCACAGGTATTTTGAAATTCCACAAATAGTCACACAGCTATCTAGCAAAATTCAGTAAATTCCGTTTCCAACATTCACCTCATCAAAATGTCACTAATCTATTATTTCATATGGTAAAAAATAAAAACATGAGTGTATTTTAAAAATTGGCACGAAATATAGTATTAATAGAAAAAATGAAACAACCATAAAGTTATATTAAAACGTGTGGAAAAATCCATTAATAAATTATAAAATCTCACGTTGAATTAAAAGAATCGCAAGGGATTTCCCAAATTCCACGGTACTTAAAAATCCCACGAATGGGATTTATATTGATAAATTTTCAACTGCTCCATAGCTTTTTACCTTATTTTTTTTTTTTTTGTAATGATCGTAAATTTAAGATTTCAGATAAAAGAGAGTTGTGTTTATTATATCTCCTAATTTGGTTTCGAAATCATAAAAATTATGGAAAATTTTAATATTTTTACTACGACTTTTCTAATATTTTTTATTAGGTAAAATATAATAGCACTTATTATTAGAAATCAAAACTTATGTTAAGAGATTTCAGCGTTTCGAAAGGGTCTTGTTGTATGTGAGGTAGGCCTAATCTTTTTTTTTTTATTAAAAACTCATTTGACGAATTTTATTACCATAGCTCCAACATGAGCTCTCAGCTTAAGGGTAAATAAATATTTGTCTGAAACTTGCACTTGTTGTTGTTACGCTCAGTGTGTTTCATAGTAAGGCAATCTCTGGTATCTCACCAACAATTTTGAAATACTTATTTATTTAATACAAAAAAGCAAATATTTTACATAGTGGTTGACTTTAAATGTATGTTAATGCTTATTTTACTATGTCTGCCATGTCATGTTATGATATATGTATATATTTATATAAAATTTAAACAGCACGCACATATATTCACCAACACATACACAGTAGCTTGTATCGTTATTCCCGAGGCAATTTGCATTAGAAAATAATACTTTGTTTGTTGATTTGTAAGTAGATTGTTATACGTATACACATTTACAGACACACACATGCATGTAAGTAGGTCCTTCGTGTAGAATACTAAGTACCAAAAATTCTACTCAATGAAATGATCTTTTTAAATTGTTTTGTTGAAGGCATAAAAATGAGTATTATATTTTATTTATTTAACTATACAACATAAAAAATTCCCTTTACAGCAATTGCCGCTTCATGGTTGAGTTGTCGCTGATTGCGTTGCTCAAAGAAATTCATGGAAACACCTTTTCGCCTGAATAATTAAGCCAATTTCGGCATAAAATTACAATTTGTTACAAAAATCTTTCCAACAAATTGTGTCTGTGTATGTAGAGTTGACCACATTGATTTTTATTTTTTAGCCAATTATTACCTTTTTTAATTGCAAAATTAAAAGGTATATTCAATGCTTTTAAGCGGAACTGATGGTAATGGTTGGATGAGCAGTTGTTTTTTTTATCTTTTGCAATGCGCATTACAATAACATGGTTTTTCCAATTAATGGTAATTTTATTGGAAAAAATAGAATAATAACACTCTTGAATTAATTGTAATTAATTGTGACCTATGATAATTTGACATGATTTAAATTTAGTTCAAATAAGTTATAACAGAAGGCAACAACAATATAAAATTGTTTTAAAAGGAAAGTTTGTAAAATCTGCAATTCACAATTCATAGATCTAAAAAACTATCATTGATTGCATCAAATCTTTGTCTCTAAATATATACCACAGGCTTGCAATTTTCTGCATATTGTGTCGTTTTCAGTCTGAGTTTAAGTTTTTCTTAAACAAAATAAATATTAAAAATTTCCATATTGTCTTTTAGTTTCGCAATTTAATTTTCAAAAATTTAATTAACTGTTTTCTAATTAAATCGACTTATATTATAACTCCGGTCAGACACAACTATATTGTACAATTTTGCGTATTTTTTATTAATATAAAAATCCATTTGCTGTTAATTATCTATAAATATAATGAAAAAAAAAATTGTTTAAGAAGTATGCTACAACAATATGGGGCAAATACTATTAAAAAATAATAATACAAAAATTAAAGCTGAATGTATCAGAACACACACATCTACAATCAAATTAACAGTTACATAACATAAATAAGCAATTTATTGCGGTTATGATGCCACAACTGTTGACCGACCTCAAACCAAAACGAGCGACCAAAAAACGACACAAAACATCAACAGCAACCAGCGATGGCAAAAATTATTGAAGCATAAATTTTTATATCAAAATTACTTAAAGCAAAAATATAAAACGACAGCAACAATACCAACAGGAGCAGCATTTACAGGGGATGCCATCATTTAATGCGATAGACAGCAGCCACTGGTAGTCGCTGGGTCAATATGGTGCAGTATTATTGGCGACTGCTATAGAAAAATAAAAAAAAAAAAATAATGGTTTAATATAGCAACTAAAATTTAAAAAAAAACCACTCAAAATTGTCATAACAATAAAAATAATACACAAGTAAAACTGAAATAACATAAAATTTCATACAATTTTTGCTGTATTTTTTAGTGGCTGGAAAATACACGGCTACGCCCGGGAGACGTAGATCGAATAGGAGACGTAGACGATATTCGTAAACACTTCAACAACGATATTAGGATATTAGGAAGATCAAATTCTCTTGAAAATGAATAAAAAAAATATATACTCTATGATTAGTGTTGAAAACTCAGTACCTTTAGCAACAGATTACACCCTTTTCAATTCAAATTCTGAAAAGATTAATGGAAATTCAGATAAGTCAATTGAAATTCGGAAATTCCATTTGAAATTTGAAGTTATCAATTGAAGCCTTTTTTTTTACTTCAAAAATATAGAAAAGATCAATTGGAATTCTGAAAAGATAAATTAAAATTTGGAATAGGTCAATTCAAATTCAGAAATTTTAATTAAAATTCTGAAGAGATCAATTGGCATTCATAAAAAATCAATTAAAATTTAGATGAGATTAATTAAAATTCAGAAAAGATTATTTGAAATCGAGAGTAGCTTAATTGAAATTCAGAATTTAGTATGAAATTCTGATGATATCAATTTAAACTTAGAATATATATTTTCAAATTCAGAAAGAATCAATTGATATAAATATAAAAATTAGAATCATTGCCATAAGCATTACCATTAAGGTTTTCATAAACATTGCCATTGTTACTACCTTAACTATTACCATACCCTTACCATCTAAAATTCAATTGGTCTATTTTCAAATTAAGTAAATGTTTTCTGAATTTGCTCAATTTTAATTGATCTTTTCTTAATTTAAAATGAAATTTCTAAATTTCAAATTGTCTATTCTGAACTTCAATTCAACTGTTCTGAGTTTCAGTTTATATATTGAATATTTTAATGGAATTTTTAATTACAAATGCTCTATTATTAATTCAATTAATAATAATAATTCAATTATTAACATCAATTCATTTGCCTGAACATGAATGCATATATCTTTTCCGAATTTTAAAAGGATTTTCAGAATTTCAATTGATCTGTTCGGAACTTAAGTTCATCTTTTCTGAAATTCTACTGTTTTTTTCCTCAATTTCAAATTGAATTTTTAAATTTCAATTCATCTTTTCTGAGTTTTATTTGGAAAAAGCGTAATGAAGTTAAGAGAAAAACAATTAAAAAGCACTATGATGTATCTTCATTTTAATTTTAGTGCTTTTAAGATTTGAAAGTCTGTAAAAACGTACTTATAGTCAGCCCTGAATAAAAAAATTAGAAAATAGTCTTTGTGCTTAAAAATAAAAATCAAAAATAAAAATTCCAAGCCAAATTCTTGAGGTTGGTTGATAATGAATAGGCTTTACAAGTCTAATGTTAGCAGCGTTTTTTCATGGGAGATAGGATCATTTGTGAAAAAACGCTTCAGATCAATTTTTGCGATGTTTTCTACTCACAGACAGATGGCGCTATTTTCTGCATACAGATAAACAGCTGATGTACTTTTCTAGCTGGCAAATAAGTTTTGCGAAAAACAAAATGTATTACAGAAGCTGAAGCCTACAATTTATTCAATTGCTTATGACATCAGATAGTTTGAATAGCGAAGATTCCGCTGAAGAATTTAAAAAAATTATGCTTTTTTTTTAGCAAGACTAATGTTTAAAAAAATTTTAAATGGCAAATAATGCAGTACTGCCAGCTATCAATAGAAAGAATCGAATGTATCAATTCCGTAATGTTAACTTTATATAATTAATATGAAAAACTACACAAAAGGATTTTAAACGAATACAAACATTTAAGGATGAAATTTAGGGCATTAATCTGTATCACGAAGCAGCACACCAACGACAAGCAAGACACGAGAAGCAATACTTTTTTCTATACGAAATTCTATTGCTTCTCGTGTCTTGCTTGTCGTTGGTGTGCTGCTTCGTGATACAGATTAATACCCTTAATGTTGCGCTGAGTTGAAATTCTTTAAGGTATCTAGATTCCAGATGCGAATATAGAAAGTTAAGTTGGTTATAGTTGTAAGCAACGGTCAATCGTTGGCTCTCACGCACAGATGGCATTGCGAACAGCTTCAAGTGCCACATTTTTACAGTCGCAGCGCCATCTGGCTGTCAACAACTGCCAAGTGTTGCCTATTTTTACAGTTGCGCCCTCAATAAATAAAAGCATAAAATTGGATCAATTGAAAAGATCCAGCTCACTTGATGGATCATTTGTCGTTTTTGCTTTACTTGCAAATGCGATGATGTGATCCTGATCTCCCATGAAAAAACCCAACTGTTATGTCTACACGCAGAGACATAACAAAGAGTTTGAGTTACCAGAACGAAGCTACTAAACAAGAAAAAACTCCTGCGCTTACCATAACAAAATTGAACGTTTTGCTTTAGCTGAGCACTAAACCATTTCTATGATATTTACAACTCAAAGAAAAATTGCATACTTGTAGGTAGGTATATTTTATATGATCGGGTGCGTTCGGATATTTGTTTTCCGTCAGAAATGTCAGAAAAACAGCTGTTTAAAATAACTACTTACTTACTTAGTTGGCGCTACAACCGTATGTCGGTCTTGGCCTCATCTAAGAATTTGTGCCAGCCATTTCTGTCTTTCGCTTTCTGGCGCCAGTTGGAAATTCCAAGCTTCGTCAGGTTGTCCTCTACTTGGTCTTTCCAACGAAGATGCGGTCGTCCTCTTCTGCGTTGACCGCCGCTGGGTACCGAATCGAATGTTTTCTTCACTGGAGCATCGTCTTTCATGCGCTGAACATGACCAAGCCAGCGAAGCCGCTCGATTTTAATGCGCTTGACTATGTCGATGTCAGCGTACAGCTCATACAGTTCATCATTCCACCGTATTCGGTACTCGCCATTGACGCAGATTGTTCCGTAGATCTTACGAATAATCTTTCTCTCGAATGCTCCTAAATTCTTTTCATCTAAACTGCTCAGCGTCCAGGTTTGTGATGCGTAAAGTAGGACGGGCATGATGAGCGATTTGTAGAGCGTGATTTTCGTTCGTCGAGAGAGGGCTCTGCTTCTCAATTGCCAACTGAGCCCAAAATAACACCTGTTGGCAAGAGTTATTCTTCGTTTGATCTCAATGCTGATGTCGTTGGTTGAATTAATGCTGGATCCCAGATAAACGAAGTTCTTCACAACCTCGAATAAGGTATTGTCAACGGTAACGTGGGTTCCAAGACGCTGGGACTGTTTGTTTGTTGACACCAAGTATTTCGTCTTATCTGCATTCACTGACAGACCCATTCGACTTGACTCTCTTTCTAATCTGGAAAATGCTGCACTGACTTCGCGCGTATTATGGCCAATGATATCGATGTCATCAGCATACGCAAGTAGCATAACACTCTTGTAGAATATTGTGCCACTACGTCTCAGATCAGCAGCTCGGATGATCTTTTCCATCATTAGGTTGAAAAAGTCGCACGATAAGGAATCACCTTGTCTGAAACCTCGTTTGGTAATAAATGGTGGGGAGAGGTCCTTCCCGATTTTAACTACGCTGCTGGTGTTGCTCAGTGTCATCCTGCAAAGTCGTATTAGTTTTGCAGGAATACCAAATTCAGACATGGTGGAGTACAGGTGCTTCCTTATTGGGCTGTCGAATGCGGCTTTGTAGTCGACAAAAAGATGGTGGGTGTCGACTTGTTTTTCTTGAGTCTTCTCTAAGATTTGTCGTAGCGTGAAAATCTGGTCGATGGTGGACTTTCCAGGTTTGAAGCCACACTGATAAGGTCCGATCAGTTCGTTTACAATGGGCTTCAATCTTTCACATAAAACGCTCGACAGGACCTTTTATGCGATATTAAGAAGGCTTATCCCACGGTAATTGGCACAGATAGTGGGATCGCCTTTCTTGTGGATTGGGAAGAGCACACTGAGATTCCAATCGTTCGGGATGCATTCTTCCGACCATATTCTGCATAGAAGCTCGTGAATGCATTTAAGTAGAGCTTCGCCTCCGTTCTTAAACAGCTCAGCAGGTAAGCCATCAGCTCCCGCGGCTTTGTTATTGTTAAGCCGAGCTATAGCTGTCAGAACTTCGTCACTTTTCTATCAGAACTTTTTTTCCTAAATGACCTCTATATCTATTATGTTGACTTTATATGATTTAAATACAAATTCTAAATGTTTGATGGTTTAAATCATACTTGATTTTAAATACAAACTCTAGTTGTTTGATAGTTTAAAATCGTTTATCAGCTTAAGGTCAAAGTTAGAACAATTAATTGTTCTAACGAATCTTTCCAAAGAAACAACAACAACAAAGTTTATCAATATGAAAAGGAAAAAATCACTAGCTGATCTTATTGCAATTTCGGCTCAGCTAAAGGCTTCATCAGAAATCTTTGTGAATATTTGCTTGAAATAAGTAGAAATTTGCTTTTACATTTTATAATAACTTAGAAAAATTTTGCTTGAATTTTATCAAAATTTTGCTTTTTCCTAAATACATGAGAAGTGATTACAATTTCGCAATCTTTTTCTTAATTCATACCGTGATTGAGTAAAAACTTGCTGATTTGCTTTTAAGCAAAACATTTGCTTGATTTAAGCAAATTAATTTTCTCCGTGTAGACAGGTGATTAAATTTATGATGGCAATACACATAGCGTGTGGCGTAATTAAATGATGTTTGAAACTTTAGCTGGGAGGAAGCGTTAAATTTACTAAGTATACATTACCTCAGAATAGATTATCACAAGTAGAATAAGTTGTATAACCAACTTACGCCTAATATTTACTGGGGTCACGCATGCCGATATTCTTAAATTACGCAAAATATAATAATTTTTTTGACAATACTATTAACATGATGGAAACAGAAAAGCGAAGAATTAATAAAGAAACCAAGATTTAGAATTTATAAGAGTTTAGAAGAACACCATTGCTATGGCCCACTCATTAATGGTAATGGTGCTCATTCATTCTGTAAAAAAAGTGATCAATAAGTCCAGATTTTTTAAATAAATACACCTGGACATCATCAGCATATGCATGGATAGAGGCATGACTGCAGACAGATAATGTGTCATTTATAAATAAAGAGAATATAAGTGGGCCCAGTATAGACCCTTGTGGAATGCCATTTAAGACAGATTTATGCCCTGACGACAATTGATCAACCTTAACTTTTTAAGACTTATCACAGAAATAACTGGACATACGATTTACAGCTTTACCAGAGAACCCAAATAAATACCTAAGCTTACTACACATATGTAGATGGTTTACCTTATCGAAAGCTTTTGAAAAGTCAAGCAAACAAAGTGACGTCAAAGTTCCAGCATCATGTTCCGGTCGTATATCGTCAATAACCATAACAACAGCAGAGGAACACCTATGTCCAGACCAAAAACCTGATTGAAAAGAAGATTGCAAATTATTATCAACTAAATGGTTAGTTATATGTTGAGCCATGAGTTTCTCAAAAGCTTTGGCTAATGACGATAATACACTTATGGGCCTAAAATAGTTGACATTAATTGGGTTTTGCTACGGAAGAACGATTACAACTTTCCATAAGTCAGGAAATACAGACGAAATAAAACACAAATTAATTATATCCGTTAGAGGACCTATAATGTGTGTAGGCTACAATAGTTTAATAAACTTGATGGGAATGCGATCATCAGAAATAGCATTAGATTTAATATGCGATATGCTTTTACCTACATTAAGTTCAACTACCGAAGAAAAGCTTAAAGTTTTTTGCATAGACTGACCGCATAGGGGTGAAATACTAAAATTATAAGGAGCGTCATTATAAAAAAAAGCAGTCAGTGCTATCCTTATTCCAAACTCCAAGTTTTTTAATGGTGTTCCAAAGCATTCCAGACTTTTCAGTTATAAAAGGATGAATTTTTTCGCCATATATTTTTATAGTTGTTTCGTTATTTTATTGCACTTATAACAAGTTGCGTTAGACAAGACATATTTTGAACACTACAAGAAATTTTAAACACTTGCAAAGAAAATGCGAGTCGGATAGCTGCCGACTTTTATTTAGCGAACCAAAAATATAATGTGGAATGGTCTAAAAAAGTGATAAAATGAAAAAAATTTCAAACCTTTTTTCTTAATTTTTAAAATCAGCGGGCTTGCCTCCATTTAAGCTTACATGTTTAAAAAATATTGACTAAAATTTTCTCTACTCAAAAATAATTGTGCGTAAGTACCACGAATAGGATTCGTAGAATCTACGTATATTAGTACATACTACGAATATTTTATTCGTATTCGTAAAATAGCAAATGTATACTGTACGAAAACATTTGTTACATTACCGATTAATTATAATATCTTATAACGAAAACAAAAAATATTCTGTCTGTGCTGGGGTTTAAACCTCGGTTCTTCAGCTTACGGGCCACGCACTCAACCAGTGGGCTACATCCACTTTACAATGATACAGTACCTTATATTCTTTAGTTGTTCCACAATCCAGGAAACATTCTGTCTGAGCTGGAGTTTGAACCTCGGCTCTTTAACTTACGGCCAAACCAGCCAAAAAAAAGTTCTGCCTGAGCTGTGGTTTGAACCTCTGCTCTTAAGCTTACGGGACACGCACTCTACCGGTAGGAAACAGTCATTTTACAATCATACAGTTCTTTATGTTCTGTAGATGTTCGACAAACAAGGCTGAACGATTTTGGTTATCAATTTTTTAAACTCAACTAATAATTCGTACATTCTACTAATAATTCGTACGGTCAACCTACGAATGAATCGTTTCTACTAATATTATTTTTCATTCGTAAATAGTACGAAAGCATTAGTAAATGCTACGAATGTAATGAAAGAAATTACGAAGTTGTTCGTAAGAGAAATTTACGACTATTATTATTTATATGTACATAATCATTCGTACAATGCACTATTACGAATTGATTTATTTTTGTTTACGAATATCATAAGTATATAAAACAAATATATTAGTAAATACTAGATCAGGTATTAGAAAAGTTTAACGAATGAATTCGTAAAGATATCACAATAAAAATACTTTGTATATTGTACGAATATTTGTAGAATGTACGAATATTTTGTTTACTAATATCATTCGTAGAAATTTTACTAATAAATTTTTTGAGTGTATACGTAGAGGGCGTGACAAATAATTTTATAATTTATACTAAAAATATTTTTTTAACATTCCTGATGAAAATATTTAGATATAGGTTCAATATATGCAATATATTGGAGAAGGGCGTGGTTGTGGATGATTTTAAAATTTTTTATCTGTGATCTAATAAAGCCATTTCTAACAAACTAGCTAATATTTTTGGTCTACGATAATTCCTTCTATTTTTTTTTAACTTTTGTACAGGATGAAACACCACTGTGCTACGCAGCTCTGTGTTAACAACTTCGAATGAAATCGTGATAAAGAAGTAAACAATGAGCACAACAAATCTTTGCTGAATCAATGTAGTAGTTTTTTTAAACTTTAGCATTTTGCAAAAAAGTACAAAAACACTACTTTGAAAAGCAAAAAGCAGATACAGTTCCACTTTGGTTAAGCAGAAGTTTTGCCTATGAGCGTGTCAATATGAGTGATGCATAAGCCACAGAAATTTACTAAAGAGTTGATGTAGCGATCAACGAAACAGCTGTCTAGTTTGCTTGTTGGCTTCTTTTGTAAAAAAATGTTGTTGTTGCAACTGTTACTTTATATACTTATTTGGAAAAAAACTATAAAATAATTCTAAACAAATAATAATCACACTGTAATAATTACAATTCCTCAAAAAAAAATTTTATTTTTTATAGTTTTATTTCTTAGAATGATAAAATATAAAATACATATAGTAATTTAAAATGCCGTAAATTATTTTTATTCAACTAAGATTATATTTTGGTTAAAACTAGCTTTACTCTCTTTAGATATAGCATTCGAATATGTATATAAATGTTTTTGTGAAAAAGTTCTTCCAAAATTTTTTAATAAACAATCTATCTGTACATATATATAAAAATCAATTGCTGTGCGTTAGTCTTGGTAAAGCTCGAAAGTGGCTCAACCGATTTAAATAATTTTTGTTGTGTTTTGTTCGCCTAACATCAGGAAAGGCTTAGAAAAAAAGAAAATTTTGCCGCACCCTCTTTAACCGCCTTCAAATCAATAAACTTTTTATATGAACATTTTGTATTTTTAATGGGAAATATTCGAATAGCTTTGGAGTTAGAAGCCGAAAAGCCTCGGAATTTAGTATTCGAACTTCATTTACACATAAAGTTTTACCGATAAAATTGAGGGGGAGTGGCACCTACCATACAACCTAAATTTGAGAAATTTAACAGGTTTTAAGTTGTAGGTCGCACAGCCATGGAATTCAGTATTCGACCACAATTTACATATCCAGTTTCACTGATAACATTTTATTGGTGTTGGCAAGTTCAACAGATTTGTGAAAAGAATTCCGTGTTGTTTTTATGTGTTTACAATGCCAAAGAGAGGACGAGTTAACATAGGTCGTCACACTTAGTCGAATGCGTGGGCAGATACTTCACGTGCAAACCGTCATAATCGCTTATTAAGAGCCACCCACAATCATCAAAGAGGTGTTTTCGGATTCGGAAAGTGTTTAAAAGTTCGGGAATTGCTTTGGCTTTATCTATTTTGCTATATCTTGAACATAAGAAGGAGCTGTAAGAACTCATGAAACAGTTTGGGATGTCATATTACATATTGACCGTGAAAGTTGGTTCATAATTAATACTTCTAAATATAGACCCGCCAAAACTGAGTAATGCAATGAGACTTGCAGTCATAAAGCCAACTACCGGAAAGGGAAGAATAATGTCTACAACGCCAGCTAGTATCGAATAAGAAAAAATGAGAAAACTAAGAATTAATACAAAGTTTAATACAATTTGGGCCTTTTTTCTATATACTATATACAACCAGCTGGCCGTGTAGACGTTGTTCTCCCCTTTCCGGTAGTTTGCTTTATGACTGCAAGTCTCAAGCTATTAGAATATTTCCCATAAAAAATACAAAATGTTCATACAAAAAGCTTATTGATTTGTAGGCGGTAAAAGGGGGTTTGGCAAAAATTTCTTTTTTTCTAAACTTTCCCTGATATTAGGCGAACAAAACACAACAAAAATTATTTAAATCGGTTGAGCCATTTTCGAGCCTTACCAAGCCTTACGCACAGCAGTTGATTTTTATATATATATTGTAGATAGATTTTGCGTTGTTTAAAAAAAAGTTATTTTAACAAACAAAGACTAGTTATAAAATTTCAATACTTTCCACTTTAAAAATAAAAGGACAAACATTTTAGGAAAAAATATTTTTTTTCCATGTACAAGATAATTCATTTTGACAGGAAGATTTTGTTTTTTAAAAAATTTAAAAATGCGCTGAACTATCTTTTATGATTTTGTTGTTTGTGCTTTTTTGTTGCTTTTGCTGAGTTGG
Source organism: Dichetophora obliterata (assembly GCA_963920525.1). Classification (NCBI taxonomy): domain Eukaryota; kingdom Metazoa; phylum Arthropoda; class Insecta; order Diptera; family Sciomyzidae; genus Dichetophora; species Dichetophora obliterata. The sequence goes on along the minus strand of OY986438.1, from coordinate 42,288,361 downwards.
TAACTTTTGGCTTAAAATTGTTGACAACATAGTCTATGACCGGTCCCTAGAAAGAATTTTCCATGGATATGTTTTGATTAAATGTATTGGTACCAGTCTTATATTAAAAGTAAAAATATAAATATAAGAGTAGAAGTATACATATTGGCTACTAATATTTTGTTTCTTTACTTTAAAATTATGCAAATAAAACTTACACTTATAATTTATAAAACCTTTAGCAAAAGGAGTCTCGGAGTAGGATTTGTTTTTTGAGTTTAAAGAGGACTCGAAAGTATTGAACAACCCATTGGTAACAAACACTATAGAATATCTAGTCAATGAACTGATCGGGAATATTCATACAGAAATACGGACAATCTGGATTTTATATATGTATAAGGTTTGCTCTTGTTTAAAATCATATCAATCCTATTTGCTGCATAGATAAAACACAAAAATTAAAGCTCTTTTAAACTTCATGCTTAGCACAAAAAGTTTTGCATTTAAATTATTAATGAAATTTTTTTTTTATTGCCAAAGGTTAACACAGGAGGCAGAACAACACAGGCCAAACCAGGCCCAAAAGCGGCACTTTTCGATTCTACGTTTCTACGCTCGAAAACGAAAAAGTTTTGCTCATAAAATTTTAATTTCTTTGCGCTGTGCGCGCTGCATGCGACAAGCGTGTTGTTGCCACTTAACGCATTTGTTCAAACGTTGTCACTTTAATGGTGCTGCGGCAGTTGCTGTGTTCCACATTGAAGTCGTCCTTTTTGGTTGTGCCCAAATAAAACTGTTGCCGCTTGTTGTCAGTTAAAGCTGCTTAGAAAAAGTTTTTATGTATTTTTTTTTTGTTTTTACTTTTGTTTTTTTTTTCTTTGTGCTTTGATGGAAAACAATCTCATACTTATACATATGCAATGTTAAAATGGTGGCTCCTTGTGTTAGCATGTCCTTCAAAATGTTGTCATTTGTTGTGTTACAAAGTAAGCACAAGCGAAAACGGGAAAATTCGTCAAGAGCTCATAAAAATTATCAGTTTGAAAAAGTTTTTGTTTTCCCAACAGAAGGAGGATAAGAAATTTCAAGGATGTTTCGATGATATGAAGTAATTGCAAAGGCGGAAAATTAATGATGTGGAAATGCGTAGAAGCCGATAGCAGTTTGAGTTGTTATTTTATTTATGATTGGAAATTGCTGTTATTTTATTGCTTGGCAAAATTAAACAAAAAACATTTCAGCAATATTTCGTAAATTTACCGACATCAAATGTTTGGGGAAAATCTTATGTTGGCATGGAAAATTAAAATTTCTTAGAAATCAAATCAAAAGCCACACTCATACAATTATTAAAATCACTTTCAAATAAGTTTTAATTTTCGCCTCCGAACCGTATGGTTTCTATATATTTTTTGTCTGCCAAACTTTTTCGATTAAAATTTTTAGTAAAATATTTTTGCAATACTTTACTTTAATTTCTCTAATGAAATTCATACAATAGCTAGCATTGAAAAGTATTTTTAAACTTGTGCTCAATTAAAAACTAATTTTCCAAGCTTTGTTATATGTATCTGGGCATGTATCTATGAAAGTATCTATGTGTATGTGTGCGTGTGTGTGCATTTGAGTGTGTTTATACTGGCAAGCCATTAACATACAACGGCTGTGATAATATTTCAAGTAGTAGAAATAACTATTAATACAGCATGCTTAGAATGAAAACATACATTTATAAATATATAATGAGCTAAATTTTGCAATTCGAAATTGCAATTATAAGTTTTGAATTTTATCCAGCAGTAAAAGATAGTTTGTAATAGAAAATACTTTAAAATATTGCGCACATAAAAACTTTTGAATTATATTTGGTTTTGGAGAATAGAAGCAACTAAGATTGGGGGAAAGAGAATAGTTAACTAAGAAGCAAAAAAAAGTGTGTATTGTGCAAATGAAATACCACAAATTCAAGGCAGATACTTTTTCAAATATGAGAAATGGATGAAAATCGAAGAGACTGCCATATTTTTCTTATCCCTCAAAGCTTATTATGGAGTTTTATGGTTCCTTAATAATATACCTAAGTAATTGTAATTTATCGTCAAAAATTACATTTTGGCGAAACAGATCATTCCCTCTTCTTTATAACAACTGTTTATAGCATTTTATGTAAAGCATTGTACTCTGTTCAATTTCATGTGAAATTTCACTCAAATCTCCATATAAAAAGTGACAGCTGCAAAACAAGCGTGGATATTTTCACAACATGTTCACCAGAGCAATACTCTGTTCCACTGCGTGAAATTATTGCAACATGTTTCTGAGCAACATTTTTTCACGACAATTTAATTGTACTACCTATTTATTTTGAAGTGAAAAGAGAGAGATCATATAAAATCTCCCAACTTATTCTCTGAGTCTCTCTGAGAAACGTTGCCATAGGAATTCTTCGCAACAAACTATAAGTCAGAAATTTCACGCAACAAATAAATATATGTTGCCAGCGAAATTTTACGGAAACAGAGTACTAGGCTTTATCATGAAATTTTTTTTTGTATAGCTATTCAAAAATTTTCAATATTTGCAATCTTGTGAAAAATACTTGATTTTCTTGAATTAAATTGGTAAGGTTAAAAAGGTCGCAATTATTTATTAATTAAGATATTCACTAAATTCTTTCTGATATGTAACAACTAGTTATTGGTTTTATTGAGCGTTTTAATTCAATTGTTTTAATATTGTATTTTGTTAGCACTCAACGCACTGTGGGGTAGCTTGATACTTTTATGTGACAGAAAATGAAGAAAGAACTTTAAAATTAAGCAAAAAATGACTTAACTACACATTTTTTTTTACTAATGAAAATAGAAAAAAAAGAATTTGTGTACATAAACAATGTTGAATAAAATCATATTATTAAAAAAAGCTTGCTTTTAGAGAAAACTAGTAAGGAATTATCTTTGACTATTCCGAAGTTAAAATACCCCCATGGACGACGATTTTTCTAAATGTAATACCTAAGGTTTATATTAATTGTTATAGATTTTGTGCAAAACTTGAAGTCATTAGATTAATTTTTGTGGAATTCAAAAATATTTTACGATTTTGGTGAACTTTGTATGGGAGGTAGGCGTGGTTTTCATCCCATTTTCACAAATTTCATACTCAAAGTCTATAAGAAATATTAAAGACGCTGTGCAAAATTTGAAGTCATTATATTTGAAGTCATTTGAAGTCATTTGAAGTCATTATATTTAGATTTTACCGCTTTGGTTAAGTCACTTTGTATCGAAGGTAGACGTGGTTTTCATCCTATTTTTACAAATTTCATAAGGAAAGTTTATAATAAATATTTAATATGCTGTGCAAAATTTTAAGTCATCATATTTATTTTTGTGGATTTTAAAGAGATTTTACCGTTTTGGTTAAGTCACTTTGTATGGGAGGTAGGCGTGGTTTTCATCCGATTTGGCTCATTTTCGACCTTGACCTAAATTTTTATGGTCAAATAAAAAGGTTATGTATTGAATTTCGTTACGATAGCTAAAAAATTACGGCTGTTATCGTGACCACAGGCGGACAGACGGACATGGCTAAATCGGCTCAGAAGGTGATGCTGATCAAGAATATATACTTTTCTATACCGGCCACGCCTAATTATCGGCGTTACAAACGGAGTGACAAAATTAATATACCCAATTACATTTTTTAAACGTGGGTGTATAAAAATATACTTCTAAATTACCGAAATTCTTAAGTCGACTCTCAGTGAATTTTCTAACATTGTTGAAAATTTGTTGTTTTGTTGTTTTCAATACAAAATTTAAAGCACAAAAAACAAAATTTGTTAATGAAATTGTCAATAACTGAAAAGCAGTTGACAATTTTTATCAAAATTTTTTATATTTGAGCTTCAAATTTTGTTTTGGAATAAAAAAATTACAACAAACACATAGAAATATTCAAAAAACTGGTTAACAATTTGTTAATTTGCCAGAATAGGGCTGTAAATGTATGGAGTTGGTGAAAGTCAAACAATGTTTTTTGACAATTATATTAGGTTAGGTTAATTCGGATGCCTTCTTATGGAGGCTCATATATAGAAATATTGACCTTCTTTAGTGGTACCGGTTACGAACAAAGAAACCCTTTTTGGTTTTTTAAATTCTGTAAAGATTTACGTTGAATTCGCAAATCTTAGAACGGATTCGAGAGATAGTTGGGCAACATCTTTTAGTAACAGAAACGTCATTGAGCCCATGTATTTGAGACTCGATCTGTGCATAGTGGGTACTCCAGGGTACTCCAGGGTACTCCAGGGACCGTGATTGGTTCCTTGCACTTCCTGCAGTTGTAATTTGTGGTGGGCCGGTTAGTATGCCCACTAGTGCCCTGCAATCTCTTCGCGGGCGTGCCAAGATGAACAAGAGTCCGTTTTTCGCATTGTGTATTGCACATGATTTTCGAGAGTTTGCACGATATCGCATCTCTCCATCTACAACTCACTTCTTGATAGTATGGACTTAATGGCATTCTGGCTGTCGACAAAAATGTTAATACAAGAGCGGTGTATATCCATGGAGAGGACTACCTACGCGGCTTTCCTTATGGTGAATACTTCCGCCTAGAAGATTTTATGGCTGCCTTATAGTATGATCTGCAAAATACACATGATTGCGGAGCCGTCTGTAAATATGTTGAAAACCCGCTGTGCTTGTTCAACACCTTCGCAGCAGTAGTTTCGTTCTAGCAGTGTTCGTGTTTTTTATTTGACTATTTTAGGAGGTCTCATGTAGTCCGTGCTACTAAATAGATCCTTGCCAATTTACAATGACCTAAATTTTGATAGTGCATGTTGCCTGCCGCAGTAAGGCGTTGTGCCGTTTTTTCGGCTATTAGTTTTGCGTATATGCTCAGGAGGTTTATACATACGATTTTTACGGCAAAAAAGTTTTATTTCTCAATAAAGTCAGCTTTTAGCTCGATTTCGTTAAACGTTCCTCCAATTTTTTGATCCCATCCGAAAAAAACGTTTTCAAAAGGTCCTCAAAATAAGATTATTTTTAGGTGATGAGCTCCTCTGTGGTACTGAATCTCTTTCCGCCGAGCCATTTCTTCATTTTTGGAAACAGAAAATCGTCGTAAGGGGCCAAATTTGGAGAATATGCTGGATGAGGAAGAAACTCGTACTTGAATTCATAGAATTCGGCCATGGGAGCTGGGCATGTGTGAACGAGCGCATAGTCTTGATGGAAGAGAACTTTTTTTCTTGCCAAATGGGTTGAAACGGTCTAATTCGGCTTCATAGTATTCACCAGTGAGCGTTCTTTTCGGTGGAAGGTAATCGATGTAGATTTTACCGTGTTTATCCCAAAATACTGTCGCCAGAACCTTTCCGGACGATATCACCGTATTCGCCTTCTTCGGAGCACGTTCGTTTGGTGAAGTGCACTGTTTCGACTGTTCCTTTGTCTCTGGTGTATAGTGATGGATCCATGTTTTGTCCACGGTTACTAATCGACGAAAAAAATCCTTCTTATCTTTGTTCAACATTGCCAATCACGCCTTTGAATCAGTCACATAATAGCGTTTATGGTCGAGAGTGAGCAAACACGGCACCCATCTTGCGGATAATTTTTTCATATCCAAATGATTTCGCAAAATGTTCCTTACCCGTTCGCTTGATATACCTATGGCCTCAACAATCTCTCGCACTTTAACTCTGCGATTGGGCAACACAATATCGTGAATTTCAGTGACCATTTCTGGTGTGGTGACCACATTTGGGCGTCCAGAAAGTTCGGCGTCACTTGTGCTTGTACGACCTAATCGGAATTCAGTAAACCACTTGTGAATCATTCCAATCGATGGTGCAGAGTCCCCATAGTATTTATCAAGCCTTTCCTTGGTTTGGCTGATGGTTTTTTGCGCAAAAAATAATGCTTGATGATCACACGAAATTCACTTTTTTCCATTTTTGCCTAAATTCACAAGATCAACTGCTGTCAATGGCTGCCAAACACAAACCAAGCGTCACAGCGAGCTTAAATTTTGGCAGTAGTCTATTAACAGATGGCAGTTGACAGGATTAGTGTTGCGTATAAAGTTACTAAGCGGGAAATTAAAAACATCACTAAATTCTCAAATTGGCTTCGTAGAATTGGTTTCAAGGGCTTTATTTAGAGTTTACTTTAGTGCCTCCGTAATGCATAGCACTGTTTGCTTCTGAGACCCTTTTTTCTACATTTATTCTCCATGCCCGCTTGCTGACTATGATGACTCCTAGATATTTTGAGTGGGTTTTCTGTATGAGGCTTATGTGGTTGTTTTTTGGTGGTATCCACGGTGGTATCTTGTACTTTTTTGTGAACAGAAACAGATCCGTTTTCTGTGTTTTAATACTAAGACCAACTGAATTTTACCATCTAAGTACCTCTTTGAGTTTGCTCTCTCCTAACCCTTTCATGCCCGATGTTGCCAGCAGGCAACATTGTACTTATAGGCTTCTAAGTCCCGTTATTTTCATGTTTTTGACCAGTGTTTTTTTGCTTCATGTAGCCTAATATGTTGTGCAAGCTTACAGCTATTTGTTTTATTGAAAGCTTTGCACTTGTCCATTCAGTAGCTGTTTTCCATAGAATAAAATGGTCGAAATCAAGATCGGAATCGTTTCACAAGATCGTGTTCATACAAAAAGTGCTTAAAAAAATTTAAATAATTTTATAAATATAAAAGCATACATAAATAAAGGTAAGGCAGTTATTTGCACAACCAAGTGTTTAGTTTGCCTAATAATTGCCTAACGTTGTAAATAAGCAGCATCCTGTAACTAACGAAACTGGGCACCAAAGTCTTTCAAACTTTTGTCATTTCATATTTGAGTAAATACTAGTACATATATGACCTTAGAAAATGTGTAGTCCAACCCATTTTAATGTTGATACACATTTTCCTAATATAATTATACTTATGATATATTATCTGCAGAGACGAATCATGGTTACCTTTGAGACTCTAGATTCAAAGTTTTCTAGTAGTTCAAATTTCATATAAAATTTCATATCATATCTTGAGCCAGTTAATATAATCGAATATTACTAGAATTAAGGCAATTAAGACTTTATATTTCAGGGTAACTTTTTCGTTAAATGTATTAAGGCGAGAATTGACCGACTTTTTTTTGAAAGGTTCTTCTTTATGATTAATACATTTTTGTATGTTTTTTAATCATTTGTCATAACATTTCTCTCATTTCGCCTGAGACATCTCCAAAACATAGTTTTTGAACGCATCAACTTCTTCTGGCTTCTTCTGGCGTCAAAAATCTTTGTCCACGCAGTTTTTCCTTGATGTGTGAAAACATAAACAGTCATTGAAAAGTCATGCCAAATTTGGACTGTACGGTGGATGATCAATGATTCCATGTTTTGCGTGTTCAAAAACGCTTTTGTTTGAGCTGATGTGTGTCAGTTTGCATTTTTTTGATGAAGAATGATTCTTCGGCGTTTGTTTGTTGGTCTTATTGCCCGGAATACTTATGGTAAGCAAATGGTTGTGTACCATTTCAAATTAACCGTTCTACGTGTCAAAATTGGTACCGTAGCCACATGATCTATTTTTTTAACAACAAATTACCATTTGCTTTGCAGTGCTTCGAGCTCGAACAATTTTTGTTGGATTTGGTTAATTTTGAAAGATCCATACAGTTGACTACTGTTTACGTTCAAGCTCTTATGCATAGATTCATGATTCGTCGCCAGCCACGATCTACTAAACGTTTTTTGAAGCACCGGGAGTTTATTTCTTGAGCGTTTCTTTGTACCAATCGACACGAGCCTTTTTTTGAGCGATTGTAAAATCTAATGTAGAAAAATCTTTTGAACAACTATGTGTTCATGCAAAATGATATGTTTAATGATGGAGATAATGCTCATAGATGCCTCCATCTCGCGGTATGTCACATGGCGATCAAACATTACTGGTTTGCACACAGCATACATTTTTTGTGGCGCAATAACAGATTTTTGACGCTCTTTACTAAACTCGTTAGTAAGAGAAGCGGCCCGCTTGAATTCTGTGTACCACCGATATGAGGTTTTTGATAGTGCTTAATCGCCAAAAGTCGACTTGAGCTCATCGCTACACTCTTGTTGAAATAATTTACGTCGAACGTTGTAAAAAATAATCGAACGAAAATGTTAAAGTTTTAATTGCATTTTTTGCTGAAACAAAATTTTAAAAGAACTGTAAACAACGCAATACGCGTACGTACTAGTGCTTTCAATCCCAAGGGGTTTTGGTGAATCAAAAAACTCGTTTCATTTCTTTGGTGCATTTCGACAAACTGTTGAACACTAATGAATATTGAAATAAATAAGAAGCAACTAGAACAGATGGCAACCTTCGTAGAGTTGATGGCGGTGATCTATAAATAGCCTTTATAAATATGCTTTAAAATGTCATATGCTTTAAAATGTCATATGATTAAGTAGCCAATTTGAACATTCAATTTGTTCAATATAGTTCAGATGAAAGAGTTCCAAACTGTGTGAAATCATTTACGACTTTAACAGTGAGTTGATCACAGCTTCATCACTCAAAGACTACTGAAAAGGAAATGTAGCAATTTACGAAACAGACTCTAGTCAGCTAAATGATTGACTCTATAGAGAGTTGTTGTTGCCTTCTTAAAAACTTATTTGATCTAAAGCTCGCAATTAAAAATTTATGTAATAATTTAATGGATCATAGCTTTTTTTAAGTAAAAGTCATATACTGTACGGTCCTTAATAAAAGATATTTTCAAAATTTTTAAATATTTACACCCGAATTCATAAAAATATTTTAAAACAGCTTGCAAACGTTTTTTAGTGAAAATGCTTTTTAAAGTTAAAATACACTTTAAAAGCTTTGTATTCATAAACGAGTTTTAAGAGTCTTGTTGTTGAAGTGAAAATACTGATGCTTTAAAGTAGGAACAGTTGTAGTTTTCGTTTTTGACTTAAATAAAAAAAATAACAATTGCTTAATAATTTAAAAAAGAAAAAATTAGGTTTGTGCAAGATGTATTTATGAAGGTGGCAGAAGTAGGTGACATCTATCAAATCGGCACCGTAGCAATGTCAAAATTTAAAAAAAATCAATATTGCCATATTTTGAACATTGAAAATCCAATGAAAAATCCTATGTTTTAATACTTTATCCTATTGGTTTGAGGAAAAAAATACGAGTGTTATTTTTATTTCGTAATTTTTTTGTGAAGTGTGCCAATATTTTGATGGAAAAAAAATAGAAAATATGCCGAAAACTGTGCGATCTGCCATAGTACTTGGAGCAAGAAAAACATGTTTTTGGAATAAAAATAGTAATATATGTATACTAAATAAAATAAAAGGCCACCAATCTACATTGCTTAACTTTATTACTATAAAAACATCTAAAATTTGACTGATTGTGATGTTCCGTAACATAATCTTCTCTCCCGACTTCAAAACTCCCACTCAAAGAATTTGTCCCACAAAAAAGAAAATAATAGAAAGTGGCATCACTTGCACAAAAATTTTGAGATTGTTACGGTGCCGATTTGATAGACGTCACCTACTTCTGCCACCTTCATAAATACATCTTGGGTTTGTGAATTTGATATACTGACAGGCATTTGTTTAAAATTATGTTTACATTTAAATCGAAAACAGTGTTGCCATATTTTTTCTAACTTATTTAAAATCTTATTTTTTTGTGAAAAAACTGGAACTAAAAAAATAAATTAAACATATATATTTAAAATGTGTGCTTTAAAATTTTTATTATTGTATTTGAAATAAAGTATTAAAATTAAATTAAGAATTAAACAAAAGAAAAACAATCGTATTCATTAACTTAAATCATTTAAATTATCAGTTTATTGAAAAACTTAAAAATTTGTATAAACATTTGATATTTATATGAATGTAAATGTCATTACCAATTTTTGAGATCATAGTAAATTACATCCCATATAAAATAGTTTTACTCATTAATAAATTACATTAATTTTAGTAGATTAGTTTAAAAAATGTGGAGATAATTCCAAGTCTGTTCATTACAAAGGAAAGTTGTTTATGCTGTTTTATCGATTCCTGAAGGACCAGCAAATGCAGAAAGCATTTTTTCTCAAATCTGTAGTAATAAACCCAAAATCAGAAATACATTTTATATCAAACCTTTTGTGAAATTTTTCAATTTAAAGATTGTTTAAGAAAAATCAAACAGTCACAAATGATGAAATCTGAAATATTAAATTAATTTTTATACATATTTTGATCAAACTTTTTTATAATTTCTGATGGCTGTTTTAATTTGTGCAGTTCCAATCGTTTTTCCTTAAATCCCACACAAGATGGGAATTTCTAATTTATTTCTGATTTAAGTTTTATTAATATTTATTAATGAAAAAATACGTTCTACATTTGCTGTTACTACAGGTATCGTTGAAACAACATAAACTAGTTTTGTAAGTAATGGAAACACTTCGAAAATATCTCCACGTTTCTGATCAAAAATTGCTTTCCAAAAAGTTTCAATATCATTTTCATTTAGTAAATTCAAATCATTGAAATTAATGTGGCGCAACTCATAGTCAATTTCTTGTAACTTTTCTGAATGGATGACATTAGGTAGAAAAATACACAAATTGAAAATAGTGAGATCTTGCCTTTTCAAATTTTCGTTGGTGCTAAAAGTTCGACACATTTAAGAAAATCATTCCCAAAATCAAACATTTGTAATAAACAATTGCATAGCTCAACATAAAATTTTAAGCAATGTTCTCTAAAATCTATTTCATCTGATTCGAATAATTAATGTGTAGAGCTTAAAGACGAATATACCTCGACTCTTCAATAAATGTCTTTAGGATTTTTTAAAAACTTGAAATCATTTACATCAATTTCTTTGTAGTTTTCAAAGCATATATATTAGGGTGGGGCGATTTGAACATCTTAATGGGCGCTTCGCGTTTCTGATTCTTGGGATTGTACTGTGCAAAAAAGTTCACTAGACCATACGTCTACGGCGAAAATCGAGCTTCCAGATTTTGACTTGCAGTTTTTTCTCAGAGTTTTGTCACGTTTTTTTTTTATATTTTGGCCTATAACAGCCAAGCCATTGAGATTTTCGATCCAATACTAAGACAAAAAAGATTATTTTATTTATTGTATTTGAAAAAATAGGTAAAATAAATAAACTATATTTTTTAGGCAAAAACTGGAAAACTGTCTACCCTCTCAAAAAACAGCCAACAAAAAGATTTATCTGCCCATATGGTAACACTGATCACAAAACACAATTATTTTCATTTATTTATTTGTTTGTTGACATTTTAGTTTGTCACAAAATGAGAAGATTGTTCTCAATTGAGAGCATTAAATTTTAAAATAGTTTTGTAGGAGGTTTACAAAAGATTTGTTCCTACTTTAAAATTCTCTCATTTGTGAAGCTGTTACAAGAGGTTTTTTCGTTATTGAACGTTTATGAATAACGTTTTTAGGCATGTGTCTTACAAAGGGCTTACAAGAGGCTTGTAACTTTTTATGAATACGGCTGTTAAATTATAATTATAATAATTTTATTTAATAAAAAGTTCTGATTTCTTCTACAGTGACTCGAACAACTGACCACGTGTTTGGTTACTTACGTATTAAAATGCTTACAACAACAAAACTACTTTTCCGATCTTGTTTATCAAGGACTTGTTTCTTTGTTGTTGTGTTTTCTTTTATATGAGTTTATGGGGATTTCAATAAAAAACCGTTATTTTTTATTCTTAAATAAGTACAATAAGTGTATGTGGTCAGTTTTTTGTGTTTGATTATTTTACATCAGTGAATGCAGTTAAAAGCAAACAACATTTTTGTTGGTATTGCCAATATTTTGGAGCTGATAAGCAAATTTGTAACAGTTTTCATAAATTTTAAATTAATTTTTTTTTAATTTTTTAAGACAAAAATTATTCGTCCGTTGCCGAAGAATATTGTGGAGTGCATTCACCTGCTTTTAAGGGAAGGTAAAAGATGTCGTGCAATAGCAGCAAAACTCGACGACAGCAAAAGCGTCCTTATAAAAATGCGCACAAATATGGCCACACTGCCTTAAATTTGTGCAAGTGGACCGAAGAAAATTTTGAGCACAGAACTAGAGCAGCGTATTTTGCCATCTTAGTGGAGATGGCAATGCAAATCTACAAAAATGTTATTCTATTGCAAATTACGTTCTGCTGGCTTGCGAGGTCGAGTAAAAGTGAAGAAACCTCTTCTCACAAATCGTCATCAAAAGCTTCGCCTAAATTTAGCTTGAGACTGCACACATTGGACTATGGAGGGCTGGAAGAAGGCCATATTGTCGGATTAAATCAAAATTAATTGGATGGGATTAGATGGAAGGTAGTGGACTTGGCGAAAACTAGGAAGCACTCTTAAGGCACAGCACGTTTAAAGTTTGGTGGTGGTAGTGTTATGTTGTGGGGATGTATAATGTCGGGGGTAGTTTGCACTGTACGGCGAATAGTTGGCAAGATGGCTGCTAAGTATTACGTTGACTTTTTGTCATCGAATCTCACTGTCGATGAAAATTTTACTGCTACTTGAAGAAAATTTAATGAATAGACCTCAGATATTATGTTTCAACATGACAATGATCCCAATCACAGTGCCAAAATAACTTAAAAAAGGCTTAAAGAAATCGGATATATAGTGCTGTCCTGGCCACCTCAGTCAGCTGATCTCAATCTTATTGAACACCGTTGGAGTGAGCTGAAAATGAGTTTAGTGGGTGTTCTTTGTTGAATTGTGGGGCATGTCGTGAGAGCTTGGGAAGTGATACCATCCAGTGTATGCCAGAACCTGGTCGAAAGTATGCCACGAAGAATTGAGGCTGTTCTAGCTACCAACGGTGAATACACAACATATTAATTTAAATTATTTAAGCAATTTTTTATTTTTTACTTAAACGCAAACAAATGACCACAATCACTTTTTTCACTTATTTGAGAATAAAAAGATAACGGTTTCTAAGCTTGCTTTACCAATATATTCATTTTAAATAAAACACAGTAACAAAAAAAACAAGAGCTTGATGAGCAATATCGGATAAGGAGTTGAGTTGTTGTAAGCATGTGTATACAGAGTAATTAAACACGTGGTCAGTTATTTGAGTCACTGTATTTCAGAAAACTTCAACATTTTCTTCGGAATGAAAACCAAAAATATTTAAAAATATCAAATACGATTTAACTTTATTACAAACACCAAAATATATACGTAAATAAATTAAACAAAAAAAGCAATATAAATTTTCCTGTAAAAAATTTTAAAAGCAAATTAAACTTCTGATTCAAATAAATTAGTAAGCTGTTAGTAAAAAGTATGATGTGAATAATATATTCCTTTTGTAGTAAAAAACTCTAACAAAGTAATAAAAGTGTTGCTACTTTCAAAATTGCATGAAAATTGAACAGTCTAGTAAACAGAGTCTGTTAAGATCAAAACCAAAACAAACTAAAAAATAGACTTTCAATATAGAAAGATAAAAAAGAACAGGGTACCTTCGATTATGAAAAAAAAGCCATCGTTTACATTGCAGTTGCATTTATAGTTGCTAAACATTTTTATATTTTGTTATGAATAAAATCCTGGGATTTAGGGTTTGGAATCCCGAGATTCCAGGACTAGAAATTGGTTCAGGATCCCGGGATTGAAATTCCTAGTACGTACACATAAACGTTTTTAATAACGTATGAGCTAAATACTCTCAAACATTCCTATGAAAATGGCAGTTTGACTCGCAGCCTACGTATATATCTTTCTAAAAGCATTATATATGTTTGATTTTCTTGACTGTTTTCATCAAAGATAATAGATATAAAAAAAACCGGATCATAGATCAAGTTAGCATTAGCTGCATCTTTATGTATAACAAAGCGAATGATGAACGTGGTGCAAGAAACGGTAAGCAATATATTTTTCAATATCAAAATATATTGTTGCTCGTTTCTTTCGCAACGTTAGGCCTTCGTTTCGTTGTACATAAATATTAACTGCCCTTTGTTGACAGTGGATCTTCTGCAATGCAGGAGATATACTTTCGAACGAGAGCAGTTAAAAGGGTCCTCTCAAATCTCAACGTAAACAAAGCCTCTGGTCCTGATGGCATATCGCCAATTGTGCTTAAAATGTGTGCTTCTTCGCTGGCTCGGCCTTTGCGCAACCTTTTCAACATCTCCTACAGAACAGGAATATTTCCATCTTGTTGGAAGGTGGCAAATGTCCAGCCGGTACCTAAAAAGGGTGATGCCACGAACCCTGCAAACTACCGACCCATTGCGATATGCTCTACGCTTTCCAAAGTAATGGAGAGCGTAATAAACTTCAGCGTTATGAACTATCTGGAGCACAACCAACTGCTCAGTGACAGTCAATATGGTTTCCGTAGGGCTCGCTCTACTGGTGATCTTATGGCGTTCTTAACCGAAGAATGGAATAAATGCGTTCACTTTTTCGGCGAGAGCAGGGTTGTTGCTCTGGATATTTCAAAAGCGTTCGACCGAGTGTGGCATAAAGCGCTCGTGTCAAAACTTGCTGCATATGGTTTTGGTGGTAATTTTGCTCGATGGATCACGTGTTTCCTCAAGGACAGAACGATTCAAGTCGTAGTTAACGGTATTTCGTCCGAGAAGCACGCCATCAACGCAGGAGTACCGCAGGGTTCAGTTCTATCGCCCACCTTGTTTCTGGTTTTTATCAACGACCTTCTGTCGTTGACGCATAACCCAATACATTCGTTTGCGGACGACAGCAGCATTTGTCATTCATATTCATTCAAAAAACGCCCAAGCTCTATGGAGATTGAGAGAAAAAGGCAAACTATGAATGACACACTCCTTAATGATCTACAAAAAATCTCCGAGTGGGGTCTTGCTAATAGAGTAGAGTTCAATGCAAGCAAGACCCAGTGTTGTCTGTTAACCCACAAGCGAGTGAATTGCCCTTTAGCTCCTCTCAGTATGAATGGTGTGGATCTTGTGGAATCTGCCGCTCTTGACGTTCTGGGCATATCGATCCAATCTGATCTTCGTTGGAATGATCAAATTTTCGATGTGTCGAAAGAAGCGGGCAAGTGCCTAGGTTTTCTAAAACGGTGCAAAAAATATTTCACTTCAGCTGATCTTCGCATGATCTACACCTCATATATCAGGCCGAAAATGGAGTACAATTCGCACATTTGGGCAGGGGCTTCAAAATTTTATTTGGAGCTTCTGGACCGAATTCAACGTCGTGCGATATATTTGATAGGGGATGAAAGTATTTCATCCTCTCTCAACTCTCTTGGGCATCGACGTAATGTAGGTTGCCTAAGCCTTCTGTATAGGTATTACCATGGGAAGTGTTCAAGGGAGATACATGGCCTGACGCCACCAGCTCGTGTGTTTCCCAGGTCCACTCGGGCAGCTGTCCAAGCCCACCCCTTTACCATTGCATCGATGCCTAATAGAACCTCGCATTACCGCGATAATTCGTTCTTTAGTCGCGCGGTTAAGTTGTGGAATAGTCTCCCTGCGAGCGTGTTTCCCGGCAGTTTTGAGCTGTGCAAATTCAAAACAAATCTTCACCGACACTACTCCATCTATCCACCCTCCAACTAACTATCACCCATCTTCCGAATCAACACAATGCTTACGCATTTATAGGGGGCATCCCCTGAGCGTTGGTTTAGTCTAAAAAAAAAAAAAAAATGTGTTTATACACGAAAGTTTGGACGCTGAATGTCGTAAAATTTTACAAGCTGCCATTGCTTGTAAGCGACAGAAGCGCATTTATAATGCGTTTACGTTTCGGGGCTCAGTGTTCATTAGAATGGAAAAGAATGCTGCTGGAATACATATATGTAGTATGGATGAACTTCACAGTGCAATCCATGGCAACAACCTGCAAGTTGAATCACCTGCCAGTTAATCTGTTTCTGCTTATGTTTATTTTTAAAAGTTTATCTATTTTCTTTGATCTTGCAGTTTTAATTTCTCTCTGTTTTTCTCTTTCTATTTATCTTTTCTCTCTTTTGTTATTGTTTATAATTATGAATATATTTACTTTATTTTACCACTCAGGCCTAATTTCTCATTTTATATATCTCGCTATTTTCCTTTTCTTTACTTCTTCATTGCCTAAAAATCTCCCTCGATTGAAATATTCTTATGTTAGGCTCTAGCATATTTTCCACTGGCACTAATGAAAATCAGAAAACCTTAATTCAGGTATTGTGTAAACAACATGGTAAACTTAATATAGTACACTTTAATGCCCGAAGTCTGAATATTGGTAAATTGGATTATATTAAGTATATCTTTAGGGAGTCTTTAGTTGATATTATTTGTGTAACTGAAACGTGGTTGTCTTCGAACATAAGTGATAAAATCTGTGATATAAAAGGTTATAATTTATTTAGGAATGATAGATTTAATAAAAAGGGTGGAGGAGTTGCCGTTTACTGTAAAAATAACCTCAATGCCAAAGTTCTTAGTAAATCGTGTGGACCGGGAATTGAGTATATTAATATATGTATATCTGATAATAGCAATAAGATTTGTTTGTCTTGTGTGTATAATCCACATAAATGTCATCCGGTCGACCCTTTGTTTACTGTTTTGTCAAACTATATCCTTAATCATGACATCATATTCTTATGTGGCGATTTTAACATCAATCTTTTGACAAGCGACTCTGCTCAACAGTGTATGTATGACAATATATCCTCTTTGGGTCTTTCTGTTGTAAATGATACTGAGCCCACTCGGTTTTCTAATAACACTACTCCCAGCCTTCTGGACTATTTCATTGTTTCTGATCTCTCCTTAGTTTCTATATTTGATCAAATATATTTCATATCTGATCATGACTTGATTTTTTGTTCGCTAAACCTAAATTTATGTCGTAATGGGACTCCAACTACGTATTCATATCACGATTTTAAAAACATAAATTTTCCATCACTGTATCATGACTTGTCTTTGTTTTCTTTTAATGACTGTTGGCGTCTTTCCACTGTAAATGATAAGCTTGGCTCTCTCTTAAACCCTGTCAAATATCTGTTTGAAAAACATGTTCCACTAAAAACAATTAGAGTAAAAAATACATCTTGTCCTTGATTCACCCATAATGTACTAAATGGAATAAAGAAGAGAAACAAATTGCATAAACAATGGAAAAGAAACCCTACATCTGCAAACTGGGAAATTTATAGGTCAGCCAGAAATGATGCTATTCTTTTAACCAGACAGTCTAAGTCTCGCTATTTCGCTTCGAAGCTAAATCTTTCCTTTCCTACCAAAACATTATGGAAAAATATAAATAATCTTGGGGTTAGCAATAAGATTTCCTCTGAATGTCAAGTTGATCCTGATACACTAAATAATTTTTTTCTGGATTGTGCTGATCCTACTTTTAGTAATAATAATAATAATAATTTATCTTTTCTATCGAGCTTGTCTACAAGTAAATTATTTGAATTTTCACCTGTATGTGAACTTGATGTTGGAAAATGTGTAATGCAGATAAGTTCAAACGCAATTGGCGAAGATGGAATCCCAATCAAGTTCATTACACTAATTCTACCACACATAATCAGTGCATTAACACATGTTATTAATCATTGTTTTATATCTTCATCATTCCCTGATATGTGGAAAATTGCAATTGTGTTGCCGGTAGCTAAAAAGTCTAATCCTTGTGGGTTAAATGATTTTAGGCCAATAAGCATATTGTCCCCATTATCTAAAGTATGTGAGAAATTAATGAGTCAGCAAATAATTAAGTACTTAAATGAATCTGCGCTTCTGTTGCCTTATCAGTCTGGTTTTCGGGCAGGCCATGGATGTGCTTCGGCTGTCGTCAAAGTTTTAGGCGATATTCGTCCCGAATATGACGCTGCCTCAATGACCTTGCTCTGTTTGCTTGACTTCTCTAAGGCTTTTGACAAAGTGAACCATAAATATTTATGTCTGAAACTAAAGTATCTCTTTGGATTTAGTAAGAGCGCGGTCAGCTTAATATCTAGTTATTTGTCGAATAGACTGCAAAGAGTTAAAGTTGCTCAATCATTTTCCCAAAATAGACCGGTACTAAATGGAGTTCCACAGGATTCAATACTCGGTCCACTTCTCTTCTCTATATTTATTAATGACATATTTGCTGTATGCAAATATGCTTCTGTACATGCGTATGCTGATGATATACAACTCTATCTTTCGAGAAGGACTGGTTTATTTGATGATCTGTGCTGCAGGCTGAATGAGGATCAGCAGTATTGACCAGTGGGCTAGCAGCAATGGACTCCAACTTAATGCTGCCAAGTCATATGTACTTCCTATTTGTAAGAATAAAACTCACCTTAATGTACTTCCTAACCTATATATTGGAACAAGAAAGTTGAGTGTAGTATCAAAAATTGTGAATCTTGGTTACTGTATAAATTCTTCCCTTTCCTGTGTTGATCACGTAAACAGTGTTGTCCAGAAAGTTTATTATATCCTACGTAATTTAAGAATGTCTGCTAGTGTTTGTCCTCTTGACCTAAGGCGTATGCTGGTGAAGCAACTTGTCTTACCAGTAATTACATACTCAGATATAGTGTACAGTAAACTAGATTCTTCCTCTCTGCTAAAACTAAATGTTGCATATAACTATGCCACGCGTTTTGTGTATGGATTAAGAAAATTTTTACCTACATAAAATAATACATGAAAGAACGCCACACTATCTTTATGAAAAACTACAGTTCAGCATATCCAGAAGAAGTTGTGTTCTAATAGTTCCTAGACATTGATCTTTAACTACTTCCAATCTTTTTTTCATAAATGCCGTAAGATTGTGGAATGCGTTACCTATTTCTTTGAGAAAGATAACAGGGAGGGGAATCTTTAGGCAATCTGTATTTACTCAATTTTCTTCTCATTAATTTCTTCTATCACTATTTTCTTACTTTTTTTCCCCTTTTTTTCTGTTTTTTTTTTCTATTTACTATTTGAAACATTGTTAGTTATTAAGATTTTAATTTATTATTATTCACTATTTGTCATTACACTCTTGATTTATTTTCTAAATGTTTTAAGTAAATATATTTTTTAAGAACTATTAATTTGTTGTTATATCCAACCAAAATTGTTTGACATCTATCTGTTGTACTGTAAAAGAACATAGTTCTTATTGTACTAATGTATACTCAATAAATTCAAAATTTAAATTTAAATAAAGATGCAGCTAGCGTTTTGGTAACTGTAACCAAAAAAATATGAGCGTCAATTAGAAAGCTTGTATATATAATTAATTTTCTATAACTAAATACATATATATTTAGTCATAAGTAGTGTCCGAAAAACCGAATGAATATTTGCCCATTTTACAATATTCGGCTTAAACCGAAACTGGTTATTAATATGAAAATTTAAGTTTTTAAAAATAATTCTTTTTTATTAAAATTAAACAAATGTACTTTCTTTCATACATACACATAAGAAAAAAATTTTTATTTAATTTAAGAAATATTTCATTTTCTTACAATTTATTCCACACACACAGAATTTGTTCGTAAGTTTAATTATCAATTTTTGGTTTCAGTATCTATTAAACTTTAATATTAATTGCAATATAGAAGATAAAATCGATCAATCAATGACTGATGAAAGAAATTTTTACCTCAATATGACCGAATTGCCGAAACTAGCCGAAACTGACAAAAAGGGCCGAAACTGGCCGTAACCGAAACCGAAATCGTATATTTGGTCAGACACTAGTCGTAAGTAAGTACGCTGTTTTTGAATTATAACCAAGTCTTGGTTGGTAGAAAGAATATCTTTTCTTATTCTAGATGTAGGCTCTATTCCAATTTTTGAAGAAATTTATCTTTATATAGAGAATTGTTGACCTTTTCCAAATACTTTACATTTTCTCATAGTGCCCATAAGACGGGAGATAAACGTTTATTTGAATACTTCAATGGCAATGGCTAAATTTCATTATTGTAGCAATTCTGAAAAAGTCCTTCATTAACAAGTTAATTTCTTCATTTTGCTGGCAATTGGCTTAAACGTTTTTCTTCTGCCTAATAATGCTTTTGGGGATTCATTTTATTAGCATGCGCTGCTTTTCGAGCACTTGTCTGATTACATATGCCAAAATAAGAGAAAGAAAAAAAACTCAGAATCATGAGCAACAAAACAGCAGAAACTGCCAATAAAATCAGGCTCAAGTGAAAATAGCTGCTGCCAGGCTTTAGCTAACGCTAAGAAATTCAACTTAGCGTCGTCCGTATGTCTAATTCATAAGCTTGGCAGCTTGATTGTGTTGTTTTGTGTAGAGTTCTGTTGTGTCCACCGCTTGACTTGATTGCTTGATTGCAGCTGCTCATTTAGCAAACGGCTTCTAATTATGTACAGAATATACTGACAACCCGATAACGGCCAAGATACTGGACGACAGAGAAGTGAAATGTTTTTAGTTTCTCATTTGTAGTTAGTATGTTTTTTCTTTTTTGGCTTATCTTTGATGTGTTTATTATGTTTTGCTGACTTAGTTATTGTTTTTATTGCCTCGATTTGTTGTATCTTGATTATTTTTTTTTTTTAAACAAATTGGTAAGGGTGATTGGCAAAATAAATTAACCCTAAGGCGACAGAGATTCAAAACATTTTGGAGTAGTTTAAAGCTATTGTAAAAGAGACAGTTTGCAAAACAGATTATTAACATATATTAATATATACAATATATTATAGAAGCAATACTATACATACATGTGAACTCTCCCAATGAGCAGTTGAAATCGTTAAAATAATATTTATAGGAATTTTAAGTTTACAATTCACGTAGTTTTGTTATTGTGAAAATTTAAATTCTTCCTTGAAAATTTCAATAATAGGATAAATAATCACCATTTTTTGCTAAAATTTCAGACATTGAGAAATTGCTGTTCAAACTTTTTGAATTTTTAAGTTTTTCATTTTCTTTTTAGTTTCTGTAAATCTATGGCACTTCTTTGAATTGTTCAAAGTTTTGTTCACCCTATTTTATTTTATTTTTTTAATTTAACCTTTTTCTATAAAAAATATTTCAACTATTAGCACATCCTTCCATTTGCCTGCTTCGCTCATTAAAGCACCTTCTTTCTTATCAATTCCAGTAACTTAAAAAATCGTTGAGTCCAACACTTTTCCACTCTCAAACAACAAGCCAACACAAAAAGGTTTGCAAAAAAGTTTCAAAATTGTTTGCCTTCATCCTCACCTAAGGTAACAATTAACCAAATCTTCTGGCAGCTCATTTGCAACTCGACAAATATGCGTAAAATTTTTTGTGCACCTTGCCGCCAAGCTGATTATGATAAAGCGTGTTGAGCTAAAAAAACGACAAAAAACGCTACAATCGCTTCCAACAAACAAACAGGAAACAGGAAGCGGAAAGCAGGAAACAGCAAAATAAAAGTCATCAAACGAGTTAATTAGCTTGAAACTAAATGAATGGACTTGGCCATTTTTCATTGCAACCACAAAGGGCTAAAAAACTTTTTTAAAGTCGTCATGTAATTATTTCGCATTACAAAAAGGTTTAGCGTAAATTTGCTATTCCTTATGTGTGAGTATTTTAGACCAAAAAACGAAAACAAAAAAAGTAAAAGGTTTAACCCAATGCTGGGCCGTCATTGCAGTGGTTGCTCTTTAATTCCTGATTCAAGGTCCTCCCTCCCCTACGTTAATGCATGCTCACCGCTCGGCTAAAACTAAAGCGTTCGGCTTTTGTGTGAGTGACGATAAATGGCTGTAATTAATTTTTATTTAACTGTGAAATGGTAATTTTACATTTTATTATAAAATTGGCTTAAATGTAAATAATTATTGCGGGCTAGTGTTGGTGGTAGTAGGTTGTAATGGAGTGAGAGCGCAGTGGGTGAAGGGGACCTTTTAGTTTGCAATAATAATGACTTTGGTCAATGCTGTCGCAATCATTAATTATGTGAGCTTTGGTGGCGTTGATGATGGCCATGACAACGTCAGGCAGATGGGGTTGCGCCCATCTTAATGCTTATGGCATTGGATATGCAATGCGTACATTAGGCACACACAAACGATAAGAATTCTGGCTATTTTTTCGTACAATATGATCGATGTTTGTGCCGTTTGTCTGACAGTGGTTTTAATTGTAAAGACGAAAATAGTTCAACTTGAAGCAAAATTACTCTTAACGATAAAATCAACCCTCTACAAAATATTTTATAACTTTATAATTTTTAACATTTAAGCAGTTCTTTTTAAGATTGACAAGGAAATAATGTGCTAAAAACAGAATATTGCTTCATTAAATATTTCTTTGTAGTTTCTACAAAACCAAAGTCAAGTATAAAATTAATGATATAAAATACTTTTAAAAATTTCTCAAAATAAAATAACAACGCTTTCACGCAGCAAAAAGCATTCTGCTTATGTAATATTATCCAATCACCAATCACCATAATCACCAATCAGCTACGTCCAACGTATAAGTTGATAAATCAATAATTAAGAAATTTGAAATGAGACTATGTACGTAAAGATTTTGTTTTGCAAAGGATAGAGAAATGAAACTGAGTACAGGGGCTTAAATATTAAAGATAGATGTACAAATTTCTGTATCCTATTTTGTTTAGTTTTATTTTGATTACGAGAAAAAATACTTAAAAAAAAATCAAAAAAAAATTGATATCTTGAGTTACCATATCGATATTCATTCAGATTCTATTATAATGTTATTGTGAGATCAACATCAGTTATATTATTTATTGATGCTTTTTTTTAAAATGCTATAATACTCTGGATACTAACACAATTTGGATAGTGCATAAAATAGAATGCAATTACATTATGTGATCAAAATTTTTCTTGATTATTTGCATTATAAGACTAGCTCTCATATTTCTTCGATTTGAGCAAAAATTTGAAAATTTCAAATTATTTAAGTATATTTGAAATAATTTTGAAGTAAAGTTCAAAATTCACAACGAAACGAGGGAAGTAACAGTTATTGCGCTAACGGAAATGTTGGTCATTAAGTGCTTTAATCCTCGAGCCGAAGATGACAAATAAAATAAATACAAGATCTAAAAATAATATATTATATATAAAATTAGGTCCAATCACACATCTAATTGTTTCTGATTTCATGACTACTTTGATAGAAATTGTCAACAAAATTTTTAATTCATTTAACCTCTTTAAAGACTTAACTCATGTCATGTAATCTTTTTCATCTATAATTTGCGATAGTAAACAATCTGGTTCCATAACAAATTAAATACAAATTTTCATGATTGGTTTTCCATGAAAAAGTGGAGTAATTTTTTCCAGTGTTTAATGAAATATTACCAATTTTTATTAAAATTTTCAATTCATTCAACCTCTGTTTAGACTTAACTAATGTCTTGTGAAATTCTATTTTTACTTTTATTAAAAAATGATCTGCAAGTTTTCATGATTTTGCTGTAAATGAAATAATTCAATAAATACACACTTATATCTAGAATTAAGTAACTGACAGCCATTTTATTTACAACTTCATAGAATTTGTAAAAATTGTTAAAACAAATTTAGAATGATCTTAAATACGGAAAAACATGTTAAAGTTGATCTTATAACTATCAATTCCCAAATCATGCTAGATTAACCCTCCGTTTGGCACGTGGCGAGTCACATTCTTACTTCATGGGTCTGGCCAGACCCACATACATTTTTAATCATTTACATGTAAATATTGAATTTTTGGTGATGAATTGAGATTTAATTATATATAATGTAGATATATATTATAAATTTTTTTTATGTTCTCGGAGATTTTCACCTGCGCGGGCAAAATTATTGAAGAAAAATTTTTGGAATGTTAAAAAGTCAATTTTTTATATTGTATGTTTATTTTTATGAATGCTGTTATAAACTTTCATTCAGTTAATTTTTTGATGAAATATACTACATACATTTTTACTTATTATCTGTATGGAAAGAAAAACAAATATAATTAACTTTTGAGTGTTGTTGGCATACTGCGCTTGAACTTTTTGAACAAAAGAAACGAGTTTTTCGGCGTATTTTATCATTTCCTTCTTGTGCACAAATTTTGCAACTTTTCTTCTTTTCGAATGAAATAGCACCGCTAATGTCAGTCATTACTTCTGGTGCAATCTGAAGTGAAACAAAAAAACGAAAACGAGTCAAATGAGATGATGTTAATTCAAAATGAAAACTAACGGTAAATGCCATTTTAGTCGAACTTGAATACTTACATTTTTTTGTTTTCCGAAAATGGATTCAAAGGCCAAACGAGTACTGAATTGTTTGTTGATTTCAGGGTTGTATATCCGCTGTTCGATGTGTGGGAGAGCCAATGTGTTTGATAGCATGCATAGGAAATTTTGTCTTGCATCAGATCAACGTAAGTTTTCCGTTCAACTCTTACTTGTCAACTAGCTTGTCAACGAATAGAAAAAAGCTTTTTCTAGTAATTTTAATATAATAGATAGTGATATTTTGTTTGCTCTTCTTGTCTCTCTAGTTTGAAAAATATAAAGAGAAACGCGTTCAAGTAACTTCAAGTTATTTGAAGTGAGTACGGAAACAGACCTTGTTGTAAGAATACACATAAATAAACAAATTCAAAGAGAAAAATGACTGTTGGAATGGAAAATTTTCAAAAGAAATATGAAAAGCAAAGCAAATTATTTAAATTTCATTATTTCATATGTGTACTACACCATAAAATCCTTATAATTATCCTTGCATTGGTTTTTTATACCGGTTGTTAAATAGAATAACAGCCAATAACATTTTGGAAAGCTACATGAAATTTGAAGTCACTGGCTTAATTAAAAATATACTTAAATTAAAATTAAAATCGAAAAAGTTTTGGCCAGACTCATGTGTCAAACGGAGGGTTAAAAAAGTTCTTTTTTCTTATGTCATGAAAACTCTTATTTTTTAAATTTTTTATTAGTAGTTGTGCTCTTTTAGGACTTTTATTTATTTTCAAAATTTTTTTTTTTTAACCAGTCATTTGTTATATTCTAAAATCTCAAAAAGCGCCATAAAAATATGAAATAGATATTCTTTGGCTTATCTTAAGTCATAAGTTTTGTAAAGAACTTTCAAAAAGTCTATTGTTTTGGAGTTATTACCTATACTCGTATATGAGAAGCTTGAACGAAAATTTTTATTTCAGTGGTAACACATCGAAACAACTTTTTTCTTCTTCCTTTCCTTTATCAATTAGCCATGACGAATTGAAAAGAATATATTGAAGAGCGCCTAGTTAAGACCAATTATATAATATTCGTAAGGCTGTTTGCAGAATTAGTGCAATTATTCAATAATAAAAGTGCTATTTTTTTATACTTCGTCACTCTTGCGTACAATTGCATATCTACATTTTTGAGATATATTATGATAATATCATTTTAATACGTTAAAAGTTTTGTTAAAGTCACTGGTACGTTCTAGATTGGAATATGCAGCCATTATTTGGAACCCTTTTTATGAATCTCATAAATTGCGGCTCGAACGTGTTCAAAAATCGTTCTCGGGGTTTGCGTTATGATCTTTTAATGTAGATGGTGAACCTCCCTCATATAATTTATTTATTTATTTATTTATTTATTTAATCAATGGTATGTTAACCTTACTGACTATATGCTTAATATATAAGTATGTACATGCAAAGTAATAGATATTACACTTTAATATATTGAATTTAATTGATTGAACATTATCGTCTTAGTGACTGAAAAATCAATAGAGCATACATTTGATAGGTTATTAAATTCTCGCAAAGTTCTCACGATTGGTGAATTAGAAGCATAATTTGTTCTGAGTCAAATAAAACTTCAGCCAAATATAACACCAAGATCTTTTTTTAATGTTACTAATTTCAAGTTTTGATTATTTAACTTGTATTGATCATGAGCATTATTAATTTGTTTCGAATATGAAACTTGAAAATATATATTTATATTTAGAGATAAACGGTTTTTAGAACACCATTCATACAGATTATTTAAGTCAGACTGCAAAGCAAGCATATCAGAACTATTTGCTATTCGAGAAAAAATTTTCAAATCGTCGGCAAACATTAAGAACTTCGTATTTTTAAAACAGGAACTAACATCATTTATAAAAATTATAAAAAAGTGGTCCTAGAATGCTCCCTTGAGGAACACCTGAGGAAGCTATAGACGGTTCAGACATGGATTCTTCAATAGACACCATGCAGAGTCTATTGCTTAGGTATGACTTGACCCAAGATAAGAAATTTGAATGGAACCCTAAACGCAAGAATTTTGTTACTAAAATATGATGCGAAACCCTATCAAACGCTTTTGCAAAATCCGTATAAATAGTATCAACTCGAAAGCCATCTACTAATGCATAAATACAATAGTCTGTAAAGGTCGCTAGATTTGTGACTGTTGATCTGTTCGGTATAAAACCATGCTGATTTGGCGATTTTATGTTTTTTATTTCAAAGGTAAGTTTTTTTTTAATAATGCTCTCAAAAATTTTTGAAATATTTGATAGCTTAGATATTGGTCTATAATAACAAATATTATTTTCGTTTCCATTTTTATATATCGGACTGATGAAAGAAATTTTCCAAGCATCTAAAAAAGTTCCAGTCTGTAAAGATTTATTAAAAATAATTTTAAGTGGTTCTAACAGTGAATATTGGTAATGCTTTAAAAGAAATGCAGAAAATCCATCTACATCTTTTTTTTTAGAGTTATTTAAACCCTGTATCGAAATGGCGATATCAGCGCTAAAGATTTCAAAACAACCAAAATCAATATTTACTTCATAATTAGTATTGATATCTATGATGACAAACATCCATAATAAAATTAGAGCAAACAAATTTAGCAAACAGATTTGCTGATTCAACATAAGATTGAGACCAAACACCTTCATTACACATAGAAGACGGAAAACCAGAGGTAATTTTTTTTTGAATTTATAAAAGTCCAAAACTTTTTTGGATTCAACTTAATGTTTGACTCATTGCGGCTTGTATATTGTTTGTATAAGAATTTATTAAAAAAATTTAATTCCCTCAAATAATGTTGATGTTTAAAAAAAATATTCAATATTGTTTGTGACTTTGTATAAATTAAAAAACTTATTTCTTAGATTTTTAAATTTTTTTAATCCAGTGGTATACCACAGTAGCTTAAACATTTTACAAGGACATTGTGAGATAATTCTTTCACAGATGTCTGAAAATTTTGATTTAAAAAATAAAAAAGAATCATAAGTGCTTTTGTATTTCAAATTATGTTCCCAATCCACCGAAATAATAGCAGTATTCCTTGGTTCCTGGCCTTGGTTCCTGGTAGGGTCACCCATGTCGTACAGGCTGTTGTGAAGCAATGAACTAAAACTTATCCCACCCTTAACTCCGGGGTCGAGGAATGGCACCCACTGAGTTCAAAGTTTGCAGCCAAGGGTAATATGTGCTGTATTCTAGCGTATTCCCTCTCTGACCTGGCCGAACCAGAGAGAAAAACTGGCTCTACCATGGTATTGGGGTTCGCCATGGCCGACTTTCCCTTTCCCCTTTTTACCTCATAGCCTCCCGTGCTGCTCTGGTGGCAAAAGGGGCGTAAGAATCAGATGATATGACAACTACAAATTCAAATACCGTAAACCAACCCGCAGTGCTAGGGGGATAGCACAGACGATTGCCTCCAGTCAGGAGGCAATCGTTAAAGGCACAGAGAGTACCAGCCATAGTACTCCTGGGTCTTCTAGTCAACCAAAAAATACCATACCCGAGACCACCAGCAACAGTGGCTCGACAAAACCATCCACATCCTGCTCCAATGTGACCACCAGCCATAGTGGTCCGAAGAGCAGGAGATCCCACGGCGCGCTACTGAAAGCGAAATATACCAAGGCTCTGTTCATTCTTGCCAAGATAGACAAGAATGCGGAGCAGGATACGGTTCAGAAGCGCGACGTGGAAGACAAACAAAAATGCGAGGCCACGATTGATGAATACCTGAAGTTCCAGGCCACTCAGCCTGCTGACGCAGCCAATTCAAAGCGAAATCAGTCGCAAGATGCGATCGACAACGTTTCGAAGAGAGCAAAGGTCAGCGGCAAGTCAACCAAGGCTGAGCAACCGACAATTACTCAGTACGCCTTTAGTGAGGTGGCCAGGGATCACCTACAGGTGGCGCTGATTGATGCGAACTCGAACAGCCATAAGCGGATTTCGGAATAGTGAGGCAACATCGAAGCCAAGTTGTCCAAGATGGTCATTGATCATCTTCTCGGCAACAAGGGTGGTGCGCTTCCATCTATCGAATCTGCGGATGTAGTGCGAGGATTCCGGGTGATCAAATGCGAGGATCAGTGCTCCAAAGAATTCTTAAGCGAATGCGTCTCTGAAATCAGAGACGCGTGGGATAGCTTAAGCTTTAAGCTAATCCCGGCTAAGGATATTCCGAGGAGACCTCGTGCTCGCATTTGGTTGCCTAAGATGAAGCTTGAGAAAAACAAGCTCATCGAAATCCTCCAACTGCACAACCCAGACGTTTAGACAAGAAAATCTTTAAAAAGTTACGAACTTAGTTTGAATGAACAATAAATAGTTTTACTCGAACTTTAGAGAAATCAATTCATATTTCTTCTTGGCATATAATTCATTGCAAATACCAATACATACTTTACCTAGGACAATTATTTAAATCAACTTTTAAAGGAAAAATAACAAGAAATTTCATCCTATAAATTTACATAGATTGTGAACTTTTTAATTTTCAAAGTGTTTTTTTCACATAATTGGTATATGAGTTATGTATGTATAAAAACTTTTTTTTTTGACAAATGTTTAATTTAAGAAATTCATTCAAAATCGACCAACTCGAAAGAACTGTGACCAAATTTCGTATCGATTAAAAGCAACTTTTTTACTGATATTTTTTTTTTCTCTTTCAACAGAAACATATTTTTTAACAAACTTTGCACATTTTTTTAATTCAACGTGCATATTGATTTTATTTTAATTTAAATATTTTACCTAAATATATAAGCTATGAATGCGAAACATTTTTTGGCATTGAATCTTAATTTTTATACCCCCACGTTTAAAAAACGTAAAAGGGGTACATTAATTTTTGATCCCAGTTTTGGTTTTTGTAATCTTTTTCACAAAATAGCTAATAACTATGCTATAGCACCCCGTTTTGTAGTTTTGTTTTAATTTTGAATTTATGGTGATTTTTTTGGGGCTTGAGCAACGGAATCACACAGTTTTTTTTGTATTTGTATTAAGTGTTGTTTCAGAAAATATGTTAACATTATGGCAATTTTTTTAATTTGGATTTTTACGATTTTTTTTTATTGCAACAAGAAAGAAAATAAAATTTTTTTCGAAAAGTAAAATATCACAACTCTGGTACTTTTTATGCTTTTTTTATGTTTGATAACTTCCTGTAAAGAATAATTGCATGAAAACGAAATGCATACAATTTTTTTGAAATTAACTTCAAGAGATGTTTTTATTACTTCTTTGATCAAATATTTGGAAAATTGTTGTAAAATGCTTTTCCATTTATTAGGCTCTTGAGCGAGTTTTATTGGCACGTAACTTTATAGTTTTTAGTATTATATCACACCGAATATTTTTAGCCTTTTTTAAATATTTTTTTAATACTAACAATTTGAGCAAATATTTAATATACATATTCAAAATACCTTTTTATTTATCGATATCAAAAACGATCGATATTTTGTTAATCAAAACCACCCTTGGGTTAATCCTGACTACGGGCTTGCCACAAAGTAATATTAAACGAATGCAGAAGGAAAAATACAGGATCTTAAAAAATTCAAGTACATTAAAAAAACATTTAACATCTAATAACGACATTACATTAACATCACAATTTTTTTTATTTTAAATAATCAAACAATAACTATAATGAACAAATTAACAAAAAACAACCACTTCTTTTGACGTCAAGTTTTTAATTGCTGTTTGTAACATACTATGATTTTAACGCCAAAATCTTTGAAATTTGTTATCAAAACATACCTTTAAACTCACACAGTTCATATAAACTTCCCTGGTTTACCAAAGGCTTAAAAAAGCTAAAAAATTTAAGAAATAAATTTTTTAATATATAAAAAGAAACAAATGATTCTAGTGCTTTTGATAAGTTCCAGCACTATATGAGAGAGTTTAACTTTCTAAACAGATATCTTTATAAAAAGTATATCCTTGACTTTGAATGTAACATAAATTCTAACCCTAAAACGTTCTGGAGATATGTAAAATAAAAAAACTGCTCTAACATTCCATCTTCTGTTTTTTACAACGATAAAACAGCTAGTTGCGCAAATGCTGCTGCTGACCTTTTTGCTGAGTTTTTTCAGTCTAATTTTGTGACTGATAACGATGCTGCTGACTGTAGTTTTCCACAGATTCAAACTTCTATTGATTTTGGATCACTTTTAATTTCATTTGACGATATAATTAATGGAATTTCTGATCTGAAGCCATCAATGCAAACTGATATTGACGGAATGTCTTCTATATTGTTAAAAAATTAAATCAAATAATGTTTTAGATAGTTGTAACTTATTTTCAAAACACTTTCAAAATGTGTATGAAACACATACAAATACAAATACTTTCTCTAATTTTGATCGTCCTAATATTAAAAATATTGGAAACTTTGATTTATTAGAAGCTGATATAGAAGCAGCAATTTCAGATTTGAAAAACTCTTTTAAAATTGGAATGGATGGATTCCCACCTGCTTTCTTTAAACGTTGTTCCAAAAGTATTATAAAACCTCTTTTGTTTCTGTACAAAGTATGCCTTAAAAATGGTGAATTTCTTGATAGCTGGAAGATATGTGAAATTGAACCTATTTTTAAATCAGGAAATCGTTGTGATGTAACTAATTATCGAGCTATCGTTAAGCAAGGCGTTTTTGCTAAAATATTTGACAATATACTTAAAAAAAAGTTATACACTCATATTCATAACGTAATAAGTAAATGTCAACATGGATTTTTACCAGGAAAATCAACTTGTTCGAACTTATTGTTGATTACAAATCGAATTTCAAAAGCAATGGAACAATATTCTAAGTTAGATATTATCTATACTGATTTTTCTAAAGCTTTCGATAAGATTGATCACAATATTTTACTCTATAAACTCCAAAAGTTCGGGATAAAAGATTCTCTATTAAAATTTTTTGGTAGTTATTTACGTGAAAGAAAATTATTTGTTCAAATAGATTCATATCGATCAAATTTTATTATAAATGCAACATCTGGTGTTCCACAAGGCTCCCATTGTGGACCCTTACTCTTTTTGATTTTTATAAATGATCTACCACAATTTATTAAGCATTCGCAATGTCTTATGTTTGCAGACGATGTTAAGCTATTTCTTAAAGTAGTTAATATTTCGGACTGCTTAAAGCTTCAAAACGATTTGACTAGTCTTCAAGGTTGGTGTAGTAGAAATAATCTTTATTTAAATAAAAATAAATGCAATTTGATTTCATTTACCATGAAGTCAAATCCAGTTATTTTTAATTATAACTTAGATAGCTATTGTTTAAACCGTCAATATGAAATAAAAGATTTAGGAGTTATATTTGATGTTAAATTAAAATTCAACGCTCATATAGATTTCATTACAGCAAAAGCTTATTCAATGTTAGGTTTTATAAAAAGAAACACAACGGACTTTAGTGATCATTCATCTTTTAAAGCTTTGTATGTGGCATTTGTGCGAAGTAGACTGGATTACTGTTCAGTTGTATGGAACCCGTATTATAATGTTTCTTCAAATCGCATTGAACGAATTCAAAAACTTTTTACGAAATTCACATTTTCAAAAATGCAATGGTCAGATATTATGCCCTCTTACGTAGCCAGGCGCAAGCTACTTGGTTTACAATCATTAGAGGATAGAAGATCATTTTTCTCTATAATGTTTGTGTATAAATTACTAAGTGGAAAATTAGTCTGTCCCGAACTATCTGACCTTTTTCAAAGTTATGTTGCTCCTAGGGATTTGAGAGTAAACCGTCGGTTTTGTGAGACAACGCACGCGACAAATTATGCATATAATGAGCCAGTCGCAAGATGCTTACGGTTATGTAATACGATCTCTCCAATTCTTAATTTTAATGTTGATGAAAACCGTTTTAGACTAAATTTATTTATACTCTTTAATTAATGGCATAATTTATTAAGTTATCTTTATAATAGTCTGTAAGATACATAATCAGTAGACTTAAATAAATAAATAAATAAAAAAAAAAAAAAAAAAGAAAAAAAAAAAAAAAAAAAAAAGATGTTTGGCATTGGTTGACCCTATAATGACAATTTTCAATAAATCGCTTTCTTCAGGTTTATTTATTTCTGATTGGAAAATGGCTTTAGTAACACCAATATCTTAAAATGGTAATAAAAGTGATGTATCTAATTATAGACCAATTTCAAAACTTTCTTCTATTTCGAAACTCTTTGAGAGTATAATAAAAAATAAAATGTTTTTCAAGATAAGAGATTAATTTCTCCTAACCAACATGGTTTTGTATCGGGACGCTCAACAGTATCTAACCTTGCAGTATTCACAGAAGATTGCATCTCTGCTTTCAGCAGGGGATATCAGGTGAATGCTATTTATACTGATTTTTCTAAGGCCTTTGATAAGGTATCTCATAAATTCTTGGTTTTAAAACTATCAAATATGGGTTTTCACTCCATTTTTTTGAAATGGTTAAGGTCTTATTTAATTGGAAGAGTTAGCTATGTTGTAATTGACAATATAAGATATGCCCCTTTTGTTGCCTCTTCTGGTGTTCCACAAGGCAGCATTCTTGGCCCTTTACTTTTCATTTTATTCATAAATGATATTGGTAGCTGTTTTTCAAATGCCAGCTACCTACTATATGCGAGTGATCTAAAACTGTATTCTACTATTGAAAATATATCTGATGCACATGATCTACAACAACAATTGTCAAATATATCTGCATGGTGTTCTAAAAACCGCCTTTCATTAAATATAAAAAAGTGTTTTCATATCTCGTTTTCAAAAACTCAAAATCCCATTAACACCTCATATTGCATTGATAGCCACATTTTAAAATCTGTCGATGAAATATCTGATTTGGGTGTGATTTTCGATATTAAGCTTTCTTTTCTTAGCCATATCAATTTTATTATACCTAAAGCATATGCGATGTATGCTTTTGTTCGTCGCAATAGTTCAGCTTTTATTGATCCATATACGCATAAATCACTCTTTTCTGCTTTTGTGAGATCTTAGCTTCAATATGCATTCGTTTATTTGGAGCCCTTACTATAGCTCTCATATTAATCGTATTGAACGTATTCAAAAATCATTTACTCGATACGCTCTTAAGTCCTTAAATTTTGATCCAGCCCCCTCATATAGTGCTCGGTGTTTATATATTGGTTTGAAATAGCTACAAAGTAGAAGAACTATAATATCACTATTATTTATATCAGATGTAATTAAAGGGACAGTTGACTGCCCTCGATTATTGGAAATGATAACTTGTAGTATTCCAACAAGAAGTCTCAGAAATTATGATCTTTTTTTTATTAAAATGC
This sequence comes from Dichetophora obliterata, assembly GCA_963920525.1. Taxonomy (NCBI): domain Eukaryota; kingdom Metazoa; phylum Arthropoda; class Insecta; order Diptera; family Sciomyzidae; genus Dichetophora; species Dichetophora obliterata. Next base: position 42,254,679 of record OY986438.1, on the reverse strand, counting down.
TGAGAACAAACTATGCGATTAATGCTCATTTGAATAGGACTCTCATAGAATATAATATGCTCTCTAACAATATTGCTATTGATTTTGCCATGACGAAGCAGGCGTTAAGAGTCCTAATAGATATTTTCTATAGATGAATATACTGTATTATAATATATTATACATAGAATTTTATTTTCTAATCTTAAATTATTATCAAAAATTGTTAATCTTAATTTTATAAAAGTGGTTTTCCCAAAAATTTTGTAGTTTGTATATTTTAAGTGGCTTAGCCAAATATTTTGTATTCAGTAAGGAACCTGTTCCATTGATGAATGAATAAATAAATAATTAAATAAATTTTGTAAACGACAGTAGATTTGTCAAGTTTATCTATTTTCGTTTTTGTTTTGCTGTATAATTGTTGTACTGTATTATTTGTTTTTAAAGCTAATTTTACTTTGTCTTTATTATATAAATTTGAATTTAAAATTCTCTCCAAAAAACCTGGAATGTATGTCACATACTTGTGTATTTTGGTGTTGTTGTCTTCATTGTCTCTGTTGTTTTCTAGAATCCCAAAAGATTTGGATATGAAAATAATAGATAAAAAATGGACAGAAAGCAGTCAACGCACAAAGATAACGAAAATAAAGATTATGGAAATGATACAATTCTGCATAAAAGACAGAAGTTATTTTAAACTAAAGGAAAAAATAAATAAAAGTTTAAAAAAAATAAAAAAAAAATAAAATAAAATCAGTGTAATTTTGACGATAATGATGATGTTCGTATTGTCAGTTTTTTTGTTTGAATTCTTTATTTCAAAACTCTTTTCTTAAGCTAAATTCCTTAATAAATTCCTAGCTATTTCCAACACATGAAAATATAGATAAATATTTAGAAAACATAAGCTACTAAAACATAGAAAAATACTCACACAAAAACAAAATACAACCAATGTTTCTACAGTTCTTGCTATTTTCTTCTTTATAGATATTTCTTAAATAGTTCGTTGATAGACCATTAAAGAATACTTACTGCAAATAGTTTTTATGTCAGCAACACATATCTACAAATAAATCCCCATTTTTGGTAAATTGATTGAATTTGTCTATCGACACATGCAGCTGCTCTAACTTCTATTGCTTCATCCGCTTCAATTTCACCCTCCTCTTGTTGTTGCTGCATAATCATTGAACCTGTAAATGAGAAAAGTTTTGTCAAAACTCATTGTAAATAGTATGGAGATGAAAAAATAACAACTTTCTCTAGCTTAATTTAAGTATTTTCCATTTTAACTTTCAAATCTTCCATAATCTTCATAATGTTTTTTTAATTCGACATACAGTGCTGCCACCTGCTGATGTTATGCGTTACGTATGGTATGATTTTAGTACATTCATACATTCTCGTACTCGATAACTGCAAATACAAACAATCACGCACTTAAAATTTATTTGGGGAATCTTTTGTTTTCGCTGTTGCTATAGCTTGATGTAAAAAGTTGTGTTTATTTCGAACAAATTTTGATTGTAACGTCTTAGGTTATTGAAAAAAGAAACACAATAAATTTTTCGTAAATTTGTCTGTTCATTTCAAATTTAAATTTTTTCTGAGATCTCTTTTTACATACATATTTTCAATAAAATTTTTTTTGATATTTGTAGGCGTTAAAGTCAAACATTTTAAAGTTTAAACCAAGATATATTCAACATGGTACAAATTTGGTAGCGCTAACTAAAACTGATAAAGTAGCGAACGCCTTTTAATCGAGTGAACAAATTCTATGCTACATGAAAACAACTGTTTGCTTAGCTGTCAGATGCTGTTACTGACGCTGTTAAATTAATAAACGCAGAAAGAACGCAGCAAATTTAAGTGAGAAACCTTTGCAACTGAATTAAATTTACGTAAAAATTAAATTGAATCTAACTTCTGACGTGTAGAGTAGCAACACATTCAGAAAAAAACATCGTGAATTGAGGTATGAATAAGAATTTGAACCAAGGATGGAACTATAGCCACAATTGTGCTATTTTTGGTACTTTCGAGAACAGACGAGAGTTTAGGCACGTACGTTTTTATTTCGGACTATTTAAATTTCTCGGAGTTAAAAAACTCATGTTGCATGTAAATTTAATTAATGTAATTTTCAATTTTTGACGCACCTTGTTGCTTACTTTGACATTTCGTTATTCTTATTATTGCTAGTAAAGTTACTTGAACTTAATAACACTACGCCAAAAATTTTGGAAAACTTTCACTTTAACAAACAGCGATAACATTTTTTATAGTGAAATTTTTATTCGAATCCAAATATCGTAATGGTTTTTTCAATTAGCCCCATTTTTCATATAAATGACAAAATGCAAAAAATTCACTGTTGAGAGCAATAATTTACATAAACGCTTGTAAAAACTTGTATTTTCTTTCAATGAATTGTTGCATGTTGTAGAGGATAGTCAAACAACAATTTTAAGGTATAAAATGTGCCAATAGTGTAGTATGTCAGTGGTATGGTTGTTATGATCGAATTTAGTTAAAAATTTTTTTTTTTTTTAAATAAATTTAAAGTTTCAAGCCCAATATCTGAAAACAGTTTTATGGGTGATAAAAAATTAGCCCTTTAATCTGATTTCATTAAAAAATTTAGAGCATATATTTCTTTATTTTTTTCTATGTTTAGTATCACTAATTTGCAATACATTGATAAAATTTTGAAACTGCATTTTGCCTTGTTTTAAAAAACAACGCATTTTAAAAATGTATTAAAAACTAATTTAATACAAAAAGCATACACTTAAGGGATACACATACACATCTTATATGCTGATGAGTTTTTTTTTGCAATTTTATTTCTGATTCGTGCACTTTTTCAAAAACAGGGAAAAAGACACTCAATGAATTGCAAATCAGTGATACTAAATACATAAATAAATAAAATTTTTTAAATGTGCTTCTTCGGAGATACAGTGTCCGATAATTGACACATTTTTCGTAAATTCATATTTTAAAAATATGATATCTGCAAACCTGTAATTGTTTTTAATACATGTTTACGTAATTTTATCAAATAGTATTTAAATAAGGATTTAAAAAAAAAATAAATTTTAAAACTCTAACTTCCAAAAACGGGGTGGTGAAACCAAAAAATTTGATTTTTTCCAAAAGGTTAAATAATTTTTTCAAACCTGATTCATAATTAAAAAAAAAATCTGGTTACTTTTACGTTAAAGTATTTTTAAATGAAGTCAATACATTTCTTAGAAGTAAAGATAAAGGGAAATCGTATGCACCTAAAACATGTTTTTTGGGCGACCCTAAATCGTTTCGAGTGGATTCACGGTCTAACGGAAAAAGAAAAATAAAAAAAGTTTTTTGTTGTCTCCAATAATGAGAAATTCACATATATCTTTTGCTAATTTTTCCTAAATGGCGAGGCGACAACCCTTGTCGAATTTATGCCCTGGGTCAGTTTGTGGATCATAGTAGCAATTAATCACTTTTTAGCTAATCATTATGTTTTTTTTTAACGCGTTATCAAATTGTCCATCGACCATAATCTTAACAGTAATCTTCCAAATTCTTACCAGTGCATTGCATATTGGATTATTTATCAATAAAAATGTATCAGAAAAAATGGCAAACAATTTTTCAAACGCCGCCAATTTGTTATTTTTTAATCAATTTCAATAAAAGTGGTTTTTTCCATAATGGTCCTGCTTTAGAATATTTTGGTCGCCCTTGGTCATGCTCTAGAATATTTTTTGTTTGTTTTGATAACTGTTTTGAATATCGATTAAATAATCTGAAAATTTTATACAATCTTCTACAGAGTACTATTAATATACCTGAAAAGTTTTAAGTAGCTATATGTTTTACCTTTTTTCAAAAACATTCATGAAAATGGCCTATTTATCGGCTTGTTTAACCAGGCCGGACCCTTAAATTTTATTAACTCTTTTCATATCGGAAATTGGAAAGATCTTATACTATGGATAGTATCGATACCACAGTATTGAAACTTTTATGGGTATACCATATGTATGTCACTGTATACTAGCTATAAACCAGCTCACGAAGCTAGTATCGCACCTCATTCATGGTTCACGAAACACAACCATTTTTCATGGTCTTTCCATACTAACATACTTTTTTTTGACTTTCAACCCTGTTACTACTATAGTCCAAATGATATCAGCGCCTTTTTCTGATAGCGACAAAACATCTAACTGCATAAAAGTCATAAAATTTAAAATTTTCATTTGAAAACAAATTTAATTCAAAGTAAATAACAAGAAAAACAGTTTACTTGGATTAATTTATATTTAAATTTTTTCTTTTCTTCTTAACCCGAAACACCCTGTCGTTGCCATATGGCAACGCAAACACAAACACTTAAAATGTGCTTATTTAGTTTAAACCATTTTTTATATATGTGTTAACAGGTCATTCTGAAAATTTAAAAAAAAATTTACTCAGGGTGATACGGGTTAAAATAAGAATTTTGTTTAAATGTAAATAACTTTTTGAAGCAATTGTCAAACAAAACTGTTTCAATATGTGTGTCACTACTGTAATACCACATAGTATAAAATCGTTCATGATTTCAATACTATACGTTCTTGGTATCAATACCATATGTGTATCCTAAGTACTAGGCATTCAGAAATCGGTATGTAAATGAAAAATATATTTATTTTTTGCTTCAGCAAGTCTATTATAAACGCTAATTTTTTTAGTGTAAGTAAAATTTTTTAAAAAACGTACAATTTTTCTCCGCAATTAGGCACAATCTGAAAAATTCCACTTCCATCCCTGGCTTGAAAGCATGAAAACAGACAGATAATAGACAATTGATTGTGAAAATATTGTGGAACAAGCAACGTTTCAGCGATTGCGTATTTCTTCACGAGGCACACAAAAAAATGAGCGATTTTTGAAAAGGCTTTCGGCAAATTGCACACTTTTTTGGCGTTTAATTTTAACAATTAACTACACTATTCTGTATATTTTTAGCAACTTCGGAGTCATTTATGTGTTTTTGGTGACAATTTATTTTTTTTTCAAATACGGTAGTCTGCTTTATTAACACGGCAGAATATTAAATCCGAAAAAATAGTTTCTAAAGTTTTTGTTTGCAGTTTCTTAAATATGTTTTATTCAATCTTTTTTTTAAATAAAATTTAATAAATGTATTTGGAAAAATTATTTTCAAGTGTTTTACGAGTTTACGAATGAATTTTCTGTGTTGTACCCCAACAATTTTTCTGCCGAAATATTTTTCAAAATATTTTTTTATGTATGTTAGCGAATTGTATTGCTTCAAAAATATTTGTTGTGAACATAAAACGCAAACATATTTTCCTTATCAAAATTAAAAATCGTAGAAATATTGAATGATAAAAGATTGTTTTATGAACAAAAATTTATGATAAAAGATCCAAAAATTAAAAAGTACACAAAAAAAGGAAGCTTTTATATTAAGGCTTCTCATCTAAGCATGTAACTGACCCGTAAACATTGTAAACCTTGTGAACTTACATGCGCGTAAACTATCTGTCAAAATTTGTATGGGCGTGAATTTACATCATTTCCGAGCCTATTTTGTAGTGTAAACTAGCATGTAAATCTACGTGTGTGAATGAGGGTTGTCTTTGGCGCTAATCATTACATATTTAAAGTAGTTGAAGTAAATATGAACACGTTTTATTTATTTTTCTATTTTAATGAAGGTTTTTAAAAGGGTTAAAATTTAAAAAAGTCATTATGTTGTCGCAGCAGCAACTGCCATTTTGTCGACATTTACGCTATTTACACTTTATCGCTCATCAAAAGTTTAAATGCTATACATGTTTACATGTTTAGTTGCTTAGATGAGAACCCTTATTGTTTTATATTAAAAATAAGTTAATATAAAGTAATTGTGGCAACAGACTCCTCGTAAAATCGACTGTGTTAAAAATAAATACAACAAAATTAATATAAAATATATTTCTAATAAAAGGATGACATGTATATTGCTTTTGAACAACCTTCGCTTCGTACCAAATTTGTGCATATTTTGCTATGGAAATCGTGAAGTTATGCCGAAAAGAGTTTAGTTTTCGCTGAATTTAAAACACCACTTTGAAACCCTTTACCATAGCTTTAGCACGTAAAAACGTTTAATTTTTATCATCTATCAAATATTCGAAAATAACTCAAAGCGAATCGAAACCTTGGGGTCGATCTATGGTTGCTAGTAAAAGATTTTAAAATTTGTTCGTCTCTAAACTCTGGATTTTATACCCGTTTTATACCTCTTTATCCACTTGTGAACAAATTTAATTAAAATTTATTCGTGTTGCTCAACTTTACGCTAGCTTTGCGTCAAATTCATGCTGCGACTTATTGCAGTTAAATTTACACCATGCGACAGCAAAAATATGTCAACTTATTACAATTGCCATTAACGAAAAATACAGGTAAAAATAGTCCCCACTGCAGTTGCCGGTTGCCAAGATTTATCATCTTGCATGCAGTAAATTACAACAAAAAAGAAAACAGTTGGCTTCCTTTTTTGGATTCGAGCTGTGGAACTAGTTAAACTACTGCTAAGCAGTGTTTTACAAACGACACATAAAATTCTTTTGGGACAAAAACAATAAAGAAACTTCATAAAATCACTGGGTAATCTTTTTGCATGACTAGCAGACGCCAGCCTGTCTGAAGCTGAGGGAAAACTGTAGTAGCTCGCGCTAGTTGCTGAGTTTGCTGTTCCATTATAAGCCAAAAAGTACAACTTATTAACTGGAAAAACAAAACGCAAAAGCACGCAGCTACTTACACACACTCACGAGCACACTTGCCAGTTCTACTCTTAGCTAAAACTTCGTGTTGTTGCACGTGATTTCCTCTTATTAGTTTTTTTTTTGTTCTGTTTGGTTTTTTCCCATACTCCGCCGTCAAAATCTTTGAGTTATTTTCTTCCACTTTTTTGTGGTATTTTTTGAACGGATTTAACTTTTTGATTGAAAAAACATGATTAACACACGTAAACGTTGTCGAAACTCAAGTTCTATTCGACAAATTACTCAGCTACACAGTGAGAAACAAATGTATTGAAGACAAAAAAAAAAAAAACAAAACAAACAAAGTAAAGACAGCAAATCAACTTGTGTTAAGCAAACAATGGAGTGGCAAAGGAGTGTCGATAAAAAGAAAGACAGCAACAACGGTTATAACTAATCACATTTTGAGCAAATTAGTGACAAGTTTGGTAAAGCAACACTTAGTAGTTGCTTCAAATCTGTTGAAAAACAAAACGGAACAAGTTTAGTTAATTAATTGGTTTAACGAGCGGGAACGATGCGGAAAAAAAATGATGCAACAGGTGTTGGGCAAGTTCTTATAACATTTCTTTCTCGTTAAATTAATTGGAGAGAATCGTGTCTCAAGTCAGTAAGAGAAATGAAAAAAGAAAGTTTTCACAGAATCTTTTTTATTCGATCAGCAAGAGTGAAGGGTGCAAGATGTTAGTGAAGAAATTAAGTTTTGGTGAATTTTTGCAAAAGTCTATCTTTAAGAACTCATCCCAAATATTTATTATTTTTTTTCAATCAAAATTTGAAAAATTTCCATTTATTAACATTTATTTTAAGAACATTAAAATACATTACTTTACTTAATAAAATTTGTTCTAAGCTATATTTTTATGTATTTATTTTTTTATTCCTAGGATATTACTTTGTATATTAAAAGAACTTGTTCTTATTATACTAAAATGATTAATAAAAAAATAGTAATAATAAAAATAAATATTTAATATTATTAAGAACCATTTAAGTGTTGAAAATAACTTACAACATATTTTGTTAAAGTAGAAGGAAGTATATTTAAAATTTATCGGAATAGTAATTAAAAATTTTGTAAGAGTTCACTTGAATAAAATTAACTCATTTGTGTTTAATGCTAAAATATGTTCATTTTTGTAAGTGTATTTTTTTTTTATTTTAAGCAGAAGTAATACTATAAGCCTTCCTATTTATCTCAATTTTTTTATTTAATCTGAAATTCTGAAGTATCTATAGACTTTTATAACTTTTACCAAGCTGTTCAAGGAATTGCATCTTTTGATAAAACCAACTTATTAAATGCAGGTCGTAAAGAGTTCTTGTCTGGTTCTATGGAATAAATTTATGCCTGCCTTAAAAAAATCCTTAAAACACAAAATTTGCGTATAATTCTTAATCTAAGGTGCTAATTTTTTTACACTACCGCACAGTGCGTTGAGCCTTTATGGACAGGAAACAAATGAGCTGTTCAGAGCACAAGTGGCGTAAGTCCATTTTTGGTAGTTTTGAGAAAATTGAACATTTAGAAAAATTCTTATAATAAATTCCAAGTATAAAAAACTTAGTTTTGCTTATAAGCTAGGTCAAGAGCATAAATGTAGCTATCCATATCGTACAAAATAAACTAAATAGTACACAAAAATGATGCTGAATATTGCATATTAGTAGAAACATGTGGACTTGCGCCACTGAAATATTTTTTAAATTTCTCGTTTCCGCTGTATAAATCTAATAGAAGATATTTATTAAGAATTTTTTGATAAGAAATGGCCGCATTTTTACCTAGAAGTTGGACACAACCACCCCTTAGCGATTATATCCATTATTAAGGGAGATATAAAATGAATGGACTTACGCCACTTGTCCTCTGAAATTTTTTAAAATTTCTCCTTTCCGCTGTAAAAATGTAATGGAAAATATTTTTAAGAATTTTTTGATGAGGAATGACATAATTTTTACATAGAAATTGGACAAAACTACCCATTAGCGATTATCTTTATTATTAAGGGAGATATAAAATGAATGGACTTACGCCACTTGTCCTCTGAAATTTTCTTAAAATTCCTCCTTTCTGCTGTAAAAATGTAATGGACAATATTTTTAAGAATTTTTTGGTAAGGATTGACTAAATTTAGTTTCAGAAGTGCGATTTTAGCATACGTTTGTGATTTTTGAATAATTGAGGAGGCCAGAATGCATTTATTCTTATAAAAGTTTCACAGTTGAAATTAAACACAGTTGTTTCTATTTAGTAGGGATGTAATAATATGCAATATTTATTAATATATTCAAAAATTTAATAAAAAATCTTTGCAAATATAAGTTATTATCGTTATCGTTATCTTTTTTGTCGGTGTCGTTATTTGGAGCAATGGTAAATTTTCGAAAAGGTATATATCAAAACTCCCTTTATAATGAAAACAATCGCTAAGGGATGGTTTTGTCCCACTTCTATGTAAAAATACTGTCATTCCTCATCAAAAAATTCTTAAAAATATTTTAATGTTGCCATATATGCAAATTTTTATTAACACCAAGAACGCGGATTAGCCGATTGGGTATTTAAATACCCAATGCAGATCTCAAATACGGTGACAGTTACAAGCCTGAAATTTGCAAAGCAACTTATATGGCCTATATAAGCTTCCTGATAAATTTTGAAAAAATCGTACGGCGGAATCTATGAGCAGTCTTTTATGGGTTAAGGCGATGTTCAGTCTGCACTCCCAATACAAGATCGAAAATCTAAAACAAGCATAAGGTTTAATACAAAAAGTAAGATTTGATAACAAAAGTACATAAGGTAATTCATTTCAATCGGTAAGTTTACGTGAATTTTAGTTCATAAGAAAAATGCAAATCAGCAAGAACGGCGTACAAACGATCGTGACGTCGACACACTTTAAACACATCTAAGTTTCTTACCCCTTAATGTATTTGTTATAAAGCACTAACATTTTTTATAGATGATTTAAAAAGAAATGTTTTAATAATGTGAATTTAACGTAAAAATATCTTTTATTTTTCCTAAACCTTAAGAAACATTTTTATAACAAGTTTTTAATTAAACCGTTTGACTAATTTGCAAAAAAATGAATAAATTGTTACAAAAATAAAATTTTTGTATTATCGACAAAGTTTGATCTGTATGTTTTTTATGTTTAACTTGCACCCAAAAATCTTTTTGCATAATTTTTTAACTCAGCCCTACTTTTAAAATCGCAGCAAATTTTAATCCAAAAATTAAAAATATTAAAAAAAAAAAAACAAAATAAAACTTTTTTAGTATATATAACTAACTGATTAACCAGGCTTCGCACAGGTCTGGAGAAACAAAAAACTTTATATTAATATTTTTTAACATTATTTTTGAACAAATTCTACCAAAGTATTAATATGAAACTGTGGCACTAACTTTAATCGAAATTAATAAATCGGAAAGCTAACTTTGAACCACACTTGATGTAAGGACATTGGAACTAGGGACAGTTTTTCGAAACAACACCCCACTGATGAATTTTCCGCTTGCTAGTTAGGTGGTCGCTGCTAAATGATGAGGAGGGTTGTTCATTAATTAACACTGATTAATTAAGTGGAGGTACCGTGCTAACACATAACAAATCTCTGCGCAGTAGATGATTTTGTCACACTTGATTTATTAAGCGTGGGTTCATCGCTGGCTATCATAATGCACCTGTATTTCGCTAAGAAAGGTTCCTCTCCAAACAACTTTGTAGAATTATAGATTGCTGTTAGAGCTGTGGTTTATGGACATTTGATGATCTGAAAGTGGCTGAGGAGGTCGTCGTTACTTGCATATGCTTAGTATAATTTTTCTTGAAACAACATTGTAGAAGAATATCGCTCTAGTGGAGCAGTGGTTGCTCTTTATAATTTTCTAAGTTGTGTGATTTTGTTATCCCTGCCGAATTCCATGATTGTTAACTGCTGCTAATAAAGGTCTTTCTTGGTGCGGATTATTGCTTTGCTGGTCATTTATAGTGCTGTAATCGCTATTGACATATATTCTTAACCTATTTCAACCAGAACTTAAGCTACCGGGTCAAAATCGACGAAACTTCTACCAGACACTACAAATAGGCTAACTAAATGGGAGAAGGACTTTGAAATAATTAGCTCTTTAAGTTTGGCCAAGGAGAACTAAAACCTGAAAAAACCGATGGATACCGGCATCAGAAAATCCAAATTTAAAGGAAAAATGGAAAATTTGATTTTGCTAGTACAGGATGCTTTATTTATCGAAATAAATTTGCCATTAGATTAACGTTAAATACTAGTTAGAATTCATGGGACTTCATTTTTAACTAATTGTAAATATTTCTACCGAACAGCAACAACAAAAACCAAAAAGTCTGAAAATTGCTTTGTGGCAAGACTCAACAGAACAAATGACAAATTCTCGCGAAGCAACAAATAATGTGTGTTGACAAAAATCTAAACTAACATATGTGCTCAGTTGCAAGTTGATAGCATTTTCGGGATCACCTTGAAAATGATTGCGCGAATACTCGACCACTGGGCTGAAATGGGTTAAGAATGTGTCCTCTAACTCAACTCTGTTGAGGGCAGTTGCTTATAGTCTTGAGGATAAACTTTATACATGCTTATATGCAATGTGCACTTTTTGAAGCAATCTGAGAGCATTTCCAGTATATCCAATAGAAACGCATGTGGCGGTCATGTTGATAACGTTTAGTGAAGCCTGACTGTTGGCGATTAGATAAAAGTACTTTAGATAAGGATGCCTTAAAAAGTAAAATTAATTTTTTTTATGTCACAAGTTAACTTTTGACTGATTTATATTTTTTTAAACAAAAATTTACAAAAACTAAGAATGAGGTAGCGATCGTTGAACTGTTGTGCTGGATTTATAACTATTCAGCAAGGTAGCAATGGCACTGAAAAATTTTCTGCGTGGTGTCGTGTTCAAGACATATGAATTTCTTTTCATTTTTTTCACGATAAGAATGTTTGCGCTTATTTTTGCCGTTCTGAGCATTGCACGGGTCACTGTCTTGCCGATCCATTTAATTCAGGGTAATGCAATTGTTTATGTTATAATAAAGGTAGAATTAAGAATTTATTTAATTTAGAAAAACATTGAATTGAAATTTGAACGTTTTCATGTGAGAAGTAACAAACTGGGATGTCAAAACCTTCAGAAATTCACTATGTTTATCCGTTTATAGGTTTTTGCTACTCTTGAGAGGAGTAGAAACTGAGCATCTGGTCCATAGTGCTTACACCTGCTTTGTTTTCGTTGTAATCCAGAAATTTATGAGGCTTTTTTTTCCGAAAGGATAGCCTTCTTCATTCTCTAGTTTTTCCGTAGCAAAAAACCTGCACTCAGTAAGCTGCTGGCGATCTTTCAGCAGCCTAAAAAAATTTAGAACAATATCAAGCTCTTCCCACACTTTGTCACTTATTCCGGACATTTCTTTGGTGTTAGGTACAAAGGACTAAAGTCAAAAAATTGGAATTTGGGCTTTTGTTCTAATCAGCTATTTTTCCTCTTCCGATTGCTGTTAACAACTTTAGTTAACAACTGCATACCATTTTAATTAATAAATTAAAATAAATACTTCACCTGGATTTGTTACTAATAAAACAATCTTAAATTTCAATTTACTAAAAACTATATTTTTTGACTTAAGTCCTTTCTACCTAACGCCAAAGATTTCAAGTATTACTTACAATAAAAAAAGTAAAGCAGTGAGGGGATTGCCGATATTAGTATTCCCTGGAAGACTTTGTTACTTACTGCTTACGCCTTACTGCTATATAAGAATTTTCATGCTATTCGGAAAAAAAATTTATATTTTCACCTCCTCAACCTTTATTATTTCTTTCAAAATATTTTTTATTCAGATAGCATTTTTATTTTATAATTACACCAAACTATATTATTACATTTAAATTGAATATTGTTGATATAAAAATAAAATACAGGGAGCACTATTGAATGAAAAATAATCCTCAAAAAGGATATTTAATTTTTTCTTTCAATGCATATGTAAAATAAAAAAAATTAACTTTTTCATCTTTTATCACTTCATTACATTTTAAATTATGGATTTTAATATAAAAAATAAAGTAAAACATAAACAAAAATATAAATAAAACTTATTGAAATAATTAATATACACTTTAAATACATAATAATATACACATTAGGGTGGGGCGATTTAAACATCTTAATGGGCGCTTCGCGTTTCTGATTCTTGGGATTGTACTGAGCAAAAAAGTCTACTAGACCATACGTCTACGGTGAAAATCGAGCTTCCAGATGTTGACTTGCAATTTTTTCTCAAGCTGTTGTCACGTTTTTTTTTTTTGATATTTTGGCCTATAACAGCCAAACCATTGAGATTTTTGTCTTAGTATTGGATCGAAAATCTCAATGGTTTGAAAACGTGACAAAAGTCTGAGAAAAAACTGCAAGTCAAAATCTGGAAGCTCGATTTTCACCGTAGACGTATGGTCTAGTGGACTTTTTTGCTCAGTACAATCCCAAGAATGAGAAACGCGAAGCGCCCATTAACACTTTTTTCCTTCCATACTAATCGCCCCACTCTAATACACATACATAAAATTTGTATTTACATACATTTCATTTACATTCTTTTCACTGTTTGCGTCATTAATCATCGCATTATATTTTAAAAAAGGCAGTATAGGCTGATAGATATGGTAGCTGAAATAAGAAACAAAAAAATGTTGGACGATGCAGTCCCACTCATGATAAAATTATTATTAGGTAGCCTTGACAACTACTTATTTTCTCACGAGCTGCGACCATCGAATTTTAAACAAAAGAAAACAATATAAAGTGCGTGTCATTGGTAGCTACACACATTGGCAGCTTTCAGCAGAGTCAATAGTTGGCAACTGTTTTTTTTTTAAATTTAAGTGAGAAACCTTTGCAATTAAATGATCCATTCACAGTAGGTGACTCCTCTGAATGCGGCCAATGTGTGTGACACATATTCTCTATTTTGTTTTCTTTTGCTTGACATTCGATGGTCGAAACACGTAATGTCACTCCTACCTATTACTTATGATACCATGGTCCCAGTCAGAGAATATGCTGGCGACATTTATAAAACTACAAATGTTTTTATGTTGGTCATGAAACTCAAATACACGCTCTTGGATATTGGCTACCAGGCGCTCAGCAAATGCAGCAGGCATGGCCAAATTAACCAAGGTAGTGTTAGGGCGGGGAGCAAAATCTGCAACCAATAAGAATGCAATATGAAAGCAAGAATTGACAAATATATCAAAATGGCTGAGTTTGACAGTTATGGTCACTTAGAAAGAGAACACATTCAGTCCTAACACTACCTTGTCTAATTCTACTATGGTAGCAAGCAACCATCAATAAGTATATCTGCTGACAAATCGTTCCTTCATAAAGAAATCATGAAGGATATTTACTGTTTTTCTGTCAATGTATATGTAGATCTGTAGCTGAACTAAAATACATTTACAACAACAATTACCAAGCAAATCTACTACAACGATGAACAAAGAAGAGCAGTATCACATCGGTTGCGCAACGTTAGAGGGGATGAACCGAATTGGCGGCGGAAAATAAACATAAATTTTGCTTGCTATGTTTTTTGTTTGCCTGGTAGCAAGATCTCTAGTGGAGGCATTAAAAGAGACTTCACGGTCAGTCAAACAAAAACCATACATCAAAAATTTTTGTAATTTATTTTAGTTTAGCCTACAGCTAGTTGTACATACACATTGGTAAAAACTGTAACATTCAATAGCTGCATTCCCATGGTCGTTGATCTAGAGCGCGGCTCTATTTTTTTCACAAACAAAAAAAAAATTAAAAACAGCTCGATTTCTAGCTCTATTTCTGATCTTAAAATGCTGCCAAGTTTCAAAAAAAAATTTTCAGAGGACAAGTGGCGTAAGTCCATTCATTTTATATCTCCCTTAATAATGAAGATAATCGCTAGTGGGTAGTTTTGTCCAATTTCTATATAAAAACTATGTTATTCCTCATCAAAAAATTCTTAAAAATATTGTCCATTACATTTTTACAGCGAAAAGGAGAAATTTTTAAAAATTTTCAGAGGACAAGTGGCGTAAGTTTATATTTTCATTTTATATCTTCCTTAATAATAAAGATAATCGCTAATGGGTAGTTTTGTCCAATTTCTATGTAAAAATGCTTTCATTCCTCACGAAAAAATTCTTAAAAATATTTTCCATTGCATGCTTACAGCGGAAAGGAGAAATTTTAAAAAATTTTCAGAGGATAAGTGGCGTAAGTCCATTCATTTTATATCTCCCTTAATAATGAAGATAATCGCTAAGGGTAGTTTTGTTCAACTTCTAGGCAAAAATGCTGCCATTCCTCATCAAAAAATTCTTGAAAAATCTCCTTTTAGATTCCTACAGCGGAAAGGAAAAATTTAAAATAATTTTCAGTGGCGCAAATCCAAATTTTTTTACTAATATGCTCTATTCTGCATTATTTTGGTGTATTATTTAGTTTATATTTTACGATATGGATAGCTCCAATTATGCTCTTGACCAAGCTTATAAGCAAAACTGAGTTCTTCATACTTGGAATTTATCTTAAGAATTTTTCTAAATGTTCGATTTTCTCAAAACTACCAAAAATGGACTTACGCCACTTGTGCTCTGAAAAAATAATGGTATTTTTCAGAGCAATAACAAAGTGTTGCATTTTATTCAGAGATTACGTAAGCTAGGAGTTTCTAGCCCGTACTCATAAATAGGGTACATTTTTCTCTTCACTTCTACGTACTTAACTCAATTTCCCTATAAAATGGACTTACGCCACTTGTGCTCTGAACAGCTCAAATATAGAAGCAGTTTTCTGAGCTTTAAAAAACTTTTCAACTCATTTAATTTGTTTAAAAAATTGAACACATTTCAAGATTTCTTTATAAGCAGATCTTTAACAACTTGCGTTCAAACATAAATTTTTCACTTTTTTTAAGAGATTGATGTAAAAAAAGCAATAAGATTTTTACAAAATACTAAAATCTATATTATAGTTTTTACACTATTGCACAGTAGGGTGCATCTTTTTTTAAAATTCACTTCTAATAGCATTTTTATGATGCTTTTATTCATAAATAAAAAAACCTGTGCAAGGAGAAGGTCCACAATTGATTTCTTCAGGTTTTAACAGATTTTCGATTTAACGGTTTTGAAAAGATGAAAGAGAATACTTTCTTTAATACAATATTTACATATGTTTATTACTGAAATAAGAATGTTTTGAAATATAAACGACAAACCTAACATTTTTACCTTTTTCCAATTTTTTCAACTTTAACGATTATTTACTGCCAACGTTTTGTTAAGAATTACTATAAACGTAACTATTTTCTGAAAGTAAAATTCTGAACGAAAAAAATTAATGTTAATTAAAGTTTTTTCCTAAATGACCTCTATATTTATTATGTTGACTTTATATGATTTAAATACAAATTCTAAAGGTTTGATAGTTTAAATCATACTTGATTTTAAATACAAATTCTAGTTGTTTGATAGTTTAAAATCGTTTATTGAACAATTAATTGTTCTAACGAATCTTTCCAATGAAACAACAACAACAACAAAGTTTTTCAAATATGAAAAGGAAAAAATCACTAGCTGATCTTATTGCAATTTCGGCCTGGCTAAGGGCTTCATCAGAAATCTTTGTGATACTCGTGCAAGCGCGCACTAACGCACTGCACCACCGGGGCGATGAGATTTGAAGTGTCAATTTCTCAGTTTTTCTAGAAAACAACTAGAATTTGTACTTAAAATCAAGTATGATTTAAACTATCAAACATTTAGAATTTGTATTTAAATCATACAAAGTCAACATAATTAATGTTAATTTTAGAAAATCGTATTAAAATTTACTGAGTTATTAAATTTGTTTATAAATAAGAAATTACGCCTTCATTGGTCCATTGGTCTTGGTAGCGTTCATGTGTCAGTATAAAGCTCGTATAAAATATATTTTTATGATTTTTTTAAAATTGGTATATTCAAATTGGTTCATGTATAAGTTTAAAGCTCATATTATATACATTTTTATGATTTCTTTTAAAATTGGTGTATTTTTTTAATACGAATTACAATTTCTTTTATTTCCCTTCTCGGAAATATTCTCTTAAACATTTCAAGATTGTTTCTTTTACATAAAACTACTTTTGAAATGAATAAAGCAATATCTTTCATCTACCCAAAACAGTTTTTAAATCGAAAATCGGTTGAAAAATTGCTGAGTTGCTGTTTGCGTAATGTGTCAAGTACCAAAAAATCGGTTTTTTGGTTAAATTACATTTTGGGGGTGTATTAACAATTTCAAATATGGTTTCGTATTGTACTCGACCAGGCCTATGCCCTAGACTATGTCACTAAAAACAGAGTAAAAGTACATTTCCACTGTAGCACCGTGTATTCAATTAACATAATAATCCAAATACTATAAGACTGAAATTAAAAAATATTAATTCCGAAATATTGCTTTAAAATCGACAAAATATGTAAAATCGAACATTCAGGCACTTAACTCTGGATTTAAAATATCCAGAAATGAAAAATGAGCGTTCGTAGATCTGAAAACTCTAGAATAATAAAATCTAAAAAATACTATATCTTTGATTCTAGAGCATATAGAGACTTCCAAAAAGTCTTAAATTGAAAATGTTGAATAGTACTACAACTCACACTAAATACATTTTTTAGTTGGAGCATTTTTTTAGAAAGTGCGATATTCTCACGAATTTGAAATTTTTTTTTCTTAAATCTGTTCAAAATATCGTCCTGAAAAATAGGATTGTATACATATTTATGATTTAAATTTTTTCACATAGTCTACATATACTTCAGTAATAAAAAAATTGTTTCACTGATCTTCAGTGCATACGCTTTATAGGGATCAATATTTATCAAACAACTACGAAAAAGTGGAATTTTTACGATATGCGGACATTCTAGGTCATGGCGCCACCTGAAGAAATCAATTGTGTACCTTCTTCTTGCACAGGTTTTTAATTTATGAATTAAAGCACTAAAAAAATGCTATTAGAAGTAAATTAAAAAAAAAGATGCACAGTGCCTTGATCCTGACAGCATGGAAAGCTTTTCAACTCATTTAAGTTGAAGTTGGTGATTTGAAAAATCTCAACAGATCTAGCTTTGTAATTATATCACAAAATAGGTTTTAAAATCAAATTTTCCACATTTTTTAGAGTTTATTGATGGAAATTTTTGTAATTTGGTTCATACAAAATTTTAAAATTTTTACCAACTTTTAACACAACTCTCGTAATTTAGACGGCAATTTGTTTTAAACCTTTTTCTTAAAACATTGTGTTTGAAATTTTTGTCTTCAAAATAAAGATAACTGTGTTAACATACATATATGATGACATTCACTCAAAACATTTATTAGTAAAATTTCTACAAATGATCCCAGTGGGCAAAAGCAGGTCTTTGAAGTGCTTCTAGCAGGCCATCATATAGATTTTTTAGCCCTTCCTTACTCATATCCAAGTCCATTAACTTTTTTATTTGAAACGAGAAAATTTTCTAGGCCTTCCTCTCTCGAGACTTTAAAGAAGCCTGCTAGAAGCCCTTTTTGAGAATGTAGGTTATAGAGAATGTATAAACTTGAAATAGAAAACTACTGATATACCCAGATTTGAACCAACGCCCTCTCATGTGGCGGTCCGACATCTTATTCACTCGCCTACCGCAGCTGTTGACAAACTTCAGCTTATTTTGCATCATTACAAATGAAAGTAAGCTTTCGGGAGCGCGGGTTCAATACCCAGCTCGGACCAAAATAAATTTTTTTTTTGTATTTTTTTAAAAATATAAATTTTTTTACAAATTATTTTGGAATTTTTTTGTAAAAATTTCTTCATTCAAAAATAATATAAAAGACCTGGAATTTTTCCATAGAAAAGTTTTCATATAATGTGATATGCAATGTGCCAGATTTCGTAGACCTGGGTTTAAAACACAACTCGGAAAAAAAAATTTTTTTTTGTTTTTTCTTTAAGTTTTGATTGTTTTTTTATTTGATCTGATCACTTAATAATTTTTTCTAAATTTTTTTAAAAATTTTTTCATAAAAAATAGTATGAAAAGACTACCAAACCTTCAAAAGGTAGGCCTTACAGAAACCTTCATCAATACAGCGAGCATGGAAGGTATATTGACACCAATAAGAGCACTACTAGCATGCTTTCTTTTGCGTATCGCTAGCTAAAATGCCCACTGGGATATTCGTAAATAAACTATTTGTACATTCTTCAAATATTCGTACAATATACAAAGTATTTTTATTGTGGTATTTTTATGAATTTATTCGTAAAATATACCTAATACCTAATGTGGTATCTAAGATTATATTCGTTTTATATACTAATGATATTCGTACAGAAACTTAATAAAAAATAAATCAAAAACTATACAAATGATTGTGTACGTATAAATAATAATAATTGTAAAATTCTCGTACGAATAACTTCGTAATTTTTTCCCACTATATTCGTAGTATTTATTAATGCTTTTGTACTATTTACGAATGAAAAATCATAACAGTAGAAAAAATTCATTCGTAGATCGACCGTACAAACTATTAGTATAATGTACGAATTATTAGTTTAGCTTACAAAATTATAAACCAAAATCGTTCAGCCTGGCTTGTCGAACAACTACAGAATATAAGGAACTGTATGATTGTAAAGTGGCTTTAGCCTACTCGTGGAGTGCGTGGCCTCAGGCTAAAGAACCAAAGTTGATATTATGATCATTCGTAAATGTAGCAAATGTATTCGTACAATATACATTTGTTGTTTGTACGAATACGAATAAAATATTCGTAATATGTATTAATATACGTCGATTCTATGAATCCTTTTTGCAGCTGAAAACTACGAAAACTACTTTATAAATTTTTCGCTTTTCTGTGTCGACCATGTAAATAGTATTGTTAAACAATTTATTATATTTTACGCAACTTAAGAATATCTGCAACATACTATGATAACATACTCTATGGTAGTAAATAGCCAACTTGACTCTTCCTCCCTGTTAGAGCTTAAAATTGCATTTAATTACGCAACGCGTTATGTGTACGACCTTTGTACATTTAATCGACTGTCTAGTTTTCGAAATGAAATAATTGGATGTGACTTAACAGCTTATCCTTATGCGAAAAATTGTATGCATCTGCATAAAATAATTCACGAAAAAACTCCTGGTTATCTGTATAATAAAATCCAGGTTTGTATGTCCAGAAGAAGCCATATTTTAAAAGTTCAGAGGCAAAGCTGGTTAATATCTTCTGACCTGTTTTTAATCAACGCCATTCGTGGAATGCGCTGCCACGAAGGCTTCGGTAACTCATTGGGAAAGGACCATTTAGGCCATCCATTCTATCTTATTTTTCTTCTATCTAATTACTTTAACCTCCGTCTTTTGTTCTTTGCTGTTGTAACATGACTTAATTCTGTTTAATTTTGTTTTATTTTTTTTGTTAAAATTAGGTTAAGCAGATTTGTATTATAATTCAGGTTATTAAATATTAAGGTTACTATACATTTAATTTTTTTCTAATGAATTAATGTAATGTTTTACGTTAATGTTTTTGCTGTACTATAAAAGAGGCTAGGTTTTAGTGTACTTATTTAACTTAAATCAGTAAATTACCATTAATAAAATTCGTGGAATGGACGCAGTTATTAGTAATTTTTACACACAAATATTTTAGAGTGTGATGAAATTTTTAAAATTTGTATGAAAAAATTGATTTCATGTTTTCAATTCAATTTTTCAATTTCTAAATATTCGTCATTTTTGTTTTTGTAAAAAGAGCAGCTAAATATTTAGAGAAGAAGAGTAGAAACCTTATATAAAAACTTTATAAAAATCGTAAAAGCCGATGTTTTTTTAATTCATTCAATTTGTTTTTTTTTTTTGTAATATTTTCATACAGATTTTTTTACAAAAATTAACGATTTAACTTTGCGTCGTAACTTTCTTTGTTCAACACAAAGAGCAAATAAAATTCATGAAATAGATACTTTGTATCTTATAAAAGTAGATACTTTGTTAAAGAAAATAACTTAAGTTGATGGAAATCAAGGATATCGGTATTTTTCACCTCTGAAAGTTTGGTAATTTTTATTTTTTAAGCGTTTTTATTTTTTAAATTAATTAAATGTACTTTACAAAATGACTTGCATTTCTTTACTAATTTTGATATTCATAATTTTTTTCTTTTTATTTGTAATAACTTAACGAATAGTTTTTGTGTGCCCAGCAGTCTTAGAAGCATACGACCCCCTTTTTTAAAAGCCCCTTCTGTCTTCTTTGTCTTGTTCGTTAAAATCGTCGTTAGAATTATTTTCTTGTTTTATGGGTAACATTTTTGATTTTCCCTAAAAATAAAGAGTTTCATATAATTCTAAATCTACATTCTAATAAGATTGTAATGTATTCTTACACTACCATAAACATTCCTTGTGCTTTATAAGCAGTTTATATGCTACAGGTGTTTAGGTGATGCTTCCACAAATCCTTTCCAATATTAAACTGCCTGCAAATTAGCCTATAAAAGTATATTTTCTCATCATAGCTGGTATTTTTACTATGCCATCAAAATCCATTTTATATCTGCGTTAAACTTCAACTTACACACACGCACACTCGCGTACATACCAAACGAAAAAAGAAGTTGGCAACATAGCTACGTAATCGTTGCATGTCGCCCATAAAATTTTTCAGTTACAATTCGCAACCAAGAATCCATAACAGATAACATAATAATAACAATTCAAATATTGCGAAAGAACAACAAGCGTGGAGCATTAGAAAAAGTACTAAAAATAAGTACGAAAAATAGTAACGTACAAAAACAAGAAGAAAACTATGAAAAAAGTACAAACGTGCTGCCAGTAAATGGCTCATAGCGACAAACCAACGTGTTGCAACTCAAATTATTATAAGTATGCACATAAGCATGAACTTTTTGCCCAAAAGTATGCAACATATTGTTATTTTTGTTTGCCTTGGTAGTGTCTGTTTTCTAACTTGGCATGTAAAAAGTATGCAATATTTGCTACACATTATTATTTGTTTTTGTTTCGATCAGTTTTCCACATGTTTGTGGAATATGTACCAAGTTTTGTGCATACAAAAAAAAAACATAAGGATAACAAAAAAAAAAAAAAAATGCAGCATTCTTTTGTGCTGAAATTTTTATTACATCAAGAAATAATGAGCATTTGCTGCTGCTCAATGGCAGAAAAAATAATGAAAAACTTGCAGGACTTCCTAAAATGAATACAAAGTACCAAAACATCTTTAGAAAAAAAAACCGTTAAAAAGAAAACATTGGCCGCATTCTAGCCGAAAAAGTGCTCAATTAGCGAAGTAGCATAAAATATTTTCGCTATATAAATTGTGACATCTCAAGGAACATGTTCTGTGAGAGCATACGATTCAGCCCGAAAGTTGTGGAACAGTTCTTTCCGCTGAATGCAGGCATTGAAAAACAAATGCAACAAATTTATTTTAAATGTTTTTACAGCTACTATTGAAGTTAGCAATATCACCGCCATGGCTTACGTACAAAAATAGAAATATTTTTGTAGGGAATGCTTGGATACGGAATTCCATGCTTATTGTTCAAAAGTTATCCAAATCAAAAATCTTCTTCAATGTATTCTCCTCGGCTTAAAAAAATTACGGCTTAAAAAAAAATTGTACTTTACAGAAAATTACAGAAAATACAAGTTAAAAAACAACCTTAAAATACACCTACAAGAAGAGGTGGATCAAAAAATAAGATTTTTTAATAGCAATCAGCCATTATAATGCATTCGAACTAAAAAATTTCCTATTAGGGAAATTTCAAATTTTTACTGATACATAATACAATTTATTGAAATTCAAAAATCAGGAAAATCAAAATGCAAAAAAATTTTTAATATTTTTATGAAACTGAAAAATTTCGCTTTTTAGGAAATTTAGTATACTGCTAAAAGTAGCATGATTTGTGTATATTTTTCTTAAAATATCTATTAAGTCACTCTATCTAGATAATACTTAAAAGCTAAAAACAGCTAATTTATTTTTACTATTTTTAAGGCATATTTATGCTAGCAACATCATAAGCACTATATTGTTTACATACAAAATACGTCTTGCATCAGTAATAACTGAATAATTTTTTGTAATGCTTGGGTACAAATGTAATATTTCTTAGTTCATTATTTTAAAATTATGCATATCAAAGATCTTCTTCTTTTCATGTTTAAGACTCCGGTTTAATCCGGCATGTATTTCGGTGTATTTTTTAGCACACCAAAATAAAATTTTAAATTTTTTCTGATATTGAAAAATTAACCTTCATGAGAAATTTAGTATAGTGGTTGAAGTTGCATGGTTTTTGCATAACTTTTCTGAAGCATTTCTTATATTACTCTTACATGTAGTTTCTTTTGAATTTTTTTCTTATTAAATATATTTAAGATTGCATAAGACACATTATTTCGTATCCTTGGGAAACTTTCCTTGGCATCTTATATCCTTGGTAAGCTTTCGACCAAAGCCTCACAATGATACTTTGGAATACTATACCAAATACTTTGGATATCCGTTCACAAATCTAGCAATTTTTTTTGGTTTACTGTTAGTATTTGCTGCTCGACATCCTTCCACAGATTCTCAATCGGCTTTAGGTCCGGTGATTGCGATAGCCATTTCAAAATATCAACATGGTTGTCTTCCAAGCCTTGTTTCTAAACCTTGTGAGCACTAAGCTTGGATCATTACCCTGCATTAAAGCGTCAAATTATCCTCTTGAAACGGTATCATGGTATTGACAAGTACGTTTTTGTAAATGTGCTGATATATTTTTTGGTCAATTTTAACAATAGCACCAACTTCGTGCCACGAAAACGCCGCCCATACCATAACATTTATGCCACCCTGTTTAATAGTCTTAAGCATGTACTTTGGATTGTGTTGCATGTTTTGAGGATGCCACACATATTCTTTGCTGTCAGATGCGAACTGGCAAAACTTTTATTCATCCCTCCAAAGTAAATTTTTCCGAAAATTCGTTGACTTTTTAAATATTCTTTTGTTCTTTAATATTCTATACAGACACTCAAATTGTTTTTATTCAAGCATCTTCTGATAGCTTTTGAAGACATATTTATGCCATAATTGATCAAATGTAATTTTCAATTTTATTTGAGGTCTTAAAAAGATCATTAAGTGAAGCTCTATAAATTAAATGGCCCTCTCTTGCTATTTTTTTCGCGCACTAGTTCGCTATTTTACATTTTTAATGCTCTTATACTGCTCTACATGTAGTAATGCGTTATATAATAACGCTCAAAAATATCTTAGAAGCAGAGCAATCTCTGAAACTCTGCTTCCACTATTTTTCAATTGATGAATTAACTGCCGCTGAGCCTCTGAAAATCAGTGGCCTTTCGCCAAATCTTTCTGCAATTTTTGGCTACAACTCAAATAAAAACTTAATAAATTTAGTATATCTTACCAGTATAGTTTAATTAACCAAAATAAAATAATAAATGGAACAGTAATTCTTACCTATGCTTAATGCGTGTCCAGCATTTAAACCACATTGATTGATACTACTTGAAATATGTAAGAAAATTTAAGAATAACTTAGAAACCAACTAACGGTAAATAGAGTTAACTTCATAAACAATATTAAAAAAAAAATTATATGATTACAATTCTTAAGCTACGATGTAAAAAATTTCAAATTAGAGTTACTTATACAGTGTGTGCTAAATTGGTGACCACCACTGTATATGTACGTCTCTAACTTCTTTAATTTAAAAAATTTTGCATTTGTATTACATTTTACATTTTATTCAAGTTTTATATTGTGTATTTTTTTTAATATTCCCACTGTAGAAAATTTCCCCTTATTGGGAAATTTAAATAAATATTTGCTTTAATTTAGTTTTTTAATATAAATTTTTGGAATAGAAAAATTGTTTTTATTTTTGGAATTTTTTATTTATTTATTTAGTATAAAATTCCTTATATTGGAAAAGTTTTATTTAAATTTAAATATATAAAATTTCTTCTTGATTTTGTGAAAATATTGACCAGAACAAATAATAAAAAAATTATGAGTTAGCAGGAAATAAATCAAACCATGAAAAATAATCTTTTAGAAGCCCGAAGGCGACTTCTTAATACGAAGGATATAATTAATTTTCATGCCGTTCCAGAATTTAAAATTAATTCCTTTTTCGGACACGGAACCTACAAGTTACGATTATTTACAACTATTTTTGGTTTTGGGAATGGTTTAAGTACAATTCAGTTTTTTTTTTTGATACGATGGAGTTCTTTTAAGATCAATGATATGCGGAAAATTATATTATTGTATGAATGGTTGCAAAATCCAGAAAACGGAAGACGTTATTATAGTTTCAATGTTATAAAAAAACTTGATATGTATTGTAATGGATACATAAGAAAATATGGTCAAACATCATTAAAAAACTTAATTTGCCCTTACTCGGAATGGTGATTATAACATTTCGTACAAGGGGAAATCATTTTTAATGTGCGCCTTTCACAGAAAAAAATTATGCCAAAAACTATCAAATATACAAAATGCGAATAAAGCTTTTATTGAAGTTTTAAAACAATTCCATTTTACCCACTTCTACCAGTTTCATATGAACATTTTTTTATTATTATTATTTGTTTAGACAAATTGTTGACATTTAAGACTTAAATCTTTTAAATGTCGCAACTAAAAAATAGATAGCAAATAATTAAATAAACTATAATAAACTATTACTGCTAGAGTAATTGTAAAGATATTAATTTAAAAAATTTTAGATTATTTTACTGAGTCATCTAGAACACTGAACACAATTCAGTTATTAGAGGATAAAAATACGAAAGAAAACTGTTTCAAATATTAATAAAAACCATTAAGATAATAATGCCAAAAAAGGTATATTGAAAAGGAAAAATATAGGAGATAGAGTTAAGAGAAAAAGGTGAAAATTAATTGTTTAAAGTGCTAAGTGTTGGAAAATATTTAAATGTTGCTTGGAAGTGAATTCCATAGTCTTATGGCACTAATGAAAAACAATCGACTAGAGTTTAGATAGTTATGCCTCAGAATAACAAGGTTGTGCTTCTGTTTGACCTACAAAAAGTTATCATTTCAAATAGATATCTTGGACATTGAGAGTGTATGACCTTATGTAAGAAAATGCAATTTCTTGCTTCAAGATAGCTGAACAAATTCCGACCTAATAACCGCTTATTAAAGGGTGTTATATGCTCATACCTCCGAAGACCATAAACACAGTGTGTAGAGGTGTTAAATGTAACTTGAATTTTGTGCATAGATCTCGAGTCAAGTTTGCTATAAACGACTTCCGCATAAGAAAATATTGGCAATAGCAGCTGTAAGACAAACTTCTTTCTAGTTTCAACAGGTACGAACGCAGCAGTCATCCGAAGATTTCTGAGAACATAATAAATTTTACTAACGCAGAAGTTTACATGATCTTCACAGAACAACGACGAGTTTATTTGGTAGACAAGGTTAGGGGCCTTTCTTACAAATTTTAGCTCAACGCCACTTAGTAAAATAGGGAGAACATCGAGATTCAAATAAGGTGCTTGTGAAATCGGTAACACATACGATTTAAGAGGGTTCAATTCCAGCATATTAGCTTTGGCCCAATTAGCTACCAAATTAACTCTAGCACATAAATCTTCAGGTAGACAAATGGGTCTGGACATATACAACTGCAAAGAAGTATTAATTTGTAAAAGGCGCAACTAGATACACGAAAAAATAATGCCAAAATTGATCAAAAATTTCATAATGCAAAAAACAAATAAACTTAATTTTATTGTAAGCAACTTTTCGATAACTCAAATTAAGCAACATGAAATAACCCCAAATAAAATTAAATAACCCCAAATTCAAGAAATGTAATAACCCCTAAACTGAATGAAATAAAGCCCAAGAAAAAATCAAAATGAAATAAACCCCAACTAAAATTTCATTGGGGCTTATTATTATGAAATAAGACCCAAACAAAAAAGTGAAATATTTCCCAAAATTTATGAAATATCCCCCAAAAATGGGGAGTTTTTTCATATAAAGTAACACCCAAAAATGTATGAACAGTTTTTGGGGCTACTTCGTTTTTTTTGGGGCTTATTTCAATTGAGGTCTATTTCGCAGTGCAATTAAAATGTAGTTTAATGTACAAAAGTTTTTTTAATTGTGGTTAATAGTTTTCCAAAGAAAAAAAATCGTTACAAATGTTTTTTTAAGCCGTTCAAATAAAAGAGACTCCTTAAAAGAAATTTATTTAAGTTATTCAAAATTAACATATTGATTTTCTTGAAATCGCAGAATTGTTTACACTTAACATAGCTAAAGCTGCGTTATTTATTTTTGAGTTTATTATTGAGTTAAATCACTTAAATGCGTTATTGCTTTGATACTCTAATTTTATTATAAGTAACGCAATATTGGACTTACACAGATACTTTCTTTCTCGTTCGTATTTATTTGCTTATATGAACGAGTCAGATTATTAAAGTGTAAGCAAACTTCAATCTAACTTCAAACATCCAACTTGTGTTGTAGACTATAAACGTGTAAGTATGTTTCTGTTTTATTGCTGTATTAACCTGTAATGTATGCTGAGTTCTGTGCTTTTTAAACATGCTTTATATTGATTCGTCATAGATTAAGCTATATGCAATGAATTTATAATTTATATTACTTTATTATAATAACCTTTTTTAATTAAATACATTGCTATTGCACTTCGATAAGATTTGTATTTTTTCTAAACTGCACTTACTTCAACACAACTCATTGCGCTATTCCACTAAATACATTCAAAAAATTAAGCTCCAACTCAAAGCACTATCCAACTAAAAATATCACTGTGTTATACATAAATCATAGCACTTAATAGTACCTCATGGTGCAGTTGTGTTAACGCATTACGCCGATGGAGTAAACTGAGCTTGAGTTCGTGTATCAAGGCAGAATTTTTTGCTGCGTTTCCCATGTCTAGTTTTATTCCGTTAAAAAATTAAGCCTTCCCGCCAAATTCCAGCATAGTTTTGAAATTTTCTACAAATTAGCCAAATAAATTGCTTTTTTCTCAAGTTAACTCTTTGAAGCTTTATGTTAATTGCGTCTCGACAATATGTTTCAGTACAAAAACCGATTAAACAATATCCGACTATAAAGTTTCACAATGTCAACTAATTAAGTGTTGCTCATAAAATATACCCATTTCCGGCTTATTTTACTACCTCGAAATTCCATTTAAAGTCATTTGTGCGCGAAATTTTCGCATTATTCAATTATTAATGAAGGTGTTTCATTTGCAAAAGTGCTTCTCCAGAGCCTCAAATCTCAGCCACTTAAAATATTTTAGCATACTTTTAAGAGTTCTCCCAACAACAACAACAACAACAGCAACAAATTTTGGTAATGAAAAGCATCATAATAAACAGCATGGAAAACTACTTTGCCAGCATTTAAGCGAAGCTATATTAATGCGCGTTTATTAATAAGAAAGTGCAAATTTTTTTATAGCCTTCGCTGAAAATTAGTCTATAATTGATGAAATGGAAAAGCTGTGCTCAGTGAGGTGTGTGCAATTGGCAAAAAGAGGATGTGAATGGGGAAGTAGAACGAAAGACTTTGCCAAGAATTTCTTGTGAAATATGCAAATAGTTTTTTATTAATTTTATTTATTTATGAGCTAATTAGCTTTGAGTAAAATGCAGATGGTGCAAAGAACAGAAAATGCGCTCAAATAGTGGGCACATTAATAGCTGCAGGATACTTAAACTAACGTAAACTTATACTTTTTCTGGAAGCTACTTTTAAGTGTTTTTAATTAAGTGCACTCACCTGTAAATAATTTTCCTTCAAGAAAATAGGGCTTTCTAGACAAACTCTTACAAATTATAAAAAGGTAAAAACTAAAAAATACATGATATGTTAAAATCTTAAAGGATTAAGTATTAAGTTGAGCATAAAATCGAAACCCTTTAATTAAAAATTCAAAAAATTTTCCGACAACAATCCTTTGATTGATGAGTTATGACGTCTGACTTTCATATGCCTGAAAACATGAATTTCAGATATATACTTTGATCTTCCTCTTTAAAATTTTATATTTTCTAGTCTACATTTTTCTGGTCCCTTTAACACCTGCCGTCACTTTGATAACCAAAAAATGCTGTCCCAAAGATTGCGTGATCAATTATTGGATCACAATAGCTGCACCACAGGGTGCACCGAAGCATTACCGATTGGCAGATCACACCCTTGTTGCCACAAATACATACAAAGAACACGATTTGGTTTATTTTAGTTGAAGTAGTCGTTTTTGTGTTTGTTGTTGTTGATTTAAATTTGAATTGGTTGGCACTAACCTATAATTAAATGCGTCTGGTATTGCTGGTTAGCCTCGTCTGGCGTCGGGCCAAAAAATGTTGCTCAAATTTGTTTTCTTGTTGTTGCTTAAAAGTTTCTAACTAACTTCTAACAAGGTGAGAAAAAGCAATTATGTTAATTGTTTTTATATAAAACTAATGAAATTGTGTGTGAGTTGAGAAACAAAGGTAATGGAAAATGACTGGCTAATTGTTTCTATTATATTTTACTTCCTTCACGTTTGTACCAAAATGGTTAATTTTGATTGAAAATTTCATTCAGTCCGGCGAATGATTCAAAAAGCATTAAATTTGCGAGTGTTAAAATAATACCTTTCTGTCTGAAAAGCTTCATATGTATATTAGGCTGGTCCTTATTTTTCGACTTTTTAATTATCATCGCGGCACTTTGTCATTTGGTTATAAACATCTAAATATGAAAAATAAGTTTTTCCTTTAATTTTTTCATACTATTTAGAGGTCGTTACCAGTTGTTAAACTTTAACAAAAAGCATTATATGGCATCTTAAATAAGGGTCTCACTAATTTTACATAGGAGTGTTTATTTAACATTTTAACTGCAAGTGTAACTCGCAAAGGCAACCACTCTTCTGACTCCTCTCCCCTCGACCGCTCTCCAGCACCTACGCTCTCCAGCACCTACCTATGGTTTTTTAAAGTGTTAGGAAGCATTTAAATTAAGAATATTTTAGGTTTTTTTTAAAACTGAGAAAATTATAGCATTTTCAAAAAACTGCCTTTTTTAATATTTTTTTTTTGTGAAAAAGAGGTTTTTTATTTAAAAATTACAAATATATGTGACTATATTTTTTTTTAAAACTGTGTCAAACATTTAACAATTGTTCATTTTAACATTATGCAATAAAAGTTTGTTAATTTAATAACTGCAAAAGCGTGGGGGATTTTTTACACATTACATGTATCCATATGGATACAAACGTAAGTTTTGGTTGTAAATGGCGTACACACAAGACAAACTAAATCAATTAGCGTTTGAAGCTGCTAAGGTAAAGACGTTTATTTTAAGCTTCACTGAAGTATACATTCAATTTAAAAAATGTTTAGAAAATTAAAAGACCCTGAAATTGAACAAATTGTCGATTCCGATGTTTCTGATTTAGAAGATGAACCGGAAGAATCTGACATTGCTAACAATTTATTAGACGCTTTTGAGAAAAATATCAGCTTTTTTTTAGCAGAGCTTTCTCGAGAAGGTCCGTATGAGATAAACATAAAGGATATAGATGTTAGTAATGATGAGGGTTCTGGGGATATTGATATGGTTGAGAATAATTCAGTTAATGGGACAGTTCAAGAGTGTTTATAAAAGGTTCCATTAAAAAAAAAAACTGACCAATTTCTTTGGAAAAAAACTCCTTGGACAACTCCAGAGACTACTTTTACTGAAACGTACTCAAAAAATTGCATCAAATTACCTAAAGATTATTTTTTGGAGTATTTCAAAGAAGTCTTTCTCCAAGAAGTTGTATCTTCAACAAACCAGGCATCAATGATTAAAAAGGAAAGAGATTTGAAAAAATTGATTTCAAAACTGAAAAAGAATTACAAAAAGAAGGCCGTGGAAGTTTTGATTACCGTGTAGAAAGATCAGATGATATTTTCCTTCTCAGATGGCTTGATGAAGGAATTGCGGAACACATGTCATCAATATATGGCCCTGAACCCTTACATCTAGCGCCCCGATTTTGTGCTGAAAAAAAGAAAAAAAATTGAAATAACACAACCAAACATAGTAGCAGAGTACAATAAATATATGGTAGGAGTAGACAAAATGGATTTTCTCTTCTCCTTGTATAGAATTTCAATAAGATCTAAAAAGTGGACTCTGTAGATATTTGACCACTTTATTGACCTAGCAATATGCAATTCGTGGTTAGAGTATAGAATTGATCACGAAAAAAATTAGAACAAAAATAAGTATATGGACTTATTGAGCTTTCGCAATGACATTGCGAATGGACTATTAGCTCAGTCAAATCAAGAGGCATGTTCTCATAAGCGAGGACGTCCAAAATCACACCTAAATGAGGAAATTCTAAACACTCCAACTACCTCCGGAAAGAGACGAAATTCTACACCATCAACTTCTGTGCGATATGACGAAAATCAACATTGGCCGGAACACACGAAGGTTAAAGGAAGATGTAAAATCAAATGATGTAAGGGACAAACCAGGTACAAAGTGCGATACTTTCTTGTGCATTCCCAATGGCTCAAGAAATTGCTTCAAGGAATTTCATTACATATCAAATGAATAAATTATTGGTAAAATTTTTAGTTTCTTCTTTATTTTTAGATTATATGTATAACTTTTTGTTTTTTACTTATTATAATTTATACTAATATGAAGTGTGTAACTTGTGGTATATAAATTTAAATATTATATACTGTTTGTATTGAAAATAAATTAAATTTATTGCATTGAAATGACTAAAATAAATAAAAACTCAAATGTATAACAAAACTACCACTTCGTATTTTTCTTTACCGTACACGAAGTTTGTATCCATATGGATACATTCCAAAAAACACATCTAGGGTTCAAAATTCTTCAAATCGGATATTGCTTGATGTTCTTAGGGCCAATAAGAGTAAAAGCAACCCTTAGATGTCTTTTAAAATTTTTTAAAAACTACTGTAAAAGTTTCTTATGGTATAAATATAATCAAACTATTTGGTGCCCCGTGAAATTAAAGAAATTAAAGAAGGAACAAGGACCACGCTAGTTTATATGGATTCCAAAAAATAAACTCCTCGTTTGTCTGGTAAAATAAAAAATAAATTACTTTGTTGTGCCCATTTTGAAATGTTTTTTAGAGAGACAAAAATAGTCTAGGAATTCTTAGGCTGGGGCCAAATTATGTTGTTTTGCCGCGATCGCGACAACGCTGTCACGCTCTTTTTTCTTAAATGTGACAGAAAAATATTGAATTTTGCATGTATTTTAATACATTTATTTATTTAATGTATTTAATAACTTAAATACATGCATAAAATTCAGTATTTTTTTGCCACATTTGCGAAAAATGAGCGTGAGAGCGGTGCCGCGGCAAAACCGCGTAATTTGGGCCTAGCCTAAGTCTTTACGTAATCACTACACGTTAAAAAATCTTAGACTAAATTCTAGTAAATCTTTTATTGCATATATGACGACACCAAAACTGAATTAAAATTTAACCACGCCAAATATTAAAATTGAGTTTTGTTCCATCAATTTCAACAAAAAAAAAAAAATAACGAAACCTGTGGGGTTCGAAACCCACTATGTTTAGGTTATTAGTTTATTGCGCTACCAACTGATCTATGAAGCCACATGAATAAATCAATGGAAAACATGCATAGAAGCTGCTTTTTTAGAGTATTCCAACATGTATTAAATATTATTCTAAATTTTATGTAAAAATTTCTAATATTTTGAAGAGTTTAAATTCGTAAAGAACAACTATTAAAAAAGGTATGATTCAAACAATTGGATAAAAAATTAGTCCTAGATTTTTGACCGTGTACTCAAAAAAATTTCAAGTATTTTAAAGCTTCTACAGATATTTTTTTCTTTGAGTGAAATTGACTTAGTAGTGGATCCAGACACTCTATTTGGGGGGGGGGAGGCGATCAGAAAAATGTGACTTCGTAATAGTTGCAGATATTGGCGATAGTCTACGTGGTAAGCATATAAAACAATTTAATTAAAAATAATAGTTCGGCGTATAAGAATTCAATTCACTAAAAATTGCAATCTTGTTCAAAATCTAATATAAATTTGGCAAATATAAAATCTGGTTTCTTGAATAACAAAAATATGGCGATAAAAAAATCAGTTTTTCGATTAATTCAAATAAAAGACCAGTTATCCAGTGTCTTCAATGAATTAATATATAAAGTTCATATGTGTGAAATACAAAAAGTTTACATAACTTAAATAAAAATAATAAAAAACCAATAAAATTGTTGTCTTAAATTTTAAAATTAAATGAACTACAAAATCTTCAAGCCCTATTTGAAAAATCCATGTTTTGCTATGTCTATCGACGACTTGATACACAGTTAGTTTAATGTTATAAATATTAATGTGTAGAATATTTTATTAAGCAAGTCCGTTCAATCTTTCTTCTGTTGTCGTAGAATATGTTTCAAATAGTGACAGGAACTAATGAATAAAAATATTCAAATTATTCGATAGTTTAAAATCATTCATTCATTTGATAGTTTTTTTTTATTCGATAGTTTTTTTATATGCATTTCGTTTGCTTACCTTTATCTGATTGAACGAATTGTGAGTATAGCAAATTTAATTGCAAAGTACGTTTACCAACACTGCTTGATTTGTGTTTAAATGATAATTATAATGAAATCACACTAGTAAATAGCTATTTCAGGTTTTCAAGTTGAATGAATGAATACTAGAACTGATAGCAAACATAATTTGATAGTTTTTTGTACTAACTACTATTATTATAATTCGAATAAATGAATAATTTATTCGATAGTCAAATTTGAAGGAGAGTTTTGTGTTCTAGTTAATAGTTAAATCATTCGATAGTTTCATGCACTATTTACTATTTTTTAAAGTAAATGAATGAACAACATATTCGAACGAATTCTTCGATAGTTGAAATTATTCGATAGTTATCTTACGATAGTTGAAATCATTCGATAGTGCCCATCACTAGTTTCAAATATATTTTAATTCTTAATATTTAATAAGGTTTCTTCACTTAAGGCAATGTTATTAAAATTTATAAAAACTTTGAAGAGGATACACAGCATCAGCAGGTAAATAAAATGTAATAAAAAATAATCATATGGAAAATTATATCAAAAAGCACACTCCAGTTTTGTTTTTAATTTGGGACCAACAAATTAATTTTTTAATGCCTATTCGTCAAAATTGAATAATATTTGCGCAATTTGGAGAGATTTCCCAAAACAGATTAGACGAGAAGCAAATGATTGAATGAATCCAAATTTGTTGTTGTTTTCCAGCTTAAAAAAATTAACTTTCTGCGATAGCAAAAATGAACTTTGAGCGTAATTAAAATTTGATGACGCTCAAGATCAGAATCAGTGTCGCTCAAGATCAGAATCGTTTGGATCCAATTGGATCCATTTGGACACTTTTTTCCTTTAAAAATTGATGGATACTTTTTCTGAAGCCTAAGTGTAAGTTTAGATCTTTTTTAATATGAATATATGTTTTTATTTGCAAATATAAAAAGTAAACAGTCCTTTGAATTCAACAAAAACATAAAGATAAATACTAATTATGTATAATCCTTCAACAATTTCTGGAATTTCCTTTTCGTTTTCTATGTTTGTTGATTTTAATGTTTTATAAAAGGAATGGTGTATTGCAATATAGAGTAATAAAAATTTCAATCACGCAGGTCTTCCGTTTTTAGGTATATTTGCTTCTATGTACTCTTGTTTTTTTTTATTAGTATTAAGTTATAGATAGAACACAGCTTTCGGTGTTTTTTGCATAACCTGATGCAACAAGACTTAAACATCGAAATAGTTATCTGATTTAGGATATTTCGTAAAGGTTTTGATTTTAAATGCCACCACAGCAAACTACTGAACTACAAAGCCATGATAAGGTTCTACAAATTTTAAAGTAAAAATTATTTCTAATTTTTTTTAACATAATAAGCCATAAAAATTTTAGAACACGTTTTCTTAGAAACAACATGATTATAAACAGAAATAAAAAAAGGAAATATGTCTCGCTGGTTTCTCAAAGCACTTCATATGTATTCTTAGGTTATTTATGGTTACAAGCTTCTAAACTATTTTCCTATATGGAAAACATGATAAGCCACTACAAATTTGAAAGTTAAAATTATTTGCGTAAAAACATGATAAACCACATAAATTTGAAATACATATTGCTCAATGTTTTTTTATATATATCCTATAGTGGTTAATAAAAAATCGAAGCAGTTAAATTCACAGTTTCTATTTAAAGGGTAGCTTTTGTATGTGGCTTATCGAGTTTTTGAGTAGAAAATTTAGTAAAATATGTTATTGCAAAAAGATACTTATCATATAAGCTCACAATTTATTGAAAATAAGCCCTAATCTTTTAAGCAGGTGATATGGTACAATGTACTAGAAATAACACAAAATACCAGTTTTTGATATTATGTGGCTTATCATGTTTCTGCAATAATCCCTTCAATTATAGTAAAGGTTATAGCGACAAGTACCCTTATTAATATGCACTTTGATTTTTTGTTTCCAATAAATTAGGACCAAAATATCTTGACCATGTCTGCAAATGACTACTTTTTTACGCCACCTAGTGAGAACAACCAAACAAAACTTATTTGATGTTTTGTTTTTTAAATTATTTACGTAAATAAAATTTTCAGTCTTTATGTTTTATAGTCTTTTCATAATAAATGTTTTGAACTAAATTTTTTTTCCAACTTGCAATGTTAGCTTGATATTATTAAAAGGCAGTAGCAATCCATATAATTTATTTTACTCTTAACTGAGTAAGTTGTTTAATTTGTTTTCCTTTTTTATGCAATTATATGTTGTTTTGTATATTGCTTTTCTTGAAATATTATACTTATAAAATAAATGTAATTAAAGGGCAGTAGCAACGCAAATAAAAGACAGAAGTTCTGAAATTTATGTTCCTTTATAATATTATTAAACATGGATTGTATTGTATTATTATATTTTATTAAAAATGTTTATTAGTCCTACAGTTAAATAAATAAAATTTTCATGCAAAAAGTTGGTTTCATTATTTGAAAATACTAAAGTTGTGTTTGTGTGTTCAAAAAATTATATTAGTTTTTGGATTTCGATACGTGGATACTTTTTTCAAAAGTGGATACTTTTGGATTCTTTTAGAAAAATATTATTGAAACAATCATTATTCTCTTATTGGGTCAAAAATAAAATAATTGCAACAACTATATTATGAATTTATTTTAAGGATCCAGAATATTATTGAATATTATTTATTTTCATGCATTCCAATTTCCACAGCTATTAATTAGGATATCACCAAAGGTTTGCCATTGATTAGGCTGAACAGAAATATTAATTCAATTGAAAAATTATTTTGATAAAATTTACTGTCCAAGTTGGGGTTTGAACCGCGGCTTTTTCGCTTACAAGCCACGCACACTACCAGTAAGCCACAGCCGCTACTACCGCTCGCCTGACTAATGCCATTCATAAATATTAAGTGCATTGTCACAAAAATAGCAATATTTGTAATAAACAAAATATGGTCAGAATTGCGAAATATGTTTACGGTAAATAGAGACATGTTTGCAACAGTTTCAGTCGGAAAATGCCACTTTTCTGCGTGCTGTTTTTAGGATCAGGCGATTTAAAACAAAACACAATAATTGAACAGTTGACAAACAAAACAGCACATAGCCAGGAATCGATAAAACTTATTGTGTCTGAATGAAGTGAAAGTTTTTCCTGCAAACTGTTCAGACACAATAAATTCTTTCGATTTTTGGCTATGTTCTGCTTCGTTTGTCAACAAGCAAAGAATAGTTCAGACAAACATTAAAAATTCTAATATGTTTGTCTCTATAATATTCACATATATCATGATTTACAGAACTACAACATTTTTGTTGCAACTAATAGTTGTGGCAATCATAGTATGTTGGCGATTTCAATGATGCTATGAGTAAATAATGACTTTATTAAGGCAACAATTTGTGCTTGCAGAAATAGTACAATAATTTTAGTAAAAAAAAATTATTATTGCAGTAATTATGTCTTAACCATGTCTTTTCTCTACGTGCTCCGGTGGCTAGACACTCAAACAATTTTCCTCAAATTCAGGTTTTCCTGATTTTCAAAATGAAAACGAATCATACTTTTATTTTTTGACATTTCATCTTAAACCTCTGGAGATTCTTTGAAGAATATCGAATATCCGTTATATAGTTTTCTTTCATCTTGTGTAGATAATTTAATGTTTTCCAGGTAACACAACATATTACACAACATATAAAGTATAAAGTACTAAAAAATAAAATAAATGTAATGTTTTTGTTGACAATTAACTTTTTAAGTCCATCATCACATTATCAAGGAATATAAAAAGCATTTTCAAAATGCTTTGTGGAGCAATCGCCCCAGCGTGGACCCTCTAATAGAATAGTTCTTTCTCTTTTATTATTTTATAGAATAGAATAGATCTTCTTAGTTTGTTTTTGAAGTTTATGTCCTCGAATAAACTAATATAAGTTAATTAAAAAAAAAAAATTCGTTGTCCAAAATTTAGTTCAACTTTATAATGTCTGTAAAAAATTCGCTCTTTTTGACGTCATACTTTAATTTTATAATTCAAAGTGTGGATTTTGGAACTTTAGCTTATTTCATTGAAGCACTTCAAATTAGCAAATGTAAAAACTAAATTAAGTTCAATGCAAATATTTCTTCTACATATTTGCAGAAACTGATGCATTGACTAATTCTTAATTTTTAAAGTACTGATTCCTTGCCTTAAAATTAGAAGTGTACTGATTTTACCTCATTTAGGTCTGGTAACCCACCTTAATGTTATAAGCTCAGTCATGCCGTGTTAGCATGGTTTTCTCGTAGCGCTTGCATATTTTATGAAACTGGAGTGGTACTTGTGCTGGTTTTGTTTGCTCGTAGGTTTTTTTAACATTACTTCGAAATATTTTAAAAAGTCGCTGCTTGACAGAGTAGGCTTTAAAAATTATTTTTAGGTATTTTTAATTTTTATTCAGCCAATGTTCGGTTGAGTAGATTTTTTTAATTCTTTAACAATGTTCGACCCATGTTCGGTCCGTGCTCGGTGCTTTTTTTGGAACAATTATAATTTTACTCGGGAAGTTAAAAAAAGTGTTGTGAAATATTTTATATATATAAGTTAATTTTTCACTTATTAATTTTTATTTTTTAAAAAACAACATCAGAGCTTGCTCTTTATTGTTCATTGAGTACTTAAAAACTTACTTAACAAATTTTATATCTTAAACTATTGGGCTGCAACTCGATCGTCTGTTATTGCTGTTTCTTTCTGTTTTTATTGTGCTGCAGTTTTATTTCACAATTTCGAGTTCGCTGCTTATCGCCGGTAGACGCGGCGTCAGCATATTTTTCCAGAGCGGATGCGCGTGTACCTTTGGAATGCACTTTAGAGTTTTAAATATATGTTACGTTAGCTTATATACGCAAACAATCATTTTTTCCGGCGAAAGGCTTTTTAAGTACAAGTCCAATCTTAATAAATTTAGATTCAATCTGGTAGGTTGAGACCTGTAGATGTGCAAACTGGACTTTTTATTTTTTACAAACTTATATTTCTTAAGTTATAGCGAGTTAAAGTTTGCATTTATTTGTTGTTGTAATGTTGCATTTTCTCTTCTCAATTTTAGCATATGCCTAAAAATATGTGAAGTATATAGCACCACCTATCGGCTAATAGCTATGTCGTATAACAACGAATAATCTTTTATAATTTCACAGCTAAAACTATGAATTGATATTTTTAATAACATAGTGATACTGGAATGATTTCTTACAGTTGAAAAAAGATTTCTAAACTGTTGGTGGGAAAATTTTTTCATTTTTAAAAATTTACACATTAAATTAATAAGAAATACCGAGGATATTGCAAAATAGACAAAATAAATTTCATTTATATTTTGATCAGTTGAAAATCTAATCAATAGCTTTGAATATAATCTAGGTATGTTTGGCTTTGGCATTTTAACGCCACACAGGCTTACTAGTTATGTCAAATTGTTTGATTTAGCAAAATTTTTCACAATAATTCAGATTATTTGTTTTTAGGCCAAAACAAATTATTTTCAAAGAAGAATAACCAAGAATGTGTAAGTGGAATCTGAATTTTATTATAATTTTCCACAAAAAACTTTTTATTAAAATCCTTTTAATTCTTTAAAGCCTAATTGTAATTATTTGCCGTCAAAAACATAAAAAATTCTTTATAATTTTGCACTTTTGTCTTACCTGACCTTCTTTCTTTACACCTTTGCATTAATAAAGCAAAACTATATCCCAAATTAACACCATGCCTTCGTTAACACTCCAAGCTAAAGCCATAATTAGGCTTGCTCATTTTTGTTAATTAACAATTTTGCACATTTTTTCGCACCCGCTCAACGAGCTCTTTAGCATCAATATCAATTTTCACGCTTAACTTATTAACGCCTTGTTTTGAAGGCTCACATTTGTTCTGCCCTAAATGCCTGCTTGCGGCAGCCTAACTCGTACCTTACCAACTACCTACTAACAACAACAACAGCAGCAGCTGTCATCATCACCATCGCCATCATCATCAGTATTATGATCAACACCAATTTCACCAAAGTTATTAGCCTAAACATAAAATAAAGCAACAACAAAAAAAAATAACAAGGGACCTACTTCCTTTTTAACAGCGAAACCAATTAAGAACCAAAACAGGCGCCGTTGCAACATTATGTTGACCACAAATTAACTTTGGACTTAAATTCGATTTTGTTGAATGACGACATTTGCGCGAATGTTTTCACAATATTCACGACAGGGCGGAGATGCGTTTGTCCTGAGCCGGACAGAGCTGACAGTCAGCATTGAGGAACAATGCAGCCGGTGTCATTATAAAACCATCAACAGAATAATTAATCAACTTTAGAAATAGGCCATTAACGTCAGAGACCTTCGAAAAACATAGAGATAGAGGAGACTTTAAAGTAATAATATAAAGAGTATGTAATCGAAGGATATGTGGTGTTGGACTTTTTATTTTGATATCATTTTAAGCAGTGCTTAACTTTTAAAAGCATTTGGGACAAAATTTAGTGTGTTTCTGGGAAAATTTATAGTTCTAATTTAAATAAATAAAATTGAAGATTTTCCTAAAATAATTCAAAGTAATTTGATTACTTGTTTGCATCATTTATTAAATAAAATTCCTAACATAACTTTATGATAAAAAAAATACTGCTGTTACTGACTCTTAGAGTTGTAGCAACTTCCTACAGTCTAGCTGTTTGCATTCTTTACTTTATCTATTCCTGCACCACTGCACTTCATTGCGAAAGTGTGCTCTGCAAGTGCCACTACAGGTTAAGTAAGGTATTTTAACCTACAAGGACTCCACTCTAGGCATTATGTTGACTGACTGTGATTCCTGAGCTAACTTAAGTTTGCAGAGACAATGTAAAGGCAAAAGACCGCCTCTTGTAATTTTTTTTTCATATAATATTTTTTTAACTAGAGGTTCCAGAGAGCAGAACTCCTCGAGTCGGATTCATATTTCGCACAATGTGGTTCTGACAGTTAGGTGGGGGCAACAGAACAGAATGACACTCCAACAGAAAGCATTGCGTTGAGCGGAAGTCAATATTTGACATGTTCATCAAGACGCGCCGGAGTGCTACAATAAAAATGTGCAAGAGAAAGCAAAAATAGAAGTACAAATGGTAGAAAAGAGAAAACGAAACATGGACAGTTAAATACAAAAATGTCAACGTGATGAAATGAAGAGCCACTCCAGTTATGACAAGCAATGTCAGAAACCCTTCGCAGACAGAGAAAAAACAATTTTTCATTTTCCAAAGTAGTTTATAGCGAATGGACCGGTATAAAAAAATCTTTGCATTGCTGTATAAAAGCACTTTAATACGTCTAGGAATTTAAAAAATAAGCTGTTGTTTAAATTGAATAACTTTTTCTAAAGCAATATAAAGAGTTTAAAAAATTTCTTATAACAAGTTTAAGAATTTCCAATTGAAAGTGGCGACAAAGACACCAATATCATGCATTTTGGTGCAAATAATTTGTTTCGTTGCATCTTCCAATTTTTCGCCTGGTCCTTGATAACCATACAAAACCCAATATCCACTTTCTATTAAACCAAAGTGTTGCTCAAATACACAAACACATGCGTTGCAATTTGTAATAAAAAACACCTGCAACGTTATTTTGTAGTATAAATCGATGATACACTGCGAGCTAAATTTTTAAAAAATTTTTATGTCTGACATTAAATATATTTCTGCATATAAGATTTTAAGAGTTTAAGAAATATATGAGGTGAAATATAAAAACCTATTGCTAAAGATATGTTGAGTAATATAAAAAGAAAGCCAACTGATTTGGTTATGGTTTTACAATTATTGCTTGGAAAAGTTTGGCAGTGAGTTTTTTTTCAGTGTCTAAAAAAGTACATATATGAAAAAATTGCTAAAAATTGCTTTACCGCAATAAAAACTACAAAATTGTATCAACTGAAAATTGCTTTCTAGCAATAACAACTACAACAACTAATCGCCACTCTGTTAGCACAATTTGTAATTCAAACGAATATAAAAGCTCCAAACGAATTTCCGCTGGACAAAGCAGTAGTTTGTTCATTTTTTCCACCAACTACCACAAAAAAAACTGTTACTTCAGTATTGAGCAATAATGTGTAAGATGTGTTGTGTGTGTGTACTCAACACAAACACATAATTATTTCCTTCCGCTTCCTTTGCAATTGTAAGAATAAAGCAAAGTTTTCCCTCTTACTTCTATTTTTTTATTTGTTTTTTATTATGCTTGCTTGACGCTTTTTCGTTCAAGCCACATTTTGACAGGCTGCTTCGTTCAGACACCGATGCGTCATATTGAATTTAATGAGTTTATGGCAGTGAAGCAGCTCCAATGATAGCAAAACACT
The DNA here is from genome assembly GCA_963920525.1 of Dichetophora obliterata. Lineage (NCBI taxonomy): Eukaryota > Metazoa > Arthropoda > Insecta > Diptera > Sciomyzidae > Dichetophora > Dichetophora obliterata. The sequence continues at coordinate 42,212,604 of OY986438.1, read as the reverse complement.
ATTTAAAACAGCAGCAGAAACAGTGAAGCAATGTAGTGATGGTAAAAAAAGAGCGAATAAAAGTATTTACAACAAAAGCAACGAAATTCTTGCTACACGTTTAGAAATCTTGTACTAAAATGAAAACTTTTCTGTACTACATATATGTCTACATCAGCTTTGGTTTCAAATCTAGTATTTGCAAAATACTAAAATATGGTTTTAATACAGCTTGAATTCAAATTTCGTACAGCCTTGGATTAAAATATAAAAATTTAAAATAGAAATCACCGCGAGATACGAACGCACAACATTTAGTTTGTAAACTCACTACTCTAACCAACGGGCTAGTGGTATACTGTCACCTAAAATTGAGTCGCAGCATTGCCAGGCTAACTTTTTACGGGTCTTAGTCTAAAAAATTTAGTATCCAAATGTACTAGAATTAAGTATAAATTGTATTAAAAGCAAAAAGTAATACAGAATTGTACTTAAATTTAAACCAAAAAGGCTAAAATTGCAACCATACAGCTAAAATTTAAACCAAGAATCTAAAATAGATGCTGTTTTATTTTTTTGGTTTAAATTCTAGTACGGAAGAGTAATGCATATGAGTAAGTATTTGAAAAGTTTAAATTTTAAACTGCAAGGTTTAAAAAAATGCAGTTATATTTTAGTGGGACCTAAATTTAGTCCAAGATTTCTAACCGTGTATGTTTACGTTTTAACGAAAGTTCTGTTATGCAGCTGCTATGCAACGCCCAATGTGCACAAACACACAACTACGCCAATGCAAACAAACATACATAACATTAGCATTACATCCTACCTCCAGATATTTTCAGTTGGCCCACTAACATGAAGACCTACACTAGCGCAAGCTTCAACAAACACACAAAAGCACACCTTCTCACACACTGTGCCAGCTCATTTAAAAACATACAAATAAAGCCATATGTTGCCAACCCGTGCATCCAGCGACCCACCCACCTGAAACTCGTCAAGAACAATAAAAACATAACCGTGGGAATCCATTCAAACTGCTTGCTCAAAAATTCAATTGTTTACTTTAAATACTGACAGAAACACACAGCCACATGTGTGTAAAGCGAAGACCAAACACACCTACATGCATACTTTACTTATAGCTGAAACACTTACTCGGGCAAATTCAAAAGTAAACAATTTAAATGCAAATAAATTTGCAAAAAAAAAAAATTAAAGAATAAAAATACAAACTTCAAAACTTGCTGTCAAAACACCACAAAATTTATATGCATTTAAATGAATCTTCAATGAACGAGCTAGTTTTTAATACCTACATAAATATTTGTAAAAAGTTGTCTGAGTTAAGTTTGTTCTGCATAAATGTTATTAACCCACGAGGTAATTTTAAAAAAGATTTGTTTTAATTTTGATTTTAATTAAAAGATAGTTCTGTTTAACCCTTTTCAACCCGAACCTAAACTATCGGGTCAAAATCAACGAAACTTCTACCAGAGATTACATATGGGCTAACTAAAAGGGACAGGTACTTTGAGATTTTTATCTACTCAGGTTTGGTCCAGGTGAGGTGGTCGATTAATCGACCACTGGGCGGTACCGGTATCTGAAAATGGAAATTTTTGAGACAAAATGGAAAATTTGATTTAGCTAGTGTAGGATTTTTTATTTATCAATATTGACTGTTAAGAATTTACATAGTGTAGAATATATTAAAGCATTCTAGGTGCAAAACAACTGACATTTCTTGCACTTAAATAAAGCATGCTTATGACACTGACGACAACGACGAAGCTTTGGAATATGATTGTATGCGTGTCCAGTTTTATCCGTGCTGTTCAAAGCATTTGTTTCCGTTGTTTTAGCGGGGTTTGGGAGCTTTAGGGATCTATCTTTGTCTTGGCGCAGCAAACTTTGAGCTACATATACGTGGAAATTGAGTTTGTTTAGCATTTCAGATCGAGATCGTTCCGTTTTATTCCTCTCGTGTTTGCGCAGAACGCAATGAAATTTTCACGCATTGACCATTGCTGCGTCAAGCGTGTTCATCAACAATGGCCAATACCATTTCCTTTCCCGAATGCGGATCGTATAGTTGTTCATTGAGTTATTGAAAGTATCTACACCGCATATTCATTTGTTATATGCCGATATTATATGCGGCATTTCCAAAGTTTCCATTCGTCCATTTTTTCTATCCCAACGTTTCGTGTGATGCATGTCCTCGAGCGGCTCATGGTGAGATGCATTATCGTTCAATCGAGTCATCAGTACGAGTATTTCACTGTTTTTATCAAACAAGTGATCTTTCGTGCAACGCGGCTTTTTACGCATCGTTTTTGGCCCTATAAGACCTGTTCGATTTTCTCGAATGGTGGCAGTAGCAAAATAGCCCAAAGCAGACATTAATGTGTGCGACGTAAAAAAGTTTCATCTTCTCATCGATTGAAATATTGTGTGAAACACTCTAAATTGCATAAATTTTTCATTCATGAAATCGTTGAGGGGCGTCGCCTTCGCGAACTTGTTATTTTTTTCTAACTGACGGTTGTCGCACACGTGAGAGTAGAGCTTGATTAGCTTGAAGCGTTCTAGAGTCATCGTAGCATGAATTAAATTGCATTTAAATGTGAGATTTATATTCCAATTGTTCTGTAATTGCAGACATGTGTTGTACTCAGTCACGTTCAGACTACCGACGAAACGACGCATTTCGTCAGCGTCAGTGGTGAACGTCGCGTTGTTGCAATCTCTTCCACAGATCATACAGTCCACGATCCAGTAAATAACATCGTCAGTCATGAATAAATCGAACAACTCGATTGGCGAAAGGGTGACTACAATGCAATAACAAATAGAAAAGAATGTTGGTTACTTTGAAATTACTTTGTCAATTATAACAACCAACCATATTTCTCAAACAATGCCGATATTTTCTCCTCTTCTACGTTCTCTGTGTTCCAAAAACCCGATATCCTTTTCGACTTAGTCCTCTTTGGGGTGTACTTTGGGGTGTGGCTTCACCTTTTCCTTCTTATTCAATTGACTGGCCCAGCTTTACTGACTTCGGCAACATCATTCTCCAGTACCTCAGGACTGGGACTGTCATCGTCTTGGGAGCAATCGGACATACGTTCATTCTCATCATCACATTCGCACGTCACTTCGATTTCACCAGCCACTTCTCAAATTTGTTTGGGTTTGTTGTGCTATATTTTCGTACAAATGTCGTATTGCATTTGAGATACTGGTTCAGCCTAGTGGTCAAGTATTCGACCAGTCATGTTTGCATGCAATACTAATTGGAATTGATAGGAATTAGTTTTTGCTGATTTTAAATATTTTTACCGAATAACAAAAAAAAAAAGAAAACAATTTCGAAAACTGCCTCAAAAAAAAAACTCGGCAGAACAGGTAAATGATCGAATAACGTGAAGCCATAAATAATGTATGTTGGCAAAATTCCAAGAAAACATATATGTTAGGTTGCAAGTTGATATCATTTTCGGGCTCACCTAGGAAAAATTCGAAGCTGACTGGTCGAATACTCGACCACTAGGCTGAAATGGGTTAAGCAAAAAATTTGTAAATTTTGACTGAAAGTAATACCACTTTGGAGTGCTTACTCACTGTAATAGAACTTTTGGGAAAATACATACATAGGAAACGGTTCCTGTTCAAATGAATAGATAAAAAGCTTTTTGTCTTAAACAACAGAGAGCACTTGACTAGTTTTGAAATAAAATAATTGGAAACTCCAAAATTGAGTTCTATCGACTTGGACACAGAAACGTACCAAGTTAAAGGTGAAGATTTCTTATCCAAAATGTATTATTATATACAATATTGAAAAAAAATTCAATGCTTATATTGCGTTTGAATTCTCACGTATAAAAATTCCCACGTGTTTACCTACGTTTATGACATTAATAGACTCCAATCGAATAATTGTAATTTCTTTACTAAAAAAACTCGAAGTTAAATTTTAATTAATAGAATAGTTTGACTGATTTAATTGGAGGAAAAGGGCGCATTACATCCTGAAATTTTGGAATCTCATTCCTTTCAGATTTGTGAAAGTATTTTTACACAAATTCAAAAAGAGTAAGTTAGCTGGACCTTAAATACCACACGGTTAAAAAATTTGTACTAGTTTTTAATTCAAACTTTGGTTCAAAGAAATTTTTAATCCAAAAAATACTCTTTTTAATCCCTACTTTAGTTTAATTTAGCTCGGTCTCAAACCCTCGTTCCTGAAAGGTTCGATCCTTGCAATCGTAAAGATGAAAAATAAGCGAAACTTTGTTAACAACTGAGTTGGATGAGTGGATAAGGTGTTGGACCAACACATTAGAGAACGTATGTTCAAATCACGAACTGGTTAAAACATTTTATTATTTTAGTTTAATTTAGCTGGGCCTCGAACCCACGTTTCTGCTTGCTGACTTACTGCAAGCTTACTTCCATTCGTAATGATACAGAATAAGCGTAACTTTATTAACAACTGTAATGTACGAGAGTATAAGGTGTTGGACCAGCACGTTAGAGGACATGGGCTCATATCATAAACTGGTCAGAAAAGTGTTTCAGTTTAAGTTGACATTTATATTGCTTTTTTTAAACTTTTTGCTGATTAAAAACTAATCTTTTTTGGATTAGAAAATTTTAAACTTTTCCTTGGATTAAAAAGTAATTTTTTTTAGTTTTGTAATATATGTAATCCATAAAAGTTTAAAATTTAGTCCAAGATTTTTTACCTTGCAGTAGACTTTTAATGCATTTTTAAATATAAATAATAATAATTTAGGTTAAAAATAATAAAACGGTTAAAAAATTACAAGGTTTTAATTTTTAAGCCTTAGGTTAAGTAATTTATGAAAGAAAGCAACACCAACAACTACAACAACTCTGTATAAAGTCAATCACACAGCAGACTAGACAGTCTGTTTTGGAAATTGCTACATTTCCGCTTCAGTAGTCTTGAGTGATCACTCAAGATTGAGTGTGTGTGTGTTATTGTGTGAGTTTGTCTGCTTTGTGATTGACCTTACACAGAGTTGTTGATGTTGCTTACCTCCATAAATTACTTGACCTAAAGCTAAAAAATTATAACCTTGTAAAATCATGAAATGATCACAATTTAATTATATAAAACTAGCAAATACCCTCTGCTTCGTCGGTGATAAAAATATTAAGTACCATGTAAAATTTTGAAATCTTAATATTAAAGTATGCTTTTTATCTTCAAATCCAAAATATAAAAATATTTGTGTTTGCTTAATAATTAAAAAATGGAATGATAATAAAAATATTTGGTACTTTATTTTATTTGAATTACCTTCTTACAGTAATTGTTATGGTGACATAAAGTTGCTTGGCTTTTTCTGAATTTTGATTTTTTAATAAGTCCTGCATAACAGGATTATAAAAAATATTGGTAAACATTTTTTAAATTTGTAATTAAAAAATTTAATTTTTATACTTAGATTCTAAACATGAATATATTTTCTTCTTGAGATTTGAAAAATTTCCTTTATTAGGACATGAAACTTTTGGCTATATCTCGAAAACTATAGATTTTGTCAGTACAACGCATTTTTTATGAAAAGTCATTAATTAATAAAAATAAAGGTAAACGAAAGATTTTTCGAAAATATTTTGTACGCAAATTTAGTATATTGAGAATTTTAGTTATTATGACATCAAGGTTATTGCGATATCTTCAAAACTACATATTTTCTCATATATTACAAATTTTCTTGAGAATAAGGATGAGAAAAAACCCATTAAAATTTCAATTTTTTAATTTTCATTTCGATGTTTATCATATTTCCTTTGTCTGAAAGCTCAATTAAGTGAATTTAGAGAAATGAAAATAGATTAATCCATTCAATATTTAATACTGTTTTCACAAAACCTTTAAAACATTGAATTTTTGCTATAGTTCAGGAGGTAAAGAAAGCTGTTTATTATTTGTATGAAGTTCATACGATAATGTATTGTTTCAAACGTTCTACCACTCTTTTTTTCACACAAACATTAAAAACTAAAAAAGGACATAGATGTTGTTTTGACCAATCTACCTAAACCGCTAATAATCGTTACTTTGCCCAATTTTGACATACATCCCATTAGAATTAGGGCGACGATATGTTGTTTTGGTTCTAGGCCTACGGTATAATAAACTATTAGAAAATTTTCTGTCTTTGTTTTGAATTATTATATTTTTCAAATTATTTTGTTTTCTAAATTTTTCGAAAATCTTCAGGAGAATTGTATATTTTAAATAAATTTTTGAGCAACTTTCGCATTGTTTACACTGTCGCCAACTTGCAGCATTTTCCACCAGATTTAGTGCATTTTAAAAATTTTGGGTCAAGAAACATAAGGTTTGGTGCCTCTTGCTTTTTTTTAGTTTCGGAGGGATCAATCACAAAATAAAACAATTGACAATTATAAATATGGTTAGGTTTAGAATTTAAGTTAGTGTTGAATAAATTAAAAATCTAATAAATCTGGTGCGCTTTTGAGCTAAAATAGCTTTTTCACCTTTGTGTTGAATATTAGACTTAAAATTTGGCAACACTTATGAACTTCTCGGTAACTTAAAAAAAACTCAGCTCTACAAAATTCTACTGTTACTTTTCCGTAAGGGTGCAGGATTTTGTAATTTAATGAAAGCTACTCACTTGTTCATAGAAATGTTGTATTTTAACAATATATTTGCAACAATTTAAAAAGTTCACAATATTATTTTGAAATAATAACTAAAGCAGAAGAGCTTTACAGCGAAAAAATAAGGACACATAACAATACTGTTTTATAACTGTAGGTTCTCTTTCGCACACAATTTGAAATAATGGCTTCCAGTGTTGAAATCAAATGCGCAATCGCGAAACCACTTTTAACTCAGGGTATGAAGCTAATCAAGAATACATATACTTTTCTGTGCAGGCCACGCCTCCTTTTGTGCGTTACAAACGTTTGAAAAATGTTTTTATACCCTAACCTCTTCAGGAGTATCGTGATAAATGACTTGACACCAGCTAACTAAAATAATGAACAAATTTTAAATATCCTGTATCTTTCTGGTCTAACAATTGTTTCTTATTGCACTGGTGTACTCCAAGACTTTCAAAATAGCTTTTATATGTAAAAAAATATATGACGCGTTTATAAAGAATTTTTTGAGTTTGAAAACGAAACGAAAGAAACGAAGTTTCAGTAGCTGTCCAGACTTCTTGGTATCAGTTTTCAGTTGCTTGCTGTTTCTTTTGTTTTTTTTTTATGACCGATCCCAAATCTGTAAATGCCCTAAACCTGAAGAGTTGAAAGTATATTGCGAAAACGTTTTTAACGCACAAAAGAAGCCGCGACCGGTATATATTCTTGATCAGCGTCATTCTTTGATTGAAAAGTGATTTCGCGATTGTGCAGGTCTATATATAGGTCTATATGTATGTATTTTCGTATGCTTAATTAAAATACATTTTCTTTCAAGTCAAGTTTTTAGATATAGGCAAAAATGTGCATAAGCTTCTTTTTCTGTTAATTGAACCATATCTTTTTAATGCATCGGACAATTTCAATCGCCTTTTAAGGGCTTGAATAAGTAATATAAGACGTAGCCATTTCTGTTTACTTAACTTCATTATCTTTTGTATTTGGAAAATTATGGCCTTCAAAATTTAACATTTGATGTAGATTTACACCCGTGTTACTTATTTTATCTTTAAACACAGTTTCAAAAACTTACTTTTTGTCGGATAGACAATCTTTGAAATTTTAGTAAACATTTTTTTGTTTGCCAATGCAATTGATGGTTTAAGAATTATTTTATCATTCCAATGCGTTATAAAGATATAGTCCGACTAACGAAAAAAACCTTATTTCACATTTTTGCCATTATCTCCAAAACTTGACCTTAAACGGACTACGGACATATATCTTCTCTGGTTCAAAAGTTGAGCTTTATTTGTAAACCTGTGTTATTGTTAAAAACTTGTATGTGATTCGTTTAAAGTTCCTTGAGCAATTTTACAGCTCTAGATAATTTTTGTCGGTGTTTTTATAAAAGTAGTGGTATTTTTACATTTAAAAAGGTGGCAGCATTGGTACCGTACATAATGCATGTTGCTGATTTCTTTTTGCGTATCTTGTTGACGTATTCTTATTTTTCTCAAAAATATATTAAAAAAAGAGCTTTTGTCTAGCAGCACAATAGAAAATTTTTTTCAACACAACGGCTTAGTGAATCTTGTTAGCTTTGCGCACATATTCTTAAGCGTGGCACATAACCTTTATATTGCTAAAATAGAGCTTAAAAAGGGAGAGCTTTTTTTCTCACTGAGAATAAGAATCAGAAATTGTATAGTTATGCTCTTTTAGATTTAATTAATTATTTAAATAATGATTTGCACATTTATATAGCTTCACTTTTAAATGGTTACCGTAGCTATCAAATATAAAAAAATTATAGCCTACCGTTCTCTAGCTTTGAGCTGACTAATAAACGTGAGTCTTCTTTTTATATAATAGTATAGATTAATTATTAACCGTTAAAGTTGTGGAAAAAAGTTTTTTCCTAAAGTTTTTTCCTAAATGACCTCTATATTTGTTATGTTGACTTTATATGATTTAAATACAAATTCAAAATGTTTGATAGTTAAAATCATACTTGATTTTAAATACAAATTCTAGTTGTTTGATAGTTTAAAATCGTTTATTGAGCTTAAGGTCAAAGTTGTGGAAAAAATATTTATTTTTCCAATAACACATATTTTTTTTAGCATATATTGAAATCTCTTTGAGTGGAATATTCACACTTTAAACATATAAAGAGGTGGTCTTACTTCGACTATAGAACTATACAAATATCGGAAATATTTTTGTTACGAGATATTAAAATAATTGTAAGAAAAAAATTGGTTTAGCTGTTCATAAATAATATTAATCCCACTTATAACATAAATATAAATTCAGAGCTGTATTTTACCCGATGCAACTATTGTCTAGAGTCAGTCTTTTCGACTTTAGTCAAGTTTTATGATTTATTATGCTATTTAAATAATACTAAAGTTTTAATTATATATAAAAACTATTATAACGATTATATTTTGATAAGTATATACTTTTATTATTATTGTTTATAATATTAACCAAGTTTTTTTTCTAGGTGGTGTCCAATTCTTACTTGTTTAATTATTTTAAAATTAAAAAAAAAACTAGAAAAAATTTTAAATAATTTTAATAAATAATAAGACAAGTCAAAATCGGACTTTGTCTGAAACTACAATTATAATTATTTTTTTGTCATCGGCAACTTCCTTAATTTAATGTAAAATGCATCATCAAAATAATAGCTATATTATGGAAGTGCTTAAAAGGTAAAAATTCTTTAATGGCTCAGAATGCAACCCAGCCGTTTCTGTGAAATTTTTATGATTTTGTGTGCAACGCCTTTAACCCATAAATTCAGAGCGGCTTTAAACCGTTTAATTTGCTTCAGTCTAAGCATTTTTTTTGGGTTATTTTAAAAACAAATTATAAATAATATATAAATTTTTACATGAATTTAATTGTGAGCTTTTAGATCAAGTAAGTTTGAAGAGAAGGCAAAAACAACAACAACAACTCTGTATAGAGTTAATCGCACTCCAGACTTGACAGCCTGTTTCGGAAAAAGCTACATTTCTTCTTCAGCATTCTTTAGTGGTTCAGATGTGACCAAACCACTGTTAAAATCTTATACAATTTGACACGTTTTCGAACAAATTCGTAAGAACTTTAACGTTCTCATCTGCTACTTAATCATATGACATTAAAGTAGTAGCTACTTTTATCAAGCCTTTAACTCTAATAGGCTTGCCGTCTGTTTTAGTTGCTTCACAATCAAATTCATGCTAAAACTTTAAAGAATAAGATCACAATTAATTATCAACGTTTACTTAATATATTATTTTAATAAAATATTTCTGCATATAGTTTTTAATATGTTTGAATATCTGTGCTTTAGAAATTTACTATTTTATGTATTTTATATAATATAACATGTACCTATGTATTTTAAAATATCTATAAAACATTTCTCTAAACATGATTTTCTTGTGTTCGTTATATTTGCTCTTGCCAAATTATTAGATTTGAAAACAAATCTGTCCAGAAATAGGTCACCAGAGTGCACTGAGTAAGCTTCAAAAACTTTTACATTACTTGCATGTAAACGTGCTACCCAGAGGCGTTTTCTTGTGTCCGAACTAATATTTGAATTTAGCTAGCAAAATAATCACTAATTTAATTCTATATGCCAAAGCACATATGTATATAGATACGAATAAGCATATTTTAAACACAAGTGTTGGTGTGTTGGTTAGATGGTTAATTGAAACTGAAAGCGTACCACACGACCTGCAAAATTTAAAGTAATATTTCGATTGTGCTGCATGCAGCAGTGGTTGCTGCAACTACAAATACAAAAGCACTACGAATGCAGTAGGGTGGTATTCTTAGGAGGGAATTTGGAAAACCGGACATTTTCTGCCCGCCAAAAATCACGAGATCTCAAATGAAAAATCCCTTTAATATAAGTGAAGTAAAGGGTCCGCCAAATAACTTTTTTTTTTTGAAAATTCTATAAAAAAAACTACTGGATATTTTCTCAAATTTCTTTTTTTTTATTTGAAAGTACAATCCCTCCGGTTAATAATGAAAAATAATTTCATTCAAATGGCTGCCTCGGCTGGCCATGCAGTAGCCTACACGATCGGTCCAATTTTTAAGCACATTATCGATTGCGTGCAGCTGTATTTCACCAATGGCTTCACGAATATTGTCCTTTAAAGTGTCAATTGTCTCTGGCTTGTCGGCGTAACACTTATCTTTGAGGGCACCCCACAAATAATAGTCCAACGGTGTCAAATCGCAGCTCCGAGGTGGCCAAACGAGCTCTGCGGCTGATAATGCGATCTTCAAAAACAGGGCGCAAATTATCGAGTGTAGCTTCGGCTGTGTGGCACGTAGCGCCATCCTGTTGAAACCAAATTTTGCCAATATCCTCCTCTTCAATTTTTGTGAGCAAAAATTCGTTCAACATGGCCCGATAACGATCGCCATTGACTGTAACGACCACTCTTTGCTCATTTTCGAAGAAAAATGGCCCAATTATGCCTCTGGACCAAAATCCGCACCAAACAGTGACTCGTTTTGGGTGCAGCGGCTTTTCAATGTATGCGTGCGGGTTTTCTGTGCCCCAAATGCGACAATTTTGCTTGTTAACATACCCGCCAAGATCAAAATGAGCTTCATCTGAAAAGATGATTTTTTTGGCAAAATCGGCATCTTCTGTAAGTCGATCGCAGGCCCAGTTGGATGGTCAGTTGGCTTCAACTCCTGAACCAATTGGACTTTGTATGGTGTCATACTAAGGTCTTTATGCAAAATTCGTCTCAATGATGTCTCCGAAATGTTCAATTGTTGAGAACGACGGTGAATTGAGACATTCATGTTGATGGCGCTTCACGCACACTTTCTGCCACAGCAGCAATATTCTCGGGTGTACAAACTGCTTTTGGCTTTTCACGCTTTGGTTTATCAATGAGGATGCCAGTTTCTTTCACTTTTTTCACAAGATAACGAACATACGGAGCTGACGGTGCTTCTCTTCTTCCAAAATCCGTACGCAATTTTCGCACACATTCTGCGACATTACCATGATTTTCAAAGTAATGCCGCAATATTTCCCAGCATTTTTCAAGCGTATACACAACCATATTCGTTCAGCGAAAGAATAAAACTAATTATTTGTCAAATCAAACATGAGCTAAGTGTTACCATTAACGAAATAAGCACTAGTTAAAAAAAACGTTAGATGGCGGACCCTTTATAAGTAGTGACTTAATGAAAATATATTTAGAATGCATTGAATACAGGATTTTAGATTCTTTTTTATTCAAATGCAAATAAAAAAAATTATATGTAGATGTTTAATAATAACACAATAGCATTCGATTTGACAAAATAAAATTTCAGAGGATAGTTTTTACAAAAAATATGATTGAGGTTATATTAATTTGAGTTAAAAATGCCTTGTTACTTTTAATTAATTACAACATTTGAAGTGAAAAATATTTTACCGTGGAAGAGATTTTGATTCATGATGGAATTAAAAATAAAACTTAAATATAAGATTTAAAAAAAAATTACTCAATTCCCTCTTTTTATTATTTATTAGTATACCAAATACTTTCTTTTTTGCTTTTACGACTTTTGTTTTGCACTTTTTCTTATCTTAAGTTGAACATAATCTTTTCCTTAGTTTAGCTTCTTTTGAAACTCTGACTTAGAAATTATTTTTTTTGCGTAAGTCATTCATTGTACGAGTAACAGATTCCATATACCTATATTAAAAAAAAAAAGTTCAAAAAACTAAAACCCGACTACGAAAAAGCGCTCTCTAAAAAGTATGAAACAAGAAAATATTCTCACCTGAAATTGTTATGCACAAACTATTAAATTTTTTTTTTGCTTACCAAATAAACAATATGCACATAATATATTTTATTGCATATAAAACTTATTTATAGTGATGTCTAAAAGATATACGTGGTAGTTTGCCACCTCATATATATTGTCATATGTCGCCCTCTAGATGTATAATGCACTTTGCCCTAAAGCTTTTGATCGCTTACTACTGTTAGAATGCACTGTTTCGTTACGGTAGGTGACATATGACCACAGATATCTTTTAAACATCACTATAAATTAGTACTATATGCAATAACATATATTATAATATACAAGGTAGGTAGTAGGTGACATACGACCACAGATATCTTTTAAACATCACTATAAATTAGTACTATATGCAATAACATATATATTGTGTAAGTGGTTTATTTAATATACAAAAAAATTTAATAGTTTCCATAAAACAATTTAAGGTGAGAATATTTTCTTGCTTCATACTTTTTAGACAAGGCTTTTTAGCAGTCGAGTTTTAGTTTTTTGAACTTATTTTTTATTTAAGTTATTTTGGGGATACAATTTTTATATAATTGAAAGATTAACTTCTAATTAATTATTTGATGATCAACTTATAAACAAAGATGTTTATTATGGCACCTAAAATTTTTTTAGAACATGATTTTATGTCCTATAGAAGGTGCAACATATAATTAAATGTGACATCACAAAGCCTATAATAAGCGGACTAAAATAAAACACTTCTAACGATACCTGATTTATCAAATTATGATGAGTAGTTTAGAAGACAGGGGTTTAGTTATTTTTTTGTAATCTGGAGGACGCTTTATTCTATTTAATGTGACATGTAACCATCGGACGTGGATAACGCTTTCAACGATACCTCATTTGTCAAAATATGATGAGTAGTTTAGAAAGTAGTGGTTTAGTTTACTTTATGTCCTCTAGAGGGCGCTATTTTAAATTATATGTGACGTTACATAACCTTTAGCCAGCGGACGATCAAAACGTTTCCAACGATACCTCATTTGTTAAATTCTGATAAGTAGTTTAGAAGTTAGGGGTTTAGTTGATTTTATGTTCTCCAGAGGGAGCTATATTAAATTTTGAATGACGTCACATAACTTTTAGCTGGTGGAAGATCAAAACGCTTCTAACGATATCTCGTTTGTCAAATTACGATAAGTAGTTTAGAAGTTAGGGTTATTTTACTTTCTGTCCTCTAGAGGGAGGGAATTTTATGTTACGTCACATAAAGTTTAACCAGTGCATGGTGAAAACGCTTCTAACGATACCTCATTTGTCAAATTATATTTAGTAGTTTAGAAGTTAGGGATTTAGTTGACTTTTTGTCCTTTAGAGGGCGCTATATTAAACTTTATGTGACGTCATATAACTTTTCTTCATCGATCAAAACGCTTCTAACGATACCTCAGTTGCTTATGTCACTAAAAATGTTTTTGGCTCATGACATTATGTCCGCTGGAGGGCGCTATATTAAACTAAATGTGACGTCCCATAGCCATTAACCAGAAGACTATCAAAACGCTTCCAACAATACCTCATTTATCAAATTATGATATGTAGTTTAGAAGTGAGAGTAGAACAGATGAACATTAGGGTGTCCAAAAATTAATTGTTTTTTTGCTCAAGCTTTTTTTGAAAGCTTATCAGGTCAAGTATTTTTGAGATTTTTTGCAGATTTTTTGGAAGAGGTTTAGTGGTGGCGATAATTGGTTTTCCCTAAAAATAAGGTTTTTCGGAGATTTTTCGAATTCGAAGCAAAAGTTGGTCAATAACAGACTTTTTCTAAGTCTTTGAGTCGCCATTTCGAAAGACAAATGTACAAACTTCACTTTAATGTACATAAATCAGAAATTTTGGCAAATTTTTATGTCATTTGGGTGTCACATATTGCATTTTTTCGTAAAATTTTCGTAAATTTTTTAAAAAAAACTTGATAACTTTTAAAAATTCCATCAAAATGAAAAAATTTAGTGATGCAGTTTGAATACTGGGTAAATTCTAAGAAATTTAATAATAAATATTTTTGATATTACTATTGCCGTTGCAAAGTTAAAGCCTTTAAAACTTTTTTCTTTGCCTGAAAACTTCTCGAATTTTAACAAGGCATTTTATTTCATTCAACAAAATATAGTGAACATTTTTAAGCATCGGTACGTAAAAATATTATAAACTCCAAACGTGCTGTCGCTAGAGAAAAGCGTTATTATTAATTTCGTTTATTTGGTTTGTTCACGATAATATATTTATGTCAGATGCTCGTCATTCTGTTTCAAATAAGTACGAATTGTTTGAAAGTTATTTGCAAAAAAAATAAGAGGAAGAAATTATGACTACGACGGAGATATGGTTGCACGATTCGTCAGAAGAGAATGAACGCTTGACGAAACTGGCTAGAGGGAAACGATTGAGGGATGCTTCCAACCCTTGGGAAATTAGTTCCACCAAGTAAGTGCAGCCTTTCAAAGAAGGTTTGACATCTATAACATTTTTTTTTGTTTGACTTCATGTTAGCCTACAATTTCAAAAGCAGAAGCTCAAATTTGTTTATCGGATATCATATACTAATTAAGCTAATCCAAAATCACTTTGCGGTTTTTCTAACTGCTGGCCCTAAACAATCAATTCTAGCGTGAATTCTTCTAATTTCTTTATCGCCTGGACTTTAGAACAAGTACCCTTTGCAATAATAAGATTTGACTACATCAATGAGACCAGTTTTTCTAACTGCGATTTGTTGCTCACCACAAAATAAAATTTACAAAAACAGTTCAAAATTAGTTTTAGTCGCTAAAAAGCACAAAACAAGTAGAAAATATTTACATTTTTACCAACTATTGCTTAGCACGCATCGAAAGCAAAATTTTATTCGACTGAAAATTCGATGAACAACGAACATTTCGACAAGATTGCATTGCTCATAATAAGAATTTGACATTCATTACTTGCTTTTCGATAACCAGCGAAGATCTAACGTCGAAAGTAACTGATAATAAGGGCATATATCTTCTTAGCTCATTTGCTGATTTTAAAAAAATTCTAAATTTCTCATAATAAGCATATTTAAAACCTTGTAACTATCACAAACTGTTTTTATCCGATAAAAACACAAACAAGGAATTCGTTTAAGATTTTTAAATTTATTTACATCTTGTGGTATTTTAAGATCCATATAATTGTTTGCAGAATTTTATATAGTGATTAGAAAAATATGCGTGAAACATTTTCTGCGCTAGTGGGATTGTATTTTCTATTTTTCCTTTAGTAAAATGAACCCTTTGAGATGGAAGGGTACTATATAACCCCATGCATTTTTTAGTTATTGTTGCTTTTGCTTCAAGCATTTTGCTAATACCTCGACTAAATTTAATAAAATCGTTCCAAACGTAAATGTAAGTTTTGAACTTAGATGTATTTTATTGAAAAATTTTGGCTACAGTAAATAGTTTGAGTGGTATTTAAAAAATTCACAAAATCAAATTGGGTCTTATATGACCCCATCGGTCTCAAGTAAAACTTTTTGCGATATTTTTTCATAAAATCGCAATATTTTACCTTGCGATCTTTATTGTACAAATCTAAAATTTCAGTATCAATCTGCAATATTTATATATTAATTTTTTAAATATTAAAATCATGAAATGGATATTCGCCCAAGAAATTTGGGCGTTTGTTCATAGTGTACAATCGCACCGAAATGCGATGAACAATTACTCAAATATTTTTTAAATTGCATTGAACACGTAAACAGCTTTTAATATTTTATTAGAAATACGTCAATAGCCATCACACACTACAGCTGAAAAAACGGTCTAGGCTTCGATCTCAAGGGGCTTATGGTAAATGAATGAAATTTTAATTAATTAAAATTACTTAAAATAAAATTAAAACGTCAGAGATAATTATATAATTTTCATTAGAAACTTTGAAATGGGAAGTAAGCGTGTGTTTTATTGTATTTTTTCCAATCTAAGAAAGTGTCAATTTGTGAGGAATTATTTTTTGAAAATTTTTTGGCATTTTAGTGATATATAAATTTGAATGAGGAGTAGGAGTGATTTTTATCCGATTTTATTTTATTATAAACTTGATTTTATAATTTTTTTTTGCTTGTTTTTTTTAGACGTGTTTAGGGAATGCACCCTATAAATGCATAATGTACCCTATTGCGGTGATTCGGAAGATGAGTGATAGTTGGTCGGAGTTGGTGGATAGTTGGAGAAATATTTTATTTGTGTTTTATAACAGACAGACAGACAGACAGTTATGGCAAAATCTAATTATATGATGATATTTATCAAGATTACATAGGATTTTTATAATTTTCAGTTTCTTGCGAATTAACTCTATAAAATATTTCATGTTTTTTTAAAATATCTATGAAACTGTCAAGATGTCGACAAAATATGAAATTTTCACATAAAACTCAGAAATGTCATTAACATGTCACAAATGCAAATAAAAAAATTACATTTTTATTTAATTTTCTTAAAAGTGTACAAGTATGTACACTTTTAATGATAAAATTGTACAAACTTATATATGAAAAAAAAGTGATTAAGCTTAGAAATGCAATTGATGCATATGCGCTTAAGTTGCCCCTCTTTTGAACCTTTTGATATTAAATCGGTCAAGAAAACCATGTAACCCTTACATTTTAGGTATAAGATGTGTTCAGCAGATGTAAAACACTTCGAGAAATATTTTTGTGGAAAATTTTAACCATCTAACTCTTCAATGTATTTGTATTTTCGACCATTTTGTGAAAAATGGCAAAGAAAACCTATAAAATAGGGATATAACGGGTTAAAAGTTCCAACAAAATAATTTTTAATGAAATTCTACTATAATTCACCAAATACACTATAGCTCAAAATTCAACTTTAACGCCTGAAATACATCAAAACTTATAATGTGTTTAAGGGTTAATTTCGTACTTATTCAGAATTGGTGCTAAAATGTTCCACAAAACTTGATTTTAGGTAGTTTGTTTCTATGAAAAGAATGGATTAAGTAAAATTTCGGTGAAATTAACCATGCAAAAGACAGCTCTACATGTTATATCTATACATATAAAAACACAGTAAAAAAAAATTTGTACATTGAATATTTTTTTCGAAATTATTTTTTGCACTGAATATTTTGAAGGATGTTAATTCCAAAAATGTAATTTTTAAAAATATTGTCTGTCTGTATGTCTGTCCGAACGCGCATCACGTGAAAACTACTGGATGGATTTTCTTAAAACTTGACACGTAGGCTCCTTACATCCATGGTTGGGACATAGGCTACCAAAGAAGGAATATCTTCAAAATAACGGTTCTTTTGTAAAACAATGGAAATTAAAAACACTAAAAAGTGAGTTAAATATTAGAAATACATTTTAATAACCATTGAAAGAGTTTTTGGTTATTAAAAAAGCTAAAAACACCACCTGGACTGTTTACGTTTATATCTAATGAGCACCATACAATATGCATTTTTTTATCCAATATATGTATACCAACATTTTCAATTTTATTAAGAACTAGCTGACCCGGTGTGCTTCGCTACTCCCCTCGTTATAAAATAAAATTAAAAGTATTTATATATTTTTCACGCCATCGAATTTTCGAAATAAGTCCACCCCAGCGCCACCTACCGTGTCCATTTATACAGAAATTATTTTCTTATGATCAAACAAACATACATTCTGAATTTCAGTTAAATTGGTCCATAAATTCAAATTTTCAATTTAAGTCCACCCCAGCGCCACCTATCGGGTCCAAATATAGCCTATGTTACCCACCGTACCAAGATGAACATTACCTGAAAATTTCATCAAAATCGGCCCAGCCGTTTTGGAGTCCATTCGTTACATACATACACACATCCTATTTTATATATATAGATAGATAATAATGAAGTAAAAAAAAATTCCGTTTTTTTGACACCAATAACATTCTCATATCTTTAAAACTATATAAAATCTTAGTATATTGAATTTTTGTTTATAACATCATTACCTACAGCCAAAAAAACTATTCCAAATTCAAAGTTTGGACTTTCGATGCAAATAGCTTCTTTGTGTTTTAATATTTATATTTCATTCAATCTTCTTTTGCCTAAAAGTTCAATTAAATAACTTGCAAAAAATTACTGCAACAGTTCCGTTAGCTAAGGATTTACATTTTTAATCTTATTTTTTTTTTAAAAAGAGATCCAAAAACTGTCTTTTTCTTCCAAAAAATGATGCAAAAGTTGTTAAAACCGAAAATTGAAATTTTTATGCTCTTTCATATGACGTATCACCTTTATTCTTACTCCATGTAATACCAAATTTAATTTTTATTTCTTTTGGCAGTCAGAAATAGAAAAACGAACTTTAAATTTAATCTCAAGCAATTCAGGGCTTTTTTAACTTAACCGCATAAATTTGGTAGGTTAGGTTAGGTTAAAGTGGCTGCCTCAAATTGAGACGCACTTAGGTCAATAAGGCCCATTGTGGTACCACAGGGGTTGATCTCCCTTCTCTATTCAAACCAGCTTGAGCTGTTCACAAAGCTTAGGATTCGGTATATCGATATTTCCGAGAGTTCTTCGAGGTCTCTGAAAAACCAGTTGTTTAGGTGAAGAAAACGTTTTTGAGCCAGCGCTGGGCAGGTGCAGAGAAGGTGTTCTGTAGATTCCACCTCCTCCTCATCTCTACAGCTTCTGCAGAAGTCGTTGTGGGGTATGTTTAATCTTTGAGCGTGCCTGCCAATAAGGCAGTGCCCTGTCAGGATCCCTATCATGGTGCCAATGTGATCTCTACTAAGAGATATGAGTTCTTTTGAACGCTTCAGATTGAGTTTGGGCCAGATTTGCCGTGTTATATTACAAGTGTTACCTGCTGACCATCTTTTGTTGGTGTTAATACAGGATAACTCATGTGTAAGGAGTTTACATGTGGTGAGAGGAATACCAAAGTTTGTCTTGTCTGAAGATAGTTGTTTGGTTGTACCTGTGCGAGCGAGTTCATCTGCTCTGCAGTTACCTAGAAAATCCCTATGTCCAGGAATCCAGCATAGGATAATTTTGAGCTGCTCTGCCATCTCGTTTAGAGATCTGCGGCAGTTGAAAACTGTTTCAGATGTTATTTCAACAGTTCCTAGGGCTTTCAGAGCGGCTTGACTGTCAGAAAGTATGCATATATCCATGGAAGATATATCATTTTTCTGAAGCCAAGTTAACGCTTCATGTATAGCAACGATTTCAGCTTGAAATACACTGCAATGGTCAGGGAGCCTAAAGGCTATATTGATGCTTAATGTTTCTGAGTAGACTCCTCCACCTACTTTGCCATCTAGTTTTGATCCATCCGTAAAGATCTCAATGACATTGTGAGGTGAACGGTTTTCTTGTTCCCACTCTTCTCGAGAGGGAATGTATACATCGAACTTCCTCTCAAAGAGTAGTTTTTGTGTGATGTAGTCAATGGACCTAGGTAAAGGAGGGAGAATTTTTCTGATACAAGAATGTCCTAGTGTATCTTCTTTCCACTGGGAGGTGGCTACTAGGCGGATGGCTGTATTAGCGGCCATCTGTTTAGCTAGGATATCAAGTGGTGTAAGATGGAGCATTGTGTCTAATGCGTCTGTCGGAGTGGTTCTTAGGGCTCCGCTAATGCACAGTTCAGCTGATCTTTGAACTTTACGGAGAAGGTTATGGTGAGTCTGTTTTTCGAGTGCATGCCACCAGACAATAGCACCATATAGCAATATTGGCCTTACAACTGCTGTATAAAGCCAGTGAGTAACACTTGGCTGTAAACCCCATTTGCTACCCACCGCCTTTTTGCAAGAGTATAGGGCAATGTTCGCTTTTTTGGCTCTTTCGAGCAGATTGGGCTTCCAGTTTAGTTTCCTATCTAGTATAAGGCCCAGGTATTTTGCTTGATCTGAGAAGATAAGACTTGTATTTCCCAGTTTTGGAGGGCTAATTTGAGGTACATTGTGTTTTCTTGTGAAAACTACTAACTCAGTCTTATTAGGATTAACGCTGAGCCCACAGCTGATAGTCCAGTTGACAAGAGTATTTAGGCAGTTTTGCATAATGTCTCGGAGAGTAGATATATATTTTCTAGAGGTAACAATAGCAACGTCATCGGCATAAGCTATCACCCTGCACCCCTCTAGTTCTAGTTTGCCTAGCAGTTCATTCACTGCTAAATTCCAGAGTAGAGGCGATAGAACCCCTCCCTGAGGGGTTCCTCTTGGTACAGATCTTAGCGTGGATGCCGCTCCCAATTTTGCACTTATAATCCTGCCAACTAGCATTTGGTTTATGAGTGCTATCAGCGCGGCATCCACCCCAAGCTCCGTCAGCGCACTGATGATGGCCCCTGCCTCGACGTTATTAAAGGCTCCTTCTATATCAATAAAAGCTATCATTGTATATTCCTTCAGGTAGAGGGATTTTTCAATGATGGAGGTTATGGAGTGGAGAGCTGTTTCCACTGATTTGCCTTTGGTATAAGCATGTTGAGCTAGAGATAATGGCTTCTTATCTATCATGGATCTCAAGTGAATATCAATTAATCTCTCGAGGATTTTTAGAAGAAAAGATGAGATACTAATTGGTCGAAGGTCTTTTGGGTTTACGTGTGAGCTTTTTCCTGCCTTAGGTATAAAGATAACCTTCACATTACGCCATCGCTGGGGAATGTGGTTTAGGTCAAGGCAGCTTTGGTAGATCAACAAAAGCCGCTCCTTAATGATGTCATACGACTTTTGGATTTCAATGGGGGCTATACCATCTGGTCTTGGTGACTTAAATGGTTTGAAGCTACTGATTGCCCATTCGAGCTTTGTTTGCGAGAGTATTTCTAGAGATCTGTTCACAGGTGGTAACTGATATACCTGGATTGGATCGTTGTATATCTCTGAACATCCCGGAAAGTGGGTTTCTACTAAAACGTTCAGAGATTCTTCACTGCTTGTGGTCCAAGTACCATCTTCTTTTTTCATGAAGCTTGGATTGGAGGGAGCCTTGGCTAGAATTTTCCTGAGCCTTGACGCCTCAGAGGTCTGTGATATATTTTCACAGAAGGTCCTCCAGGACTGTCTTTGTGCTTTTCGTATTTCATTTTTATATTCCTTGAGGGCTATTTTATAATATGACCACGTATCTGTAGATCTTGTGGTCTTTGCCCTGTTGAAAAGTTTTCTGGTCTTTTTCCGGAGCTCTTCTAGTCCCTTATTCCACCAAGGAGGCTTTTGCTTCCCCCTCAATGTTTTTAGCGGACAAGCAGTATCTAGAGCTTTATTTAGCGATTTAGTGAGACTATTAACTAAGTTGTCTAAAGATTGTTTATTGGAAGGACGATTAGTTGGTCCAATTGAGAGATCTGTATTTAAGGAATTTATATAAAGATCCCAATTGGTTTGTTTAAGATTGCGAAATTCGCATGATCTCGAGTCAAAGTTATCAACATCAAAGAGGATATATCTATGGTCTGAGAAGGAGTGTTCGTTAGAAACTCTCCAGTTTTTTACCCTATTAGATATATGGACAGAGGCAAGGGTAATATCCAGAACCTCCTGTCTATTACTTATAATGAAGGTGGGTTCATTACGTATATTGCATATATTAAGATTAGTTGTGAGGATGAAGTCAAATAGAAACTCACCCCGTTTGTTGGTGTCTGAGCTACCCCAGATCACATGATGAGCATTTGCATCGCACCCGATAATTAAGCTCTTTGCTTTTGATGCTGCTTTGGAGACTAAATTTTTAAGGTTGTCTTCTGGGAGGACTTCGTGGTCGTGCGCGAGGTATGCTGAGACGAGCCACAAGCTGTTATGGCCCATCTCGACGCTTATAGCCACGGTGTCTTTGTTACTGAAATTAGAGAGAGTAAATACACTCAGGTTTTTCTTAATTAAAATACACGCTCTTGGATTACCTTGTGATTTAGTATACACAAGCGTGTATGCTGGAGTCCTGAGTCCGCATACCAGGCCACAGACTACCCATGGCTCCTGGATCAGGACGATGTCATCTCCATCTTTGCTGAGACGGATTATCAGGCTGGCGGACGCAGCCTTGGAGTGGTGTAGGTTAATTTGTACTACCTTCAGCATTTGAGCTTCTAGTAGCTAAATCAACCTCCACCACAGTTGTGTCAGAGTCCTCGTCTGATTTAAGAAGGCTATCCTCCAATGAGGATAGCCGAAATGTGCGTGCCAGTTCCATCACGGAGCTTACGCCCTCCGGTTCTAGCACAGGGGGGCAGGTTTGAGAGGATGGTGCGTTTTTAATTACTTTGGAAGCCTGCTCTTCCTCCAATAACGCCTCATCTTTTTTGTAGACCCTCAGTTCTATGGATGAGAAACCATAGTCTACCACGAAACCTTTGGATGACAAGAGAGCCAGGGACTCCTGGTTGATAACAAATGTTACCGACCTAAAGTCCCCCTTCGGCTCATCAACCCGTGTCACCTTCCAGTTTGCTGTTGGTAGACCATGATTTCCCAACCTTATTGTCTCAAGGATTATTTGAGGGTCAGAGTGTTCGGCTGGGACCCGGGAACGCGCCCTTGGTCTGTTTGGGATCAGATCCCTATCAATGACCGCGAGATTCGCGCCCGGCCATACCTCACCAATCCTTGAGATTGCGATCTTATACAGATCTAGAGACCTTTGGTCAGCACATGCGATCAGCTTCACATGGCCTTGATGCCATCCACTGTCGCGACAAGAAGGGCCTCTGCCGGGAAACTCCTTCATAATCGGAATGAAGATAGTGGCCAGTTTCCCCACTACCTTCCTCCATTTTTCAGGCGAGATGCTGCCGTCTGGGTCGCTTCTGTCAATCACCGCAATGGTAATTTGTCCATCCGCGATTTCGCTGAAGAGTTTTGGAGTGGCTGTGTTACCACAAATTTTCTTAGCGCCCGGCATTGGGACCTCCTCTAGAGATCGCTGACGCTTAGTAGGCACCGGTTTGGGTTGTGTAGAAGCTTGTGACTCCTCCAAGGTGCCTACCGCCCACTTCCAGGACTTCCACTGAGCCTCGGTACGCTGGTTCTCGGGAATTTTCGCAATGCGATCCCTTACCCTTAGCGCTGATTTCCGAGAATCACGGCCTGTCCTTTTGGTGGATGGCGTCTTTGTAGCCGGGCCCTTGTTGTTACTTCCACATGTGCCAGGTTTGGTAGCCACTGCACTAGCGTCCGCAGCAGAAGCATTTAGAGACTGCGCGTCTGCAGGCTGTTGGCCAAAAGGAGCGTTTAAAGACCGCGTGTCTGGTGTAGCTGTAGGCTCCACTTGGTTGGCATTTAAAGATTGCCCATCTGTTTGTTTTTTTTCGTTAATTTTATTCATCTTGGTCGTGCGACCACCCCCTCCCCACCAAGATGAAGAGAGTTAAACCGACAGGCTCTGAGACCACTCCTCGAACGGGATCGGGTCCGCATTCAGGGAATGAAAGATCCCCGTGTGCAGCCCCGATCCAACCCGAGATTTGGCTCAGAGTCTGTCAGTAGAGTGATCAAAAATAGAGAGGGGAAAGAGATGTCGACCGCGCCCTAACCCCAATGCCGCGGTAATGCCACAGTTACACTCTGAGGCGGCCAGGTATCAGAGAGGCTCCGTTAAAGACTGGACTTTATTACATGGGCTTCCAGCCTAGCAAATCCTCAGCACGGGTCGCATTACACCTTGATTCAGCGGATTCTTACCATGCCATACGAGACTATTGAAGAGTCAGAATACGGTAGGAAGAACCCCCCCCTCTGCTAACCGCCGTCTTAGGATTAAGAACACTGTAGCGGTTATTACCAGCCGGCACCCACATGGAGGGTTAGGTAGAGGATTTTTGCCAGCCATAAATTTGGTAACTCGCGTACATGTTTTTCATTATTCGGCATTTTTAGAAACATTAAAACGAGAAGTGTATGTTAAAATTTATATATTTAACTTCTTGGTAACACCGGGTATATCAGTTAGTCTACAAATAAAAAGATAAGTACGCCCTGGATCCCTGGTTTTTACGCTTTTCCACCACATAAAAATATCCTACATTAGTTTCACTTGATTACTCCTTTCCTTATGATTGCAGCGGAGCAATCATTCCTTCTAGGACAAGAGATCATGCACCACCTTTACCTCACCTTACCAATATATATTATCCCGGGATTTGGATTTCGTGATTATTGTCACAATAATCATGGGATTAAGAAAACTCTCCGGGATTGAACTTCCTAGTATGCAGCAATAAATACTTAATTGCTGATGTTTTTGTTGGTGTTTCTGTTGTTGTTGTTGTTTTTGTGATCTTTTGCCTTATTCTGTTGGAATTATGTAATAGTTGTGCTGTTGTTGTTGCCCTTTTGGTTCTACTAGTTTTATCGCATTCTATTCGCACATAATTGGTTAAAAGTAGCCCACAGGATATGCTTGTGTAAAACCTATAGATAGAATATGACCAAGAATAAGATGCAATTATCTCCAGACAAAAGCAACAACAACAACAACAACAGAGTTATTAGGGATCTTCTTTAATGCTAAATTATTTTAATTGCACAACAACAATAATTATTAGTTTTGCCTGTGGTTTAATTTTTTTTTATTTTTATTGTTATGTCTGTTTGCTGCCAATGCTGTTTAGTTAAATATCATATATAGCATATCCTGTAAGTTGCTAGAGAATTTTCAATTTGATGCAACCATTAATTTAAATTTATTTAACTTTAATTGTAAGTTTGTTTGAGGTTAGAATGCAACACCGAACAATGCCCTAAATACGCAAGAGCACACACAATTCAACATGCAGTAACTCAGCCACGTTGAACACACGCTACAATGGAGCACTTACAGAAGAAGTTAGCAAAAACTAGGTCATGTTTAATTTTGAACTTATAATCATGGTATTATTTCCATCAAATTATTATTATCAAAATCAAATCTAGGCATTTATTAATGCAACATATACGCTTCGTTGGGTAAAGATTATAAACCAAAGGATGCCATTAACTTAAAGATTAATTTGAATTGAACTTTTGGTGATCATTAAAGCTATAAAGGCTATTCACAGTTTGAATACGCTGGTCTACTATTTGTACGATTTGCTATTTGTACGCCAATTTACGAAAGCGTATTTTGCTTTGTTGTTGTTTTGCATACAAACGCAAATACGCAGGCACGCGTAAATAAAAGTAGCCCTTGGACGTGTTTTTTGTACCTCGTATTTTTATGCTCTGTCTAAAATCGCATAATCACATACATCACAGGGTTGCATAATTTTTTAATATGACAGTCACATGGCGAGGTGCTCACAGTTTGAACAATAACAAATGCTATAAATACGATTAGTTAAAAGTACGCTTAAACTGTGAATAGCCTTAAAGAGAATATCTTGTGACGAGATGTAATATTTTTAAGTGCAGGTTTCTACATACTTTAATAGATTTTGTTAATATGGCCCTTTTGTTATGACTTTTACCAGTACAAGACTCTATTTTTATATTTATATACTTAAAAACCATAATATTCTTGAGCAAGATTAAAAGTGCAAATCCTCTCTAATCAGTATTCCTGCACCATAAACGGGTTTAAGTATTACATATTTACAATTTCATACAAGGTTTCAATTTGCTACCTCAAGCAAATGTATCTAGCAGATACTATTTTCTTATTTTCCCTTTTGTGCAGCTTAACTATTTCTTTATGTCTGCTGTTGCTTCTGTAAAAATGCTATAAAAGGAAAACGAAATAAACCGAAACAATTGCACAAAATGCCGGTCGACCAAGTATGATGAACTAAAAAGGAACATTTTAAGAAAACCATAGAACAACCGTTTGAAATCACCTTCGTACAGAGTGGCATCAAAGTAAATATTAAATGAAGCTATTCTACCGCAAGAAGATGTGGCTGACTGTCTGTCTGTTTGGCTGTCTATCTGTTTGTTCATTTGTCTGTCTAAACTGACGACAGCTGAAACTGTAGCGGATGAGCTGCTGCTGCAACTTTTCTAGCTGTCCGTCTTCGCGTCTAGCTGTAGCTGTTTTTATCTGTATTTTTCCTCCTGAAAGCTTGTCTTTCATGCTAAAGAAGCTATTTAATGTATTTTTATCATTTTAAACTTTTTCACTGGCGCAATTTCGCCATTTGGTCTTAAATTTTTTTGCATACTTTTGCTTATTTCTTTTGGTTTTTGTTGTTTTTTAAATAAAAGTTTTCTGCTACTTCTTATAGCGGCATATTTGTTTTTGCTGTCTCCAAGTAAGTCAAGAGTGAAGAAAATGTCTGCTTTATCGCAATATATTTTTTTTTGTTTTTTATTCATTTTCCTTTTTGGTATTTTATGCAAAAAAAAAACAAAATAGTAACTCCTAAGTGCCGAAGTTTCTTTTTCCGATCCGCTTAAATGTATTCAAATAAATGAAAATTAGAAGCTATGGCGACATATATGTATTTACTTTGTTTATTTTTAATGTGTTTTTTTATTTTTTTTTCTTTGTTATTTTTATAAGAAAAATAAAATATTTGCAGTATCTAAGATCAAGTTTATCTTTTGAACTCCGCACAGTTATTATAACATGAACTAAACTATGATAGGCCCCTAGTTTCTTAGGTGGAAAAAAGCGACAATTATAAAAAATTTATTTTCAAGCTATTGTATTATATCTCACAATCGGGTGTTTTGTAACAGTATTTTGTTCCTTGGCAAAAAAAAATAATGTTTTTTTCAATTTTTACTTTGAGTTTAAATAATAGAGAATGCCAAGGTTGAGTTAAAAAATAGGATCTCTAGGCCCACGCAAAAATGCACGTTCTTGGCTTGAAGTTTGCTTGAAAATTATTTAAATCGACAAAACTGAATATGGGTATTTTTAAGATTTTTGCAACTTTATAAATTAAAAAGTCAGCATTTTATATATGTATATCATTTTTGTTTTGCCTATCTTCGATAAGTGAGATTGATATATCCTCTGATATTGTCACTGCAACAAAAAAGAATTTACAAAAATAAAAGTGTTTCTGAAGATAATATTGAGGATATCAAAGACCTTTTAAGTGAAAAATAAAATAACCGGTAAACAGTTCTTTCATATTAATATTCTCAAACTTAAAATTACTATAAAAGACCAATTGTTCCAAGAAGTGGATGGCAAAGTTCTAAAGCTCTAAGCTGAAGTCACGCCGTCTTATGACTATCAGCCCAAAAAGCGAAGAGCAAATTTGGTACATACAGTACTGGATTTAGGCCTAGGCCCATGAGGCCCGTCCTGGGGCGGCAACATTTTAGGGGCAGCAAAATTTTTGAAGGCTGAAAAATTTTGAGGAAAACAAAAAGTTAGGAACGGAATCAATTTGGTTGCAGCGGAATCGACAGGGCGACAAAATATTTTCGTATTTAATTTATAAAGAAATTCAATATAAATCAATAAATTAGTTTTACGAGTGCTTTAAATTTTTGGGATCCAAATGTTGAGCGACTAAATGTTAAAGGAAAACTAACCATTGCTTACAGGCAATGAAAAAAATATTGCGGAATAATCGTGCAACCTATTACTTTTTCGGTTACAGGAAGTGTTACTTAATATGGGCATGTCATTGGCGGTAATTTGAAAAAATCAATCAATAAAATAATGCAATTATGCATTTTTGGTCTTTCTGACTTAATATAAGGTATTTTTGAATAAAAAATGGGGGTAATGAATTGCAAAATTTTTATAATGTCTTGTTGAGTGTTTTTAGAAGGCAAAATAATTTTGATGGCCGAAAAACCGAAAGAATGGCCATGTGAGGACGACATGAGGACGAGAGAACAATATCGTAGCTTACAGGCCCGGCAGTTCGGTTTCAACCCGTGTGGGTAGTTCGTCTATCCAAAAAAGAAACCTTCAGACCGTGCGACTAATAATACATGACCATCGCTTATTGCTTTAAATATTTGTTTTATTTTGCTATTATTCGTTCAAAGCAAAAACTGCATTCCTTTTTTTTATCTGAATAAACATGTAAAATGGTTATGTGATTTAAACGATTTTGTAACATTGTTGTCCTCACATACGTCTTAAGACGCAGAAGTATAACAGTGTCGACATCGTCGCAAAATCCCACAGTGAATTGCTCTAATAATTTGAAAAAAATCACCAAGTCGTTTTCAAAGCGACTTTTAAGCGACACTTTTAATTGGTGGTAAACTTCGAAATACTGTTTTCTGTAAAAATCTTGAGCTGACGTGGAATTTGTGGCTCGTCATGTTTCAATTCATTGACAACTTGAACGCTTTTTTGCAATCCCGAGTAAAAATAAAAACTTTTTTAGCTAAGGCCAAACAGCTGCCGTACAAGGCCTAATTTTAAATATTTTTCTCGGCCATACGAGGGTCGCACAAGGGTTGTTTACGGGACTTTTTAGCCAAACAGCGGCCGTACATCGGCCGAGCAGTGATTATTCTACAATGAATAGCAGCTTTTCAATTGGAACTTCATGCGGAAATATTTTTTAGTACCATTAATCAGTTAATTAATTACATATAATCAGTTAAAAAATAAAATGTAAAAAAATTTAAAAATTAAGCTTTTATTTAAAAAAGACGTGAACTTAAAATAAACAAATAAATTTAAGTGACATTTGTCATATATGTATATAGTAGGTGTATTCTAGGTGCAGAAGAACCCCTCTCTTGGTTACTCATCATCATAATATAAGCGTATCAATCGTCGTCAATCCCAAAAAAACTGAATAGCTTATCCCTTTACTATCAAAATGTAAGGGGATTACGCTCTAAGACGCGAGACATATTTTTAATGTCTCAGAATTTCTCTGAGGATATTATCGCACTGACTGAAACTTGGTTAAACGGAAGCATTACTGACTTAGAATTGTTTGATAACAGTTTTGAAGTTTATAGAAGAGATAGACATGCTGACAATACTTCTGCTGTCGGTGGAGGTGTCTTATTAGCTGTAAGGAACTCCTTCGTTAGTTCCATTATTGTTATTCCCTGCTCTGCTAACATCGAACTTATATGCGTCAAGGTTGTACATTGCAATTCTAATGTATATCTTATTAATGCATACGTTCCTCCTAAGAGCAGTGTAGAAGTTTATGCAAGCCTTGCGGATTGCATAGAATATGTTATAAGCATAATTGACGTTAATGACGACATTTTATTGTTAGGTGATTTTAATCTGCCTGACTTGAAATGGGAATCTTCTGACGATGATACATATTTTTGTGCATCTAATTCGAAGACTCGCCAAGAGCATATATTTGTTGATAATATATGTTCTGACTTACAACAAGTGAGTTGTATTTATAATAGTCGTGAAAGACTTCTTGACCTGGTCTTAACTACAGATAGTAACAATGTGATTGTTGAGAGGGCCCTCATGTTTTGACTGCTGTTGATGAATACCATCCACCATTGAGCATATGGTACAAATCAGACAGGGATAATATAGTAAAGTCTAACTCAATAGATAAAGTTTATGAATTCAATTCATAAAAAAAATCTGACGGATTCCCTTCATCATTTAAAACCTCTGACGGATTTACTGACGATCCTGTCGTAATTTGTGGTCTATTTGCCAATCTCTTTAAAGAGTCATTTTGTTCAGACTCTTTTAATCCTGATGAAGAGTACTTTGAATATATGAACTCTACACCCAGGGTTTCGTTGGATTCTATATCCTTTATTTCAGAGGATATTTTAAAGTATATTGGATTTTAATGCTGGACCTGACGGAATTCCTGCCGCAGTGTTAACACGATGTGGTTCCGTTCTAAGTCAACCACTGTCCATGTTATTCAATAAATCAATTAGCGAAAGTATTTTTCCACTTTTTTGGAAAAAATCTTTTACAGGTCCAATCTATAAAAAAGGTTGTAAGAACGATATAAACAACTACAGGCCTATCGCGAAACTCTCGTCGATTCCAAAACTTTTTGAGCGCCTCGTGTATGATCGTGTGAAAATTCACTGTGGGAAGATCATGACAACTCGTCAGCATGGATTTGTTACTGGCAGATCCACTGTGTCTAATCTCCTCGATTTTACAACGTTTTGCTTAAATTCATTTTATTCAGGTAACCAGGTCGACTGTATTTACACTGATTTTAGTAAAGCATTTGATAAACTGCCACACAACTTAATTCTATTTAAACTAAAGTTAATGGGTTTTCCACAATTTTTTGTAAGCTGGATTCAATCGTATCTGACAGAGCGATCTTATCAAATACGATTTCGAGGCGTATTGTCAGCTGAATTTATTGCTGAATCAGGTGTTCCTCAAGGTAGCCACCTTGGTCCACTTCTGTTTATTTTAGCCATTAATGATGTAACCCACATCATCAAACACTCTCATCTACTTATCTATGCAGATGACATGAAAATATACAGAACAATAGATGCTAAAGACAATTCAGATCTGCTCCAGTCTGATTTGAAATCCTTTGAAATTTGGTGTTCTAAAAACAATATGTTTCTAAATCCAGATAAATCCCAAACTATGACCTTTTCGCGATAAAGGAATAATTTAATTTTTAATTATAAGATAAAAGATACTGCATTAAGTCGTGTAGATGCTGTCAAAGATCTGGGTATATGCATGGATTCTAAGCTATCGTTTAACGTTCATATTGATTACATTTGTAAGAAAGCATCTTCTATGCTCGGGTTTATGAAACGCTGGGCCAAAGAATTTAATAGTATGATCACAACTACAACGCTGTATTATGCAATTGTGCGACCTCACTTAGAGTATGCAAGTCAAGTTTGGTCCCCAAGTTACAATGGACATGTTGAACGTATAGAGAGAATCCAAAAACGTTTTGTTCGGTTTGCTCTAAGGGGCTTAAGTGCAACTGACACTTTAAACCTTCCTCCTTATGAGGATCGTTTAAAACTATTAAAAATGCAATCTTTGAATGAGAGAAGGAAGTCTGCAGATATCGTCTATTTACACCAACTCATAACTGGTGTATTCGATTCACCAGAACTTCTTACTCTTATAAATTTTAACACTAACCGTAGAAGCAGTAGAAATGCTAACAATTTAATTTACTTACCTTTTAGTAGAACAAATTATATGGCTACTGCTCCTTTACATCGCATGAGTACCTTTGTTAACAACTGTAGCTTTTTTGATGTTAACTTATCGAAAGGTCAACTCAAAAGTAGATTGAAAACTAATGTATGATTAGATCTATGTAAACGCATGGTTAGTTGTTATGTCTTGTGTTGTCCCTGAGCCCAACCCATATTATGGTGGGTAAATTTTTCTCACTTTGGATTGTTTTGCACCACTCTTATCGATATCGTTAAGGCTATTCACGGTTTGAGCGTACTTTTAACAAATCATATTTATAGCATTTGTTATTGTTGCTATTTGCATTTGTATGCAAAACAACAACGCAGCAAAATACGTTTTCGTAAATTGGCGAACAAATAGCAGATCGAACAAATGGCAGACCAGCGTATTCGAACTGTGAATGGCCTTATTGAGATGTTTTAATGTTGTTTGGGCTGGTTTTTAAGATGATCTAAAGCGGAGAAAGTGCGAAAAAGCTGTAGTAGCTGAACTCTATTGTTATAAGCGTACGTAAATTGGTAAGTTCTAAGGACTTATATAAATTTAGAATTTTTCAAATACATGTATATTTAATTAAGGCACTGATATTGTGTAGTAAACCTGTATAATGGATCGCAGTTTATATACAGGTAAGCTTACTAAAAGATTCGAAGCCACAGATAACGTGTAGTTAGCCTGTATAACGGATCGCGGACATCGGTACCTCAAGCTTTTAAATATACATGTATTTGAAAAATTCTAAATTTATATAAGTCCTTAGAACTTACCAATTTACGTACGCTTATATTATGATGATGACTAACCAAGAGAGGTTCTGCACCTAGAATATACCTACTGCACCCAGAATATACATATATGACAAATGTCACTTAAATCTATTTTTTTCTTTTTAGTTCACGTCTTTTTTAAATAAAAGCTTCTTTTTTAAAATTTTTTTTTAACTTGATATTTATTTTTTACTTTTTAGTCTTAAAGGTTTATTATTAACATCTTTTTTTTTCAAAACTTATTTTCTAACCCATATCTTTTACTTCAAGAAAATTTACTACCAAAATTTCAGCTGAATCGAGCCAGTAATCTTGGAGATATAGCATTTTTATTGAT
The DNA here is from genome assembly GCA_963920525.1 of Dichetophora obliterata. NCBI lineage: Eukaryota > Metazoa > Arthropoda > Insecta > Diptera > Sciomyzidae > Dichetophora > Dichetophora obliterata. Next base: position 42,179,946 of record OY986438.1, on the reverse strand, counting down.
TTGTGGGCGGTAAAGGGGGGTGTGGCAAACAATTTTATCATAATATTGCATTGTCACCGGACTTACATATGCATGTTAAATTTCAGCTTAATTGGATACCAACAAGTTTGCAAAATTACGAAAAATGGTTTGCAAATTTTGACGGACAGACATACATACTAGGAAGGTCAATAGGATTCCGGATGATGTAAGCCTCTTTAAATCATGGGATTTATAAATAAAAAATTTCTACTACAAATATTCATGTAAATGCAAACATTTAATTTTAAGTTGATATGAATATAGAATTAGAAAAACTTTTTATAGAGGCTGAAAAAGATTGTTAGGACAATGAGTGTGAATCACTGGTGCAAAGACTTTGCAAAGTTTCAGAAGAACTCCAACATCGGGAAGTAAGGTATGTATTTAAAAATTGTCAGATATTCTGACCTAGAAAATAATTTTTTTTGTGGTGAAGGCAATCGTGATCGAAACATATAAATTGCTTACGATTATCGTACTGGGCTTGGGCATTTTAGTTCACTAAAAGGATCGCTCTTTTTAGTTCAGTTAAGTTTAATGAACTAGTTCGTTCACATAGTTCTTTTAGTTCATTTAGTTCGTTCGCTCTTTTAGTTCGTTTCGTGCACTCGTTCATGTTGCTAGTTCGTTAGGTCTTATAGTTCGTTTGGTGTTTTAGGTCGTTAGGTATGTTAGCTCGTTGTATTTTTTAGCTCAATAGGTCTTTTAGTTTGTTTTGTTTGCTCTTTCATGATCAGATCTATAAAATGAAACTAACTATATGACTGAATCAATCATTAACTGAGGACATAGAAGAAATTTACATAAAAATACTACATTTGGGGCATTCAACACAATATTTGCCAAAAAAATTTGTTTTTGCAAAAATTTTTTTTATCGTTCATTAGTGAAAAGCTGTATCAGCACGGACTCAAACCATTGTTGAGTGAAACCAAATTTTTTCTAGTTTTCGATCTGACTCGCTGCAAAATCAATTGAACTAAAAGAACTAAAAGAACGAGAATCAACGAACTAGTTCACATAGTTCAAGAGTGCGAATAGTTCAATTGAACTAGTTCGTTCGTGAATACCCAAGCCTATATCGTACAACTATTTCTACAGCTAGCATAGAATCAGAACGGTGCTTCTCATCAGCAGGATATATTTGTAGTAATATCCGAACAAAATTCTCCAATAAAAAATAAAACACGTTGATCAGATTAATGATTACTTTAAAAATAATTTAAACAAAAAATTTAATTTTAAAAAATATAAAATAAATTTAATATGCCTTAAACACAAAAAATCATGAAGATGGTGTAAAAAAAGTGTAACATTTATAAAGTAATACCTTAAACTGTTCTGTATTTTTTTTATATATTGTGTTCTGTAACTATTTCAATGGCTAGGCTAAACTAAAAAAAAAGTAATTTTTGAGGTAATATTCCTATCATTTCGATCCTTAAAAAATGAAAAAACATACCTTTCATTTTAACCTGCGCTACTTACGTTTTACAAGCTTGTACAAAGAAAAAATTGTTTTGCTGATGTTAGGCACGTATCTTTTTTTTTAATTCCTTAAATGTTTTTCAACCCTTTAGATCTTTGTTTTTTTAAATCCTATCAATATTATTATCATTATGGCCATAAAAAGATAAAAAACATAAATTTGATTTTTGTCCGGTTGATTTTGTCTTATGAAATAGGCATAACAAAAGAAGTTTTTGCTTTTCTTCGCCAAAAATCGAAAATCCAACTGACTTTATTGTCAATTTTTTTATCAGGTTGGTTCATCTTTTTTTCTAAGAACCAAACGATTTGTTTTAAAAAAAAAGCTTTTCATAATAAATACATGTAAAAATTACTTTCTCTCGTGTCCAATATATTGGGCAAATCCACTGAAAGGGTTAAATTAATACAATTTGCTTGTCATTAATATTATTTAAGGTTTTTGTGTTTATTAACAATAAGGGTATTCACAATTGTGTGGTATAGTAGTGTTGTTTTTTTTTTGCAATAGTTGAAAATCACAATTATGAGCATCCTTAAAAATAAAATTGGTGGTTGGGAACCCCCACTATAGCTTTGTGTTACTATGCAAATAAAAAAATATAAAAGCCGCTCGGTAAAGTGTGGTACAATACCACGGGGTTTTTTAACTACACTGAAAAAACGCAATTGTGAATATCCTTAATGTGTTTTGTTTAGCTTTTGTTACTTTATACTTGAATTAATTTACATTTGTAAGTTTCAAGTAAAATATAACAAAAAAATGGTATTAAAAAGTTTTGAATTATTTAAATCTTAAATTGTCAATACCAAACTAATCCCGGGATCCCGGGATTGAGATTTTCAATCCCGATAATCCCGGGATTGAGAAAAGCTTCCAGGATTGGACTCCCTAATACAAACATACATACATCCCAGCTAGCACAGATTTCGATTTGTAACAAAAATATGTTATAATTCGGTGGTATTCCAGTTTTTTAAACAAGTTTAGTCACAAATGGGTTGTATTAAAGTTTCAAATGAGTAATTTGTAACAAATCATTCGTTTTCTTGCAAATAAGTTAAACTACGGTGTTAATTATGTTACCAATAAATGCACTTATTGTAAAAATGTTTCATAAAGTTTTGAAAAAAAGTAATTTTTACGTTAAATTAACATTATTACAACATTTCTTTTTGTAGCACCTATAAAAAATGTTTGTGTATTGTAGTTGTAACAAGTACAGCAACGAGTTAGCCACCTAGATACGACTAAGTTGCTTTATGTTTTTATTAAGTTATATCAATGTCACAATAACTTAATGTTCAAAACTTCGGTTTGAAGATGTTTTTATTAAGTTATAGGGAAGTCACTACAACAAATAATTCCAATTTTGCTGTGACGCACTAAAATGCCATAAGCCAAATATAAATTTTATTGTTCACAAAAAATTCTGAGTTGCTTGTCAAATTCTTTGTGTAGGCTTCTACTACCATGTAATCAATTTTTTTTTATTTCAGCGTTCAACGAGACGACCAAATTGAACAAATTTTTCGTGGAATAGCAATGAATCATAGTGAAATTATGAGAATTTGTTTTGTTTCAAGAAAGTTAAAATGACGTTTTATTCAGTTACAAGAACATTGAAAATAGTCATTGCAACCTTATGCTGTATTAAGGTTATTATTCAGTTGCTACAACTTTCGGAAACAAAAATAAACAAAAAATAACGTCGAATTGAGGTTTTTATTAAGTAGCAAGAACATTGAAAATAATCATTGTAAGCTTGTGCTGTATTAAGGTTATTATTCAGTTGATGCAAGTTTAAAAAACATAATTGTAACTTATAAAATTTTGCTTGATATAAGAACGATATATTGAGGGTTTTATTCTGTTGCAAGAACTTTAGAAAAAACCATTGCAACTTATATAATGAAATTAGTTATATGAACGTTGTATGGGAGTTATAATTCAGTTGCAAGAAGTTTTGAATAAATTTGTTGTAAGTAAATGCTGCATTAAGGTTATTATTCAGATTCAACAATTTTAAAAAAAAATTGTAATTTTTGATATTTAGTTAGTTGCAAGAACTATGTATTGATGTTATTATTCGATTGCAAGAACTTTGGTAAAAAGTGTCTAAAAACTTCATACACGCCATATTTGATTTTTTTTTCTACGCTATGAATTTTGATTAGAATAAATATAAATACGATTTTCATTAATGTTTATGATTTTCTTTTAGAATTTTTAGTACAATATGACACTAGGAACTTAAAAAAAATATATGTAGCAATATATTAAACATTATTACGCCGAAATTAAAAACTCGAAATATTTCATATTTCCAAATAATTTTAAAAATTTTTATTTTTTGGGTGACACGTGAGTTTTCTAGAGGTAAAACACAAACATTCATCGACAAAATGGTTTTTGTTGTAAAATTTTAGTGTATAACTAACTCTCCATATTTTCAGTTTAATTTCACATATTTTTATTACATTCCAATTTGTCTTTGACTTTTAAAATACACTTCAAAAAGTTATCACCGGCTTAATGAAAATTATATAAAGGAATTGTGGATGAAAAACATTTTTAAACTTTTTAAGAACTTATTTTTTCAATTAGGAATATTATGTCATCAGTACTCCTTCCTTATAAAAAAATCTGTCATTATAACAAAAAATAACGTCATTATAACAAAAAATTAATGAAATTTATTAATTAACATGAACTTGGAATTTTGCACATTAGCTTTGGAGTAAAATATTCATCACATATTTGAAACTTGTAAAAATTGGATAAAAACCACGCCTTCACACACAAAGTGGCATTATCATAATACAAAACCTTCAAAAAAAAAATATGGTTTAAACTTGATATTATTAGCTTTGATAATTATAATTTTAAAATTTTAAATATTTAGATAAAAACCACGCCCTATAAAAACGACGTCATCAAAATTATGCAACATTGACAACTTCTTGTGTACTAAAATGTGTACGTATGTATGTGGGGGCATTTTAACTTCGGTTCAGTCGAAGATAATTCCTTTGTTGTAGGAATATAGTGGTTTGGTTATAAGTTTGTTAAAGTGGTGCAGCGAATTATGTCTCCTGTGCTAAACAATTGATTTAAACTTTTTATTTTAATAATAAAAAATAATGTTTTATTTGTATAAGGAAAGAAGAGCCAATTAAGTTGTTTAAGATTGTTGAATTCTTTTCCAATAATCTAATGTGATATATATCGAAATGACGAAATAAGTAGCTCATGTTATAAGTATAATATGTCAAAAATAAGAAAAAAACCATAGACCATCATATATGGTGTTTTGATTTCTAGTTAAATTTACTATAGTTTTTCAATTTTCAACAGCTTTTAATGTATTTTATGTACCAACAGCTCCTCTAAAACGATTTTTTGCAGCGTGTTAGTAGAATCGACTAACATTGGTTATAACGTATTAGAAATAATATTGGTTATCCAGAGTTAAAGAAAAAGAAAATGTTTTATTTGTATCCAAGTTATTTGAAAGTGGTTTGCTTTTTTTAAATTACAAAAATTTTGTTTAGATGAAATACAAAAAGGAAGTTTATATGAATTATACACGTTATATTCTAATTTCCTAGAACTCGTGAGCTTTCTTTACATGTTTTCAATTTGTTATGAAAAAATTATGCTTGGTTGTGATATATTACGTGAAATCTCGTTATACACGATAACTGAACTTCTCTTGGCTAACACATGCTTTTCTGTGTTTAACCATAACACATTTGAAGAGGAGATTGCGTCAGTCTGATTTAAATTTAATACAATATATTATATATTTTGTCTGATTTTGGGCAAAACTGAACTGATGTTTCAAATTCTGTTTTCATGAATGATACCGTTTTATATTGATTATTATCACAATATTCCATATATAAAAAATTTTAACAATATCAACATTACTGATTACATTTAACATTACTGATAAATTTTTTTAAATATAAAAATAATTTGGCCATTTCTGCCTTCGAAAGGACTAAGCTTCAACTAATCAGTTGTATTGTGCGCATCAATAAGTGTTTGAACAGAATTGTACTTACGAGCAGTGTTGCCGCGACGATATTAAAAAAATTATCCATGAAAAGTATCCAAAAGTATCCACTTTTGGTAAAAAAGGTATCCACGTATCAAAAACCAACAATAAGTATATTAATTTTTTAAACACAAAAATACAACTTTAATATTTTTGAATAATGAAACTCAACTTTTAAAGTTTCCATAACAATTTAATTTATTTCATTTTAAGACAGATAAATATTTTTTAAAATATAAAAATAAGAAACAAAACATCTATAATAATAAAAAACAATAAAAATAAAATTTCAGTACTTCTGTCTTTTATTTGTGTTGCTATTGCTCTTTAATTACATTAATTTTAAAAGTATAATATTTATACAAAACAATATGTAATTGCATAAAAAAGGAGAAAAAAATTAACCACTTATTCAGTTTAGTGCAAAATAAATAATATGGGTTGCTATTGCCTTTTAATTATATTAAGCTAAAATTGCACGATTAAAAAAATATAAATAGATTAAATTTAAAACATTTATTGTGAAAAGACTAAATTGCATACAGACTTGAAATTGTATTTACGTAAATAATACAAAAAGAGAATTCCAGAATTTTTTTTTTATTATATTGAATTTTTTTCTTAGTCGTTTTCAGAAAGGGCCAATATATTTTGGTCCCAAATAATCAGAAACAAAAAATCAAAGTGCATATTAATAAGGGTACTTGGTCGCTACAACTTATACTAGAATTATTAAGTTTCGTTACAATTTGCAATCGCTACAAGAATCTGAAAGGTTTAAAATTACAGATTTTTATAATAAGTCACGCAAATTTCTTACTATTAGGCCAAACTCACAAGAAATGTCTTAAATTAAGTTTTTTTTAGTTTTTTTTCAACGTGCAATGATCATCTTAAATTTAAAAGTGCTCATATATATATATTTGTAAGAATTTTTGAAAACAAATATTTTCTACCATTTCCAAAGAAAATCTATTTTTTGTTATATATTAGAAAAAATACTTTCAGCAGCAGACTTAAAATATTTTTCAAAAAATTTAAAAGCTCTTTGCAAAGAGGTTGATTGCTTTAATGCCCAATAATAGAGAAATTATTGCCCAAAAATGTCTAAATGTTATCATTTATCTTATTGCTCATCATTTAGAAGGGACTGCTTAATTTTTATATTTTAAAAACAAAAACACATATTCATATTAAAAAAGTTTTTTTTATGTATTCAAACTTACACTGAGGCTTAAAAAAAGTATCCATCCATTTTTGAAGGAAAAAGTGTCCAAATGGATCCAATTGGATCCAAACGGCAACACTGCCTGCGAGTTTTATCTTTATCTATCTAACCATTGTCTGCACAGAGTTGATGGCCAAACAAAAATATTAATTCAATTGAAAAACATTCTGTTTTAGCTTGGAATTTAACCTTATAAGTTTTATTGAGCTAAACTTATATTGCGCTAAGAAATTTTTTACGCTTTCCTTAAAAAATGCTGTTTCTGGGCATTCATAACACTTTAACACTCAATGTGTCAATAGAGAAAATTTAAAAAAAATTTTAAAAAGTAAACTTTACTAAAATTTAAAACATTTAAAAACAATATTTTTGAATTAATATCAGATTTAGTATAATATCAGATAGAAAAAGAGAACGAGATACTCGCATAAATTTTTATTAAAGCAAAATTTCTTGATATAACGCTAAATTAGCACCTTAGGTAAGGCTTGTGACTTTTATACGCAACACATTCAGACAGGCTGTACATAATTACAATAAAAAAATATAATCCTTAATGCATGTTGAACTTCCATGAATGCGTTCTTGTTGATGATGTGATTGCCAAAGGATGACTTCGCAGATGATTCTCACATTCATAAAAAACGATAAGAAAACCAATTTCAAGCAAGAGTTTTTTTATTAACGATTCTAATGCTGAAATGTAATTGCTGAGCAAACAAAATTATAAAAAAAAATAAATAGAAAAGAAGATGAAAAATGAAGATCATATCAAGTAGTTAATTTTTTTGCTTTAAGTTCTTAAGGCGTTTTTTTTTGGGATCCTAGTTAGATCCTGCTTTCTGTTGTGAACCTTTTTTCAACCTAATTTAATACTCAAGACGTGTACCGAAATTTCACCCTTTTGTTGAGTATTTGGTACATAGATCATGCGATTATGCGGTTCATTTGTAACCATTTAGGTGGAAAGGTAGAGCCATTTTAGAGCAGAGTCTCAGGCAAGCTATAATTAGCAGGAAACTCTTTGCTATTCATGACGCAAAATACTCTTTTCCACAAACGTACTTAATTCCCATATTGATTGCCAAGTTCCAAAATTCAGAAATACCTAGTTGTATTGATTGACATGCAATTGATTTTTTATTAATTTGATTTATTTTTAAGGGCTGTTATTTTTATTTGAAGGGATCAGGCTATTGTTGCATGTAGCAAAGGTTTAAGAATATCCATAATTGTGGGTCACCTTTTTTGTGTGCTGTGCATGGAACGAGAGTGAGTAAAGTTTTTCAATTGCTTTCTGATGTGTTATGAAAAAAATGAGGTGCCTGATATTGGGTCAACGGATTAAATTGTTTGTTAAGCTATTTGAAAATTTCAAAGAGTCTTCAGTCGATTGCTCGATGTTTTTCTTATATTGATGAATAGAAAACATTTGGCTTCTGTATTTGTACAGCATGGTTCTAATTTTTTTGAAAACTTTTAGTATTGTAATGTACATAAATTTCAATCCTAAAAGATTTTTTTTATCATGCATCAATGGAAAAATGTCTATGTAACCAAGTTGATATGATTGAATAAGCATACATCAACAAATTTGTCAATTATGTTCATAAAGAGCATTTGTATAAAATATGTTTAAAAAAATTAGAGAAATTTTACACGTAAAAAAAAGATATACCAAATAGCAAATAGAAATAAAAATGTTTCCAAAAAAACTTTTTAATATATATATATTTTAGGGTACCTCATCAAAAAAATGGTCATTGCCACCAACTTAAAATGAATCTTGATCGATTCTAAGACAAATGCACAACATTTTTTGGCTGTAACGATAGCCGCAAGTGAGCTAAACTATTTTGAAAAAAACCTCCAAAAACCACGTTTTTCGTTAAAATACTAGCTGGTATAGTAGTTACAAATAAACAAATGGTCGGAAATAGAAGTACTGAAAAAGATCTTTTAATCAAAAAAATTTCGAATCTTTGCCGCCTGACCAAAGATATATTGTTACAGCCAAAAAATGTTGTGCATTCATCTTAGAATCGATCAAGGTTCATTTTAAGTCGGTGATAATGACATTTTTTTTCCACATAGAGGTCGAGGCACCCTAATATATATAATAAATATACTATATAACATATATACTGAAGTGCACGCAGAGAAAAAACATAGTTGCAACAGCCATGTTTTAAAAGGATCATAGTATGATTCGGATTATGATTGTTGCTAACATGTTCTTAAACATATACAGTGTTATTCAATATATTTCCTTAAGCAACACTTCAACGCTTCTTTAGTTGGGCACTGCTTAAACCTTTAATAACTCTTTACGCAGCCTTGCTGAAATTGTTATTCATAATCATTTTTTATTCAGTGTAAAACTAAACTAGCGTTGTGTCAAAAATAAGCGAAACCTATTACAATAATCTATTACATTTGCAAAAATGCAATCGTGAGTTAACTACTTTGACGGATCATTTTATAAATAATACAACCAGCTGTATAAAAAAATAAACAATAATGGATTCAAAGAGAAAGCGATCTGAAAATTGGGATTCTACAGATAAGGTAAAGTATTTCATCTGATTCATACTTCTATAACGAATGTAATCGTATTTTTGTGTGATTTTAGTTACTTCTTCGGCAGCTGGTAACAGAGAAGATAAAAATAATTGAAAATAAGTGTGTGGATACCAACACGTCGAGACAGAAGCGAGAAGCATGGAAGGAAGTCTTAGAATCGTAACGTCTTTTGTACTATTATAATATATAATAATTAAAATTATTTTTTTTTAGATTAAATCAAGCAAGCACAGCCATAAGAACTATAGCGCAAATACAGTGCCAGTGGCGAGGCAGTAAAATGCAGGCAAAAGCTCGGCTATCAGAGCACAAAAAAAGTCAAAGCGCAACTGGTGGTGGACCCCCCCAAAGTCTCCAAACAGGGAAGATGCAGAATTGTTGGCTCTGCTACCGCAGGAGTTTGCTGTAGACAGCAATCAATTTGATTGCGACGCAGATATTGTAAGTATCTTGAATACGCCAATCTTCTTATTTTGTATAAATATTTTTCATAGGGACCTGCCGAATATTTAATTGAAGACATCGAGGAGCCGGCAATCGAACACGTTTTTGGTGAAAGTGTTGAGGAGGATGAAGTGTGTGCTGTTTCAGAACCCCAAGCAAAGAAGAGGCGCGCAAAAACTCCCGCAGTAAGAATTTTATTTTCAAGCAAAAATCTTATTGATATACTTACTATCATTTGTTTTAGGTGACATCGGAGGAGATGAAAATAGAGCTTTTGGAACTCTCTAAGAATCTGATGAGGATAGAACACGAGAAGAAGATGGAGATTCTTCAGCTAGAAGTCCAAAATTTAAAGGAAGAAAATGCGCGACGGTAAAAAGAGCACACCGTAAGATTACAAAATCTTTTGAGAAAAGGTAAATAATTTGTGCTTCTTTTAATTTTTGCACTCGATTTAATTTGCATATTTTAATTTTCTTCGTTTTATATGCGTGTTAAATGTTATTTTGTATGCTTCTTTGTTGTTTGTGATTGTTGTATTTTCTTTTCTGCTATGTTTACTTTTTATATGTGATTTCTTTATGATTTGTTTACTTTTGTGTGTGATTGATTAATTTGCTTTTATGCTTCCCTTACTTTTTGTGTTATTGCTTGGTGCTTTTAAAATAACATTTTATATAGATTAAATAACTTACATTGTGTTTTTGTATTTTATATTATTTATTATATATATTTATGTTCCTTTTAGTTTGTCTTTATTTAACATAATTTATATTTATCTTTATTTTTATTTTAGTTTCTAAAAATTTTAATAATTTTGTTTTTTTAAATTAATTTTTATAAATGAATTTTTTTGGAAAAAATTAAATAAATGTAATAAAATAAAAATCTGTTGTTGTTGTCAATTTTATTGGAAATGTTGGGAAATAAATACACTGCGGGACGTATTTTGGGTTGAATTCAGTTGCAGCAAATCATCATTTTCTTCTTGAAGGATATTATTGAAATCGTTGTCATTTTCTGTATTGTTAAAGAAATTTGTATTAAGTATAAATAGTAAAAATTAAAGACAATAATTACCTATCGACTGATCTTGAAATTCAACAGCTAAGTTGTGCAAAACAGCTAAAGCAACTACTGTCGTCTTTATTGTTTGTAATGAGCTTCTCATACCAGTAAGCAAAATTCGAAATCTTTGCTTCCATACTCCAAAGCATCTTTCAACAGTATTACGTGTTGCTATATGAGCAATGTTATATTGAGTTTCTGCATGGGTTGTGGGATTTAAGATGGGAGTAAATAGAAAATTGATGCATGCATAGCCTCCATCACCCAGCAATCGTCCTTTGAATTCTCCATTTTCAAAGCGTTCTTTAACACGACTTTCTCTATATATTCTGGAATCATGCGTGCTTCCCCTCCAATGACAAACTATATCCCTTATTTTTAGTGAGGAGTCACATATAACTTGGGTATTTATGGAATAGAAACCTTTTCTATTAATATAGTATTGTCCAGCCAGTCCACCAACTTGTCTAATTTTTATGTGGGTGCAATCTATTGCACCAATCACTTGAGGAAACTGTCTAATGGCACGAAAACCATTCATCACACTTATTTGTTCTGATGCTAGTCTAGGCATTTTAATAAACTATCGACTTCTTGAAGCAAATGCTATAGCAACTTTTTTACATATTTTACTGAGGGTCGGCTGGCTGAAACCATGTATATCTGCTCCATCATCTTGGATCTATAAAAGAATGCAGTTTAAAGAAATTTCAAGCGTCAGCCTTAATAATAATATTTAACCTCGTTTCGACCCCAATATCGAATAGCGGCCATGACTTGAAGCTCCACTGGAATATGACCACCCTTTTTGTGGTCACTGAAGTCCGAGCGCACAATATTTATTAGTTTTACCATGTTTGCTTTGGAGAAGCGATATTTTTGGCGAAACTCATTATCCCTCAGTTCCATTGGATTCGTTCTCTTTTTATAAATTTTTTTTTGTTGCACAGGATAAAGCCCGTCTATCATGTCAATATCGTTCGCAAAATGTTCAAATATTGAAGACATTTTTAGCTTTATAGACTACAAGACAAAAATTTCACAATTACAATTAACGTTTATAAACAAAGAAGAAGTTGCAACAAAAACTTTTGAGCGGCACTTACGCAACTTTTAAACGCCAATTTCGGCGTTTAAGTTACGCAGCTTTTAAAAAACGTTGCTTTAGACAAAATCATCATTCTGAATAAGTTTTTGTTTTTTAAAGCCTGTTTAAAAATACGTTGCCTTTAAAATGCGATTCTGAATAAGGCTGATAATGTTTTCTTTGATCATGATAAAATGATTACAACAACTATGTTTAGAAAAGGAACTTTTTTGTAGGAACCAAAATATTATTGAAACAATCATTATTCTCTTATTGGGTCAAAAATAGAATGATTGCAACAACTACATTATGAATTTATTTTTAGGATTCAGATTATTGAAAAAATAATTTTATTTTTTTTTTATTTTCATGCACTCCAAATCTCCACAGCTATTAATTAAGATATCTCGAAAGGTTAGGTTTGCCATTGACTAGGCTGAACAGAAATATTAATTCAATTGAAAAATAATGAAAATTGTCTGTCCGAGCTGGGGTTTGAACCGCGGCTTTTTCACTTACGAGCCACGCACACTACCAGTAAGCCACAGCCGCTACTACCGCTCGCCTGACTAATGCCATTCATAAACATGGTACATTAAGTGCATTGTCGCAAAAATACCAATATTTGAGATAAACAAAATATGGTCAGAATTGCGAAATATGTTTACAGTAAATAGAAACATCTTTGCTACAATTAAAGTCGAAAATGTCACTTCTCTGCGTGCTGATTTTAGAATAAGGCGATTTAAAACAGAACACAATGATTGAACAGTTGACAAACGAAACGGCACATAGCCAGAAATCGATCAAACTTATTGTGTGAATGAAGTGAAAGGTTTTCCTGCAAACTGTTCAGACACAATAAATTCTTTCGATTTTTGGTTATGTTCTGCTTTGTTTGCCAACAAGAAAAGAATAGTTCAGACAAACATTCAAAATTTTAATATGTTTGTCTCTATAATAATACTCACATTTATTATGATTGACAGAACTACAATATTTTTGTTGCAACTAATAGTTGAGGCAATCATAGTATGTTGACGATTTCAATGATGTTATGATTTCAACTATAATGCTATTTTTGGTACCACCATTAGTAAATAATGACTTTATTAGGGCAAAAATTTGTGTTTGCAGAAATAATACAATAATTTTAGTACAAAAATTATTATTGCAGTAATCATGTCTCAACCATGTCTTTTCTCTGCGTGTGTGCAAAAATAAATGAGTGCAAAAAAGTTATGATTACATTTTCTGTACTAATGAATATATTAATCAATTAATCTCAAGCTCTCGAATTTTTCTGACACTGTTGTTTAATTTTAGTTGGAAAAAGTTTCAATTATATATGTAATGGATGCTTAATTTAATTAAAAAGTGGCTTTTTTTTCACCATGTACATAAAATAAGATAAGATATACAGATAGATGTAAAATATTGATAAGATTTTTTTAGATTATAGCATTTTATATAAATAGATACTATAGATTTTTTTTATTTGATATCCATATGAATTAAATTACACTGTATTGACAATTTAATGAAATTAAAATTGATTATGCAGATGATGCAGATATTTTTCTAGGCCAATTTGGAAGCGATACCGAAAATAACCTTCATTTATATTTAAAATGAAAAATAAACTGCAAAGTTAGACAAGGCGTAGAAAGGACCTATTAACTTTTTGTATAAATTGACATTAGAGAATAAAATGTATGTTATACAAACAGTAAAACAGTTAAATAAGACAATACAGTACGCTACATTCAGCGAAAAAGAACATTCAAGATTACTCTCAACACGACAAAACATATGTTTTATGAAACAAATTTCGTAGATATTAACTTCGATCTCAAAAGAATAAATAGCTAAATAAAGAACTATATCTAGATATATACATAGCTACATAGCTAGATATATACATATTGCCATCAAATGACATTTAGATAGACAACCCACACTCGTGTAGGGTGTCCAAAACATTCGAAATCCTTGCTGAGTGCAAATTTTCGGAATATTTATCAAATCACGTTTCTTTGTATTCTTTATTTAAATTTAAGCAACTTCGTCTATTTCACACCCACTCAATTTGATAGTCACGCAAGGACAAGATATGATAGAGAATTCATGAATAGCACAAGGGACTCAAAAATGCCTGCTGGGCAGACAAAATGTTAGTTGGGACAGTTAAAAAAAAAAGTCCATTGGAATTAATGACCTTCTACAAGAAGTTGTCGCTTGACAATTCCTCACACGTTTCAAGCTAGAAATTTTAAGATGACGAGGAGGACGACCAGAAGCTCTGACTGTTAGAAGATGTGTGTGACACTGGTTGTCACACATGATAAGCACGAAATAAGGATGAAATTTAAATTCTTTTTCACAATACAAAAACAACTAAGCATGATGTTGGCTCGAAAGAACGTGAGTCCTTACGAAATAAAAACGAAACTTGTACATAAAAACAAATATCTGAGTATGTACCAAGTATATTATAAGTAGTGTACAACAAGTATCAGCAATGGTTATTTTGCACTGTTTGTGCACAAAAAACTTCAAGTTTTATGTGTCAAATCCTCAGTGCACGCCCGCTCTACTCATTTAAATCCACAAAAATTAGGTTCAATTCATCAAGTGTCAGCTTATGCTTCATTTGACATCGCGTTAATGTCATCTGATGCCTCAAATGTCACTTTATATGCACAACAACTATGACAGCGGCAACAATAACCATGTTCTGATTGCAAATTCCTCGCAGTCAATGCTTTGTTTGTACACACAATCACACACACACACATACACACCCAGAGAAAGGAAACAAGTACAACTTCTTTCGAAATGCATTCATAATATTTACATCCCTCGTTTCCGGGCTTCATGTTGTAATTGGATCGATTTTAATCTGTAACTGGAGCTCAAATGATGTTATCGTCTTTGTTATGCTTTTGTTTATTGCTGCCTTAGATTTTGTACATGTGTGAATGTTTATTATTTTTGTGTGTGTGTATATGTGTGAGGAGAATTGCTTTCGTTCCCATTTTTATGTTGTTCGAATTAGGTGTGAATTTTAACTACATGGTTTTATTTTCCTCTCCCTTCTTTGTTGTTGTATATTTTAGAAGCACACTCTTCACAATAAAGCCTCTCCAATCGGATTAACTTTCATTGACATACAGCAGTTGAACATTTTTTTTTTTTTTTTATTAAATTATTCGGAAAAATCTATCTTAGCAACTTAGATAAGACTTAAGAAAAAATCCACAAATTTTTATAATTGGTAACCTTAGATTGGGATATTTTTTGTAAGCGTACGTAAGTTTTTAGCAAAAACCTTAAATTTTGTAAGGAAGGAGTTTCTCATTCTTGTTTTATTTTAAGCAGATGCCACAGTTTTTTAATGAATAACTAGTCATTTCAGTGACATCAGGTTATGTTTTCAGATAGTTTTTCAATTAGAACCAACCATATTAGATTAAAAAAAATACAAATCACGTGAATATTATCACTATAAGAATAATTTGTATGAATCAGGTTGTTGAAAGAAGACTTGATTCAAACAATACAATAGAATTGTTTTCCTTAAGAAGAACATTTCTGTTTATATTTCAGGGTATTTTTTTTTGTTAAAAAATTTAAATTTATGTCATTTTGGAGGTATAATGAAATAAAGATATTTATATTTATTATATTTATAGATAATAAGTTGAAAAAAATCAGGCCTTAGAAAAATCCTTTAAATAAAAAAAATCAAAGATACATGCAGACAGAATAAAAAATATTATAGTGAATAATATTAAAATGGTCTCAAAAAATTGCCTTTTCCCTAGATAAAGATTTTTTATATCTAAGCAACATTTTCTATTCATAAGTGAAAACATTTTTTTATTTAATCTCAGTGAAAAAAATAATAAAGTAAATATAAAAAAAAAAATAAATTTTTATAATGATTAAGAAAAAAATTATTATAGAGTTTAAATAATATGCTACCTGAACCAGATGTGGAAAAAATTGCATTAATGCAATAAAAAACTGGCAATGAATACCAAAGAAATAATTTAAGGGCCCATTAAAATTTTTAAGCGAAAAAATCTTTTATCAAAAAATTTATTTTAAACTGTTTTTTTGGGGTAATCTTTTTTGTACATTATAATTATATAACCTTTAAAGAAAACTTTCTGAGTTTTTTGGAAAGCATATATTTTTTGTATAGCAGTAATTTAGTAAAGCAACTGAAACATGCGTTGGACACGATTTTTCGGAGATTGATTATTAAAAAAAATTATTTAAGGTTGTGATGAAAGTTTTTGATCTCTTAATTGAAGATTTTGAAAAATCTTGATTTTTTCTAAAATTATGGTTCAAAAACTGATTTTTGACTAAATACGTCATATTTTCTAGGTTATAAAAAAAGTATTTCTCCAAAATAAAAATCGAAAGATAAAAATGACCACATATATTTGCTTGACAAGTGCATAAAATTTGTTAGCGTTAATTTGGGCCCATTTCAAACAGCAGTTTTCGAGATAAACGTGTTTAAAGTTTGTTATGTGTACTTTTCAATGTATTCTCTTCATATGTTTGTGCTTATAACTACAACAATTTTTATTCAATTGGCTTTCAACTTTCGGAGAACATCTTTAAGATGTTAGACATTAAAAAAAATTTCATTTTAGTTCACCGCAAAACTTTAATAGGCTCGTAAGCCATAACTGCGAGTTGCAAAATTAGCAATAGTTTTGAAGTCAGGATTTTAAAATCAATTAGCGCAAATTTATGTTGAAGTATTTTTATTCATTCAGTATGATTGAAGTCGTGCTCCTTTAGTCATTGATTGCAATCAATTATTAACAAATTGAAATCATTAAAAGTCAGTCGAAGTCGTTTATTAAATTACAAAAATAGTAAAATAACTTGAAGTCAATTTGATTGCATAACAAAATTTTTTAAGTAATTTTGTATGCAGAATAAATTTTTACTTTATCAAGCAAAATTAGACCTTGAAAGTTGAATTTTGTAATTTGTTCTCTAAAACAATAAAGAGATTATGAAACAACAACAACTCAAATAAAATATAAAATTATCTAGAAAGGTTATTTTGGAATTTTTTTTAAAATATTAGCTTTAGAATTTGTTAATGATATAGATTAAGTAAGGAAACATATATCGAGGCTTTTATAATTTCCCTCAGTCATGATAAAATTAATTTTGAAAGATTTCAATCATTCAACTTAAAGGGACTTCAAATTTACTTCAAAGAGTTCAGCAAGGAATTAAGGTGATTGCAATATTTTTTATAAGATGAAATCAGCAACGACTACAATTTTTATATGCATGCAATAACTCAAAATTGATATTAGGACTGATTGTGTTGAAGTCGTTGCATTACAAAATTATTTTAAGATTGCAATCATAATATGAAGTCATTGAATATAAAGTCACTGATTGCAAAACCGAATGAATGCAATATTTTTCAACTCTGACCTGAACTAAGCAGTTTTTTTTAATGCAATTGGTTTTATATATACTCAATACTTCAAAAAATACTTGTTTTATAAATCCTACATCTATGTAAGTGAGTACCGAATGCCTTTTTTATTGGTTTAAGCATAAAATGCTTTGCTTTTTCTCTCCGTGTAAAATGTAGGGTACATAGAGACTTTCTAATGTCAAAAAATTATTTTTGGATATAAGTTATATGCTATAACGTAGATTAACTATATATGCTATTGATATTGAGGGAGGAGTTTTCAACTAAGAGAAGAAAGAATATTTTTCTACAGATCAAAGAGTTTGTAAATAATAATTTTAAAAATTCATGTTAAAAGCATTTTGATAATTTTTACTACAAATTCAGAGAAGCGGGATTGTAAAAAACTAACTGACTAGAAAAAAAATTGGGATTTTCGTTTTTCCAAATATAATCTACAACTAAAGAAAGTGGATTTTTTTAACCAAAATCTGAAATAAATAAAAATATCAAGCTCTTTTTAAGATGACCTTTCAAGTTATTATTTTATTGTTATATCTCAAATCGTAATATTGAGAAATTTGTAGTTCCAATTTCGTTTTAATTTTTAAAACTTTAAAATCAAAGGTCTACTTGGTACCTGAACATCGCTCTGATTTTGATAAGATTTTTAAGATATTCAGTAATTATTAACATTGTAGAATACAATACAAAATCTTTCGTTTCATTCAAATCAACTTTTACACTTAGCCCCTTAGAGGCATGTACTTCTACTAAGTGGTTGTTCTGTGAAATTTTATGTTTTGTAGTTTCATCTAAAATAATAATAACTCTTTTCTGAAATGAAGGATTTATATAACTATAATTTTTCTTAATTTATCATATTCATCAGTTAATGTCCATATTCACACACAGTGTTTTATATTACGTATGCAAAATATTGCGTGGGCATGAATATGTAATAGGTTATTAAGTAAATAGATTTCATAGGTAAATAAAATAAAATTCTTTTAAATAGCTCTGATTTTAAATTTATTTAAAAGATGTACAAATATTAATATTAGCTTATATTCTCGAAACATTTTAATTTATTTTCTCAGAAAATTCTTATTTAGTATTTTGCATTTTTATACAGTTTTTATTAAAGCAAATACTTTACAGCAACAACAATAATAACAACAACGACAACAACTACAACTACAACAACAACAATAAATGTCAAAATGAAATGCTAATAAGATCAGGACAAGGGACAAAAACTGAAAAGAACAAAAGCAAAGCACTTTTAGGATTAGTCAAATTTCGTTGCAAAAATATTTGAGTTGGGAACTAAGTGAATGAGGACCATTTAAAAGTTGGGTGGTACACGCAGTAACGCCTCACATGTCAACAATTGACACAATAGTCGTCAAGTGACGATGAGGAAGTGACTATAAAGGGGATTGCAGCTGACGAAGTGTTAAAACTGGGTTGTGCTAGACTAGAACACTTTCGCTTATTTTGCAGTAGCAGGACAGCAAAAAAGGAGCAAAAAAAAATTAAGGAAGCAACAGGATTATGCAGATTTCATTAGAGGCACTTTTGATGTCGTTGTTGCTGTTGTTGGTGCTAGTGGTGGTGCTGGTGTTGCTTTTTATAAAGGTACCTCAACGCTGTAGACAAGATTTTGTTGCTACTCTTGCTGCTACTCCTATTAAAACGGCAATTTTTTACTCTATATTCTTGCGAGCGTCAATGAAAAATCGATGGACTTTAATTTTCTTGTTGTTAATTCCTTAAAAAAGGGTTTCTCATTGCTTGTTGCTGTGAATGTAACTTGTGACTGACACCCACTGAAGCCGCTCAAAAATTTGACCCAGTTTTTCTTAAGAGCTGAATAAGTAACTGCTGGGAACTGCACTGCTGCGCTTGTAGAATACCATTATTATTGCTTTAAATTTTTAGTGTTATTTTAAATCTTTTTATTTTGCTTTGCCAACTTGTCCACTTCTGACGACAATGGATACAGCGGAATTTCAAGTGGTCCCTTCACGTAAAGTGAAAATTTCGCATATCCTGCAAATAAATATATGTAGTAAATGCTGCAAAAACATCACTCAGCTGTTGTGTGGCTTAAGGCAGCTATCAGCTATGTAAAATATATGTATGTAAAGCTGCCATTGATTTTTTGAGTATTAATCAAAAATTGTGATTTTTTTTATCTTCATTGCTCACATCCTGACACAAGCACTGTGTGCCTTTGCTTTTAAATTAAACAATTTTTATTAATTATTCTGTGCTGCACAAGCAACCAACGCTATCTGGGTATTATGTTTGTTTTTTGCAACTTTATTTATATGGTTTTATTATTCGCTCTTTGTGTTTCTTTTCTGTATTAAATACTAATGTTATCGCTTTTGCGATATCCGCTTTACACAATTCTTTGCATGCTGCGATACTGAGCAGGATGTAATGCAATAAGAACTTGAATGGCTGCATATATAACAAGGGAGTGACCAGCGGACCAGACTGTTTTTCCCAACCACACCGCCATTGATGTTAAATAAACACACATGGCGACAGACATGCTTAATCCTTTCGTAAGAGACAGCAACAGCAACAACAACAAACTCTAGCGAAAAAAATGATTTAAAAATAGCTACACAAGCTATTTTCCGCAACTCTTTTAACAGCCAAAGATGTACCACAGCAAAGCGGAAGCAATGCTTTTCATATAATTTTCCTTTCTTTGCTTTTTTTTTTTATCATATTACCATAAAAGATGTTTTTTCCTTTTATGCGTGTCTCTTTTTTTTAAAGCACTGTGTCCGGCTTTCGAGTCGTAATCGTGTTGTTGAACCATTCCTTGTGGTTACTTACGCGCATATTTATTTTAATCCTGCGCCACAAATGAGCTCAAATCATGCTGCACCGCTGTTAATGGAAATTTGTGTGGCAGAACATTAAAAGAGATACCGCTCGCAATGCCGGAAGTTCAAACATTCAAACACAAAATGGGCTATTCTTAGTGTAAAGTTATATTTTTATCGTTAATTAAAAAAAAACATTGTAAGCGTTAAAGTCGTTAGGCGAAAAAGATGCCACATTAGCGAGTTAAAAGAAAACTAGCTGCAAAATAAGCAGTGGTTGGCTCTACAGCTGGTTTTGTGACAATGTTTTATTGTCAAATACAAACAAAAATTTTAATACAAACAAATAATATTATATGATATAATATCGTCGCCCGAGTAAATATGAACAAATCAAATAATCTGCCGTATTTTTCTTTGTAAGGATAAGCAAATAAAACAGAAAACCTAGTAGCTGTATGAGATTTCTTCTTAAAAAAAATCAAGAAGAAAACCTAGTAGCTTTATCAGACTTCTTCTTAAACAAAATCAAGAAGAAAACCTAGTTGAGGTATAAGATTTCTTCTTAAACAAAATCATTTTCTTCTTCTTAAACAAAATTGAGAAGAAAACTTAGTAAATCTATTAGATTTTCTTTTTAAATTTATTTAAGAAGATAAAGCCAATATCTCTAAGAAGAAAATCTTTTTGGGTAAAAACCATAGAGAAATCCTCCTAAATTTGCTCTGCATTATTAGTTTATTATGTGGCGATTTTTCTGAATGGAATGGCGTTACTTTTTATATTTTTTTTTATTCTTCGAGACAATAAGTTCAGTTTTGTTGTTGTGTCGCTTATTTATTTTAACATGAACATTTTGACGCAAACATAAGTGTAAAACTGAAACACAGAGAATTGTTGAGATCGATCTTTGTTTGAGTTTGTGACGCACAAGCAAATATTAAAACGAAGAATTCATGTTGGATGACCAACAACACGCCAACTCTGCCAACACACAAAAAGGAAATAAAAATAAAATTTTGTGTTGTTTCTTTAAATAGTGTTTATTTACATTTATGTTGGAGATTTCTGAAAATTTCTAAACCCTGGTCAAAATACACTTTTTCCAAATTCTAACTTTGGACGAAAAGATACAAAATTGGTTGATTTTTCGTTACATAATCTCACAATTTTTGCTGCACTACCGCACATGACACGATAATGGTTAATATATTGATTGAAAAGCTGATATTTTTTCTAAAATACAAAATAATATTTTTTTATTTTATGGTAGTAGTTCAGATTCTAAATCAATAATACTAAACACGTGCCAAAAACGTAAAACACCCTGTATATTGAAAATGCTACAATATAAGAGGAAACTGAGTACAGATTTGTAACCAGCATTGAAATTACATATAGAAATGATAATGGGTTTACCAGGTAAGAAATTTGTAGACTAGTATTATTTATCCAAACATATCTGAATATAAAAGGATAGCTATTATTTTATTCGCAACTGTATGTATGTATATCACGTATAAACTCAAAAACCGCTGAACAGATCTTTATGAAATTTTCAGTGAAACTGAAGCAACATCTTCAAAAAGTGTTCTTGCGAAGTTTGAGTTCGATTGGACAATAGCATGGACATGGTACCTCCCATACAACCCAAATCTGCACTATCGTACACAAATTATAAAAAAATGCTATGTATCGGACGGTTTTGATCGACAACTGTACTTTTGCTATCAGTCTACTTCCTGAGTTGTACACGTTTTGAATACAGACATATGTGTGCTTATCACGTAAAGACTCCGAAAACGCTGAACTAATTTTTATTTTAATTTGCAGGGCAACGGTGGCAAAGTCTTGAGAATGTTTCTGTGATATCTGATACCGATTGTAAATAGGGACGTGATATCTCAAGTATACCCCAGCATTTTCGATATTGATTAGCTTTGGAATAATAGGACACACAGCCTTGGAATTTGGTTTCGTGAAACTTTAGGAAGTTTTAAAACACATACCAAGGATGGTTTTTACATTGTTAAAGGGAACGTTGAACCTCCCCTGCAGCC
This sequence comes from Dichetophora obliterata, assembly GCA_963920525.1. Lineage (NCBI taxonomy): Eukaryota > Metazoa > Arthropoda > Insecta > Diptera > Sciomyzidae > Dichetophora > Dichetophora obliterata. The sequence goes on along the minus strand of OY986438.1, from coordinate 42,157,587 downwards.
CAAATTTGCTATATCGAATAGCTTTGCAATTTTAGTATGCACAACCTCGGAATTCGGTATTCGACCACATTTCGACCACTTTTACACGTGCTGTTTCATTGATAATATTTTATTGGCGTAGGAAAAGGAGCGTGTCAGCAAAGCGCCGGGTTTCAGCTAGATAAAAATTAAACTGAAAAGTTGGGAAAATATCGAAACAAAAATTAAATTGAAATTATTTCAAAATGGAAGAATTTCTATTCGAACGATGAGTGGCATGGGTTTTTTTCAAATATTGATTTTTTTTGTCATCATCACTATCTGCATCGTATTCACCATTCACATCACTTCCATACCAGTGTTGCCAGGTGCCTTTAACAAAATTCCCCTCAAATTAGGGAAAAACAAACATTTTTTCTACGAAAAATCTTACGAAAATTTCTACAGTTACTTCATTCAAAAAGCAAAAAAAAAAAACAACAACTATAAATCTTTTTCATCATGGTTGGAAACCATATGAATTGGTTTTAAATAAATTCGCATTTTGAGATCAGTTTGATACAAAAAATATATATATAATAAAACATAGTAAATAAATTATTTCACAATTAGTTTAGTAAATAAATTATATTTTGATTTAAGCAATATATATAAATAAATTATGTTTATATTAAGGTTTAATTAGTACATATTAAAGTTATTAAAGAAACTTAAATAAGAACATATTATATTTTTATTATTGAGCTGTTCTAATTCTACAGATGCTACTAAGCATGTCGGTTCCCATTCGATTTTTTGGTACCTATTCCCTTTTCCTCTTAGAACACAGCGTTTGAATGCGGCAAAGTTAAAACAATTTTGACTATGTGTTTTAAACATATAGCCATCGTTACAATTTTTTAAATCTAAAACTTTTGACCGAAATTCATCAATTGGTAAATTTTTAAATATTGTCTTTAATATTATAAAAATATTTTTAAATTCAAGTTCAGCTTCCTGTGTTGGCAAGTTTAATTTTTTAACAATGAAAAAAGATTTAAGAGATCTTATTATTTTTTAAATCAAAAGCAACATTTGGATACGAATACTGAGTTCGTCAAATTGGAGATGGGCGATATATTATTTTTTGACGAATTTTTTAAGAAATATCGGTTAAAAAAATTTCTATTTTTTTTCCTTCGGCAGAGTACAAAAAATTTCTTTTTCCCTTTTTGCCAAAAGTTACGACAAAATGTACCTCAAAAAAGGAACACTGTTCCATACTCATTGAAATAGGAAAAATTCATTGTTTTTTTTTGTTAATTTTCCAAGTAAACACGAAACAAAAAATAATGGGTCTGTCCACTACATATATATATAATAAAAAATAACAATAAGCTAAAAACTAAAAGAACAGTGACATATGAACGCCAAAATTATTGTGTGTAAACATTACACACAAAAAACTATTGTTGTCATTTTTCCTGTTGGGTTGCAGCGACATCTACCGTAAAAAACATCGAAAATATGAATTTTGCATATGATTTTTACATTGAGCTAAAATCCTTGCTCGATTTGATGAACTTATATGAAAGAAATATAAGCTTGAAGTTGGCTTGAAAGTGTGTAAAATTTACACAAAGAAGCGATGAAAGTTAAATTAAAAATATAAGAAAGAATCATGCTGCTTATTTTATTATTTTATTACATGTGCCATACATAGCTTTTTTAATACAATAATTATAATGAAACTGTATTAATGAAAAAAATGGGTTTATGATAACTGAAATAGCAAATATATGTTGTAGATGTAATGTAATGATCCTAGGGGTCAAATATATAATCCCATTTCTTAACGTCTTCTTTTTTGTTTCAACACATCTACACATTATTTATCTAACCCATACAAAAAATTAAGCAGAATGTCGAAAATATTTAAAATCTTTCCCAAATTGACTCCAAGGAGGGACAAACGTATGTATGGTTCTTTATTTTTTAACTTTCAACATATCTGAACATATCTACCCTTATGTCCACCCTTCTAAAAGTACCCCTCCCCAAAAAAAAACTCAAAATATTGAGGAAAATAATTAAAACTTTTTTATATCACTCTTGAATTGAATCATTGAGGGGCATTATTTATGATTTGTTTTTACTATTTTTTCAGCCCCAAAATCTGAACATATCTACCCTCTATATGCCGTGCTTCTGGAGGTTCCCTAAGAAAGAAATAAAAAATTCAAGTATTGTTTTTCTAGTATTAAGAAAATAAGAAATGTCATGATGGTAAAACAGCTTTGTTCAAGAAGCAGAGTTATAAATTTGAATAATTTGTTTTTTGATTCTAATCAATTATTTTCTTAAAGTGAGCATATCTTGCTTCAACCAAATACACAACATTTTCATAACAAGAAATTGTATCTTTATAATAGAAACTATTTTTATAGAGATACACAAAATTAATTTAAATTTTTTTATTTGTCATATCTGTTTTAGTTTTTTTTTGTTATATTTAATTTAATTTACCAATTTTTAAATTTTTTCGTCTATTATCTCTTTGTCATAAAGGTCATTTTTATTTCATGCTTTAAAAAATATATTTATTATAACTTTTAACGAAAATACTTTACTGAAATATAAATAGAGATATTTTCAAGCAACTTATTCAAAAAATCGTAAATCGTTGCTAATAATCTAAATTAATAACACTCTCTTACTGTACTAAATTCTCTATTCTTTGAGCTCCCCTCCCACATTCTTCTTCTATTTATTTGTTTATGTTCATTTAATCTTTCTACTATGACAAGTTGCAATTTGTTCTTTAGAAATACGTTCAGAGTTTGGTTTTGGCTTTTATAGGTGTTTTACATCTAAAACATTATAACGCCATCTAGCGACAAAATGGCTTTTTTAACTGATTGCATAATTTAACAATTCACATTTTCATTTTGCAAATTCACAATTACATTGCAAAGTTGTATAAAAACCTAATTGAATTTCGATAATGATATCACAACTTTTTTTAGTCCAAATCAGATTTGGTTGCTGGAAAAAATCATGAAATGGCAATGATAATTCCATTAATCATGGATTTATTTATTTATTTATTTTCTCGACAACGAAGCTAACAAGACATAAGTCTTATGGCAAGCACCGTAACATGTAGATGATGTACTTATTGACAATTATTTTGAAATTAATATGTATAACATTAATTGAATATTATAAGAATTATAAAATATGTATACTAAATATTGAAATTAAAGATTAGAGATATGTAAGAGTAAAACTTTAAATAAAACATTCTGGATTTTAAGATATACGCAAATTGAAATTTAAAAAGACAAACCTTATTTTAAGTTAAGTGGAACGAAGCTATATTATTGTAGCACAAATGCGATCAAACCATTATTCAAATTTTCAAGATGTAAATACTTCAAGAACATGCTTATTGATGAACATGTGAAATAATTTATTAAGTTATGTTTCATTTGCGTTGCATTGTCTATTCGCTGCATGTGATGGGGAGCAAGTTCCAAAGACGAATTGTATGAACAAGAAACTGGCGTTCAGACGTAAGGAAGTTTGTCTCGGTTGGACGAGATTAATGCCGCGATTGGAGCGTAGAAAAAGCAATCTTTTAAACAAATACTCAGGTTCTTGTGTTGTTATTGTTCTATGTAGCGTGATCAAAGCTCTCGTATTAACAAGGTTATCAAAAGAAATTTTAAATATTTTATTGGCAAACTGCGATACTCGATCGGAACGCTTTAGCGTAAAAACGTATCGTGCAATGTTATTATATAGCACGTTCAGTTTTCGCCTGCTCGTTGAGTCGCAAGCTACAAAAAGTTCACATCCATATAGCAATCTAGGAACCTAGAAACTTAGAAGTAAGTTTTTGCGAGTAACATTTTGATATTTTGAGGGGTAAAGTGTTGAGTAGCCCAGAGAATATGCAGCATGCCATAAGTTTGACCAAGCAGTTCATTAATGTAGTTTGACCATGAAACAAAGATATACAGATAGCTTACTCCGTGCGCAAAAAATGAAATCTTCTGCGCACTACGTCACTCGAGCTTGTCAGCTGTAACACGTGGTGTATTGCATTCATTTAAATCAATTTCATTAATCAATTGTGCACTTATAGCACGCGTAAATTATAATTTTCAATTATATTTTATGTAATTAAAATTAGTACTAAAGTTTTAGATGCTTTTGATGAGAATAACAACGATTTTATTTCGGGCCATAAAATGAATTTACAATTTTTTCAACAAACGAGAAGAACAAGCAAATGAAAACAAAGAAGCAATCAAAGTGCTGTCAAACACATCAAGTAACGTAGCTATTTTTTTTTGTGTAGGAGAACAAATGGGAGAAAACACCCCTATTACATATGCATTTCTTTTCAATAATAGTACTGAAAAATAAATTTGCCTAAATTTATTTATAATGTCATTTATTTCATTTCAATAAGCCAAGTTTCCATAAGAAAATGTCGATATTTCTTCATCGCTATAAATAAATTATCCCCTTTAATTATATTGTGACTACGTTTTTATTTAGTTACTTTGACAAGCTCGAACTACGTCACAACAAAGATGGCGGACATGCGCAATACTTTATCTGTAGTTCTTTGTATCATGTGGTTTGACCAAGTTAAGGAACTATTAAATGTAATACATAAATTTTTGATGCGGATTTAACCACTTCAATGAAGGACCCATTTATTACTAATTTAGGAACAGATGTCTGTAAGGGTTTCTTTGATATTACGATGCATGGCAATTTTTTTGGATTTAGGCATAAGCCATTGATCGACGCCCATTCATTTACTCGGGCTAAGTCTTCATTAAGCGTTTCTACGCACAAGCGTCGCACATCATCCGCGTACAAGTGAACCTTGCTGTCACGCAGTAATTGCGGTAGATCATTTGCGTATAAGGAAAAAAGCAGTGGTCCTAGGATCGAACCCTGTGGCACGCCTCTGTTAATGGGTAAGAAGTTTGAATAATTATTTTTGATATATACGGCCTTTAGATCTGCCTTCCAGATATGACATCAAAAATCTAACAATCAAAAATCTAACGGTTGGAAAAAAGTTAAAAAATTGTTTAAGCTTTTTACATATCACCCGGTGGTCAACTCTGTCAAAAGCTTTGGAATGATCTAGTAGAATTAAAAATGTAACGTTGTTGGAGTCAATGTTAGATCTTATTTCCTCAGTTATTTCGAGTAAGGCAGTTACGCAGCCTCGCTTCGCTCGGAAACCTGACTGGTAATCAGACAATAATGAGTTTTCCTGAATAAAAACTTTTATTTGCTTGTTCATTATGTTCTCAAGCACTTTCGAAAAAAAGACGGAACTGCAATTAGGCGGAAATCATTGCACGATTTGGGAATAGGAACAATCTTTGCTCTTTTCCAGCTAGAGGGAAACTCAGATCTAGTTAAAATGGAATTGAAAAAATACGTAAAGAATTTCAATAACTGTGGGGAAGCATCCTGATAAAAATTGGATGCATTTCATTTGTGCCCATAGCATTTGATTTTACTACTAGCATACTCTGTACAACTTTGGTTTGGTCCACGCGGGAAAAACCTAAACTTGAAAGTAAATGCGGTGGGCTAACGTCGTCAAAAAAATCTGGTCGAGAGGTAGGCATAGGTAAGTTAGTAAAGTTTTTGTTTAGCTCATTAACATCAGTATGACGATTATCACAGGTCACACCTTTGCCTATTCCAATTTTTCGCACAAGATTCCATTTCTGCTTACCATTCACGGCAAATGAAAACTTATGTTCGAAGTGTGCCAGCTTAGCAGCTGACAACTCTCGAACGACACTCTTCTTAATTGCTTAAAGTAATCATGCAGCTCAGCCGTCTTGAACCTCTTCCACCTTAAAAGCCTCATTGAGCATTCTTATTAGCATTTGTATTCTACTTGAAAACCAAGGTGGCTGGTTGTGTTTAACAATTTTAGTTTAATTAGGGACATATTTGTTAAAAAGATATTTATATTATTTTGAAGAAACAAGGCTTAGTCATTTACCTGTGGGACAGAAAATAAAGTGGACCAATTTATGCTTTCGACTTCAGCAAACAACGATACACGTTCAACATTTTTAAAGTCACGAAACGATCACTTTTCCTCTTTAAGCATAGTTCTCTGTTCAGTTTCATGTGAAATTCCACTCAAATATCTATACTAAATATGACAGCTGCGAAACAAGCTTGTAAATTTTCACAACATTTTCGTCAGAGCAGTACTCTGTTCCGCAGCGTGAAATTAAAGCAACATGTTTCTGAGCAACATTTTTTCACGACAATTTAATTGTACTGCCTATTTATTTTGAAGTGAAAAGAGAGAGATCATATGAAATCTCCCAACTTATTCTCTGAGTCTCTCTGAGAAACGTTGCCATAGGAATTCCTCGCAACAAACTTTAAGTCAGAATTTTCACGCAACAAATAAATAGATGTTGCCAGCGAAATTTCACGTAAACGAACAGAGTACTAGGCTTTATTCAAAATTTTGGAAGCTTGTAAGAATCAAACCAATAAAGCATTTGAAAAAAATGTTGCGAAGAAAATACTTCAACAAATTTTATCTTTAAGCCCAGTACTCTGTTCGTGAAATTTCGCTGGCAACATCTATGAAGATTTGAGTGAAATTTCACATGAAACTGAACAGAGTACTATGCTTATTGAGAAAAAAACTTATAAAAAAAAGTAAAGCAGTGAGGGGACTGCCGACCGAAGCGAAAACATATTTGTAAAATATTAGTATTCCCTGGAAGACTTTGTCCTGACACGGACCGCCTTACTGCTATATAAGAATTTTCATGCTAAAGCCTAGTACTCTGTTCGTTTGCGTGAAATTTCGCTGGCAGCATCTATTTATTTGTTGCTTGAAATTTCTGACTTAAAGTTTGTTGCGAGGAATTTTTACGGCAACGTTTCTCAGAGAGATTCAGAGAATAAGTAGGGAGATTTCATATGATATTTCTCTTTTCACTTCAAAATAAATAGGCATAACAATTAAATTGTCGTGAAAAAATGTTGCTCAGAAACATGTTGCGATAATTTCACGCAGCGGAACAGAGCACTGCTCTGACGAAAATGTTGTGAAAATTTCCACGCTTGTATCGCAGCTGTCATATTTTGTATAGAGATTTGAGTGGAATTTCACATGAAACTGAACAGAGTACTATGCTTTATCGGAAAAAAAATTTCATACTTTCACCCCCTCAACCTTTGATTATTTCTTTCAAAATATTTTTTATTCAAATAGCATTTTTATTTTATAATTACACCATACTATATTATTACATTTAAATATAATATTGTTAATATAAAATTAAAATACAGGGAGCACTATTGAATGAAAAATAATTCTCAAAAAGGATATTTAACTTTTTCTTTCAATATATATGTAGAGCTGAAGCTAAAACAAAATAAATTTACCTGTTTTTATACATGATATTTTGTTTGATGGGTCTTGAAGCCTCTTTTAATGCCTGCATTTGAGATCTTGCTACAAGGAAAACAGAAAACATAGCAAGCAAAGTTCAGTTTACTTTCTGCCCCCGATTCGATTTATCCGTACATCCGGTTCATCATTAATTCACATTACTTTCATCTTCTATCACTTCATTATATTTTAAATTGCGGGTTTTTATATTAAAAACAAAGTAAAATATAAACAAAAATATAAATGAAACTTATTGAAATAATTAATATGCACTTAAAATACATAATAATACACACATATATAAAATTTGTATTGACATACATTTCATTGAATTTCATTTACATTATTTTCACTGTTTGCGTCATTAATCATTGCATTATATTTTCAAAAAAAAATACTATAGGCTTATGGTAGCTGAAATAAGAAACAAAAACTTTTGGACGATGCAGTCCCACCCATGATAAAATTATTATTAGGTAGCCTTGACAACTAGTTATTTTCTCACGAGCTGCAATTTCAAACAAAATAAAACAATATAAAGTACGTGTGTCACACAGATTGGCAGCTTTCAGCGGAGTCAATAGTTGGCAACTGTTTTTTTTTTAAATTTGAGTGAGAAACCTTTGCAATTAAATGATCCATTCACAGCAGGTGACTCCTCTGAATGCGGCCAATGTGCGTTATACACGTTCTCTATTTTGTTTTTTTTGCTTGACATTCGATGGTTAAAATACGAAATGTCACTCTTACCTATTACCTATTATACCATGTCCCAGTCAGAGAATATGCTGGCGACATTTGTAAAACTACAAATGTTTTTAAGTTGGTAATGAAACTCAAATCCACGCTCTTGGATATTGGCTACCAGGCGCTCAGCAAATGCAGCAAGCATGGCAAAGTCAAACAAGGTAGTGTTAGGGAGGAGAACCGGTGACCAAAACTGTCAAAACGAAGTTAACATTTCATACAAAATCTGCAAGCAATGAGAATGCAATATGAAAGCAAGAATTGGCAAATATATCAAAATGGATGAGTTTGACAGTTATGGTCACTTAGAAAGAGAACACAATCAGCCCTAACACTACCTTGTCTAATTCTACTATGGCAGCAAGCAACCATCAATAAGTTTATCTGCTGACAAATCGTTCCTTCATAAAGAAATCATGAAGGATATTTACTGTTTTTCTGTCAACGTATATGTAGATCTGTAGCTGAACTAAAATACATTTACAACAACAATTACCAAGCAAATTTGCTACAATGATGAACAGAGAAGAGCAGTATCACATCGGTTGCGCAACGTTAGAGGGGATGAACCGAATTGGCGGCGGAAAATAAACAGCACTTTGCTTGCTATGTTTTTTGTTTGCCTGGTAGAAAGATCTCAAGTGAAGGCATTAAAAGAGAATTCACGGCCAGTCAAACAAAAAGCAAATATCAAAAATTTTAAATTTATTTTATTTTAGCCTACAGCTAGCTCTACATATACATTGAAAAAAAAAAAAACAGTAACATTCAATAGCTGCATTCCCGTGGTCTTTGATCTATTGTAGAACGCGGCTCTATTTTATTCACACAACAAAAACAAAAATTAAAATCAGCTCGATTTCTAGCCCTATTTCAGATCTTACTGTGGGCTTAGAACATCAATAAATGCAGGGTTGATTACTCCTTATTTTTATATTAGTACTAAAACTTATACTCCGTTTCTCAACAGCAAATGGCTTGCCACTCCATAACAATATATTATTCGTATTAGTTATTATAGAAAAGACGAGTGTTTAACTTAAGGGCCCATTTAAGTTTTTCATCGATAAATTGTCATAAATTTCGTAAATTTCAATAATAATAAAGTCAATTAAATAAAAATTGCTACCAAATTGTATGCACTTATAAAGCAAATACAATTGGTACTTTTAGTCGTTCGATTTTTATTTTAGAGAAATATTTTTTATGTTATAACTTTAAAGAATTGCTTCTAGTCGCAAATCGAATTTTCAACTACCATTTTGGTTAATATCCACATTTTTCTAAAATCTTCGATTAAAAACTCAAAAAGTTTCAGCAGAACCTAAAATATTTTTTTATTTTATTTGAACAAGCTCTATTGCGGAGTCCTGCGGACTCAAAATTTTCATTAAAAGTCATATAGTTATTATTGAAAAGAAAATTACCTCAAAAAAACAGTCGCCCACAAAGAAAGCGAAGCTTGTTCAATCAGAGCGAACGTAGGAATCTTCGTTTCTTTCGAGGTTTCTTTCGTTCGTTCAGGCTGTCTAAACGCACAGTTAAAATGCTGCCAAGTTTCAAGCATTTTTTATCAAAACGAACATAGTTGGCAAATCTAAATAACTATTCATTTTCCTATTTTGGCGTTCCACCACTCAATGAGCGTTTTGGTATTGTTGCATTCTTTTGTTATTGTTCTTAAAACAGATGTTTCAAGACTGATGACAAATTGATATAAAGTTGAACTAACGTTGTTTTACTGAGATTTGATCTGATCTATTGCCACGGGAATGCAGCTAATGTTTCGCAGCGCAGCAAAGGGAGGGGAAAGAACGATGCGTCAGCAGAGGAACTTATTGATGATTGCTTGCTTATGTTTTCTAAGTTTCTTATCTTGCTATCTTTGCTGTCTGTGTTGATGACGAGAGTTACTCGGAAAAAGACAATGACGCAAGAAAAAGATTTACGCTCTACCAAAATCGTTCAACGCGCCTAAAGAAGTTTTCACTTAAAAAATGTTATAAAATTGAAGAATGTTATAAATGTTATGAATTACTTTAATTATCAAATAAAATATCCTTCTTATAATTGTGGTTACTTATTCAAAAGTCATTGGACGCAAAGTTATTTACTGATTATATTCCGATTCTTGCAAAAGAATTGCGGTAGCAGTACTGTTTATTTTGAAATTTTCTTACCTACTTGGAAGCATCAGTAAACATTTTGTTGTGATTCTTTAGTTGTTTGATAGTAGCAATAATGATTTAATTTAGATTTTTCGGTTACTTGGTGTCAGCAAAATTGATTTTATTTTGATGATTTTGATTGTGTGATGATAGCATTTGTGATTTCTCCACACATCTTTTTTTATTATAAAATTATCCATATTGTCTCCCCCACACCTTCCATGGAAGCAAAAAGCAACACTTTTGTGTTTTTTATATAGTTTTATTGTATCGCCAGAGCATCGATAGCTTTCGTATGACATGCAATGTTAAAAACATATATGAAGCTACATACAAAAAGGTAAAAAAAAATTTTTTTGTTTAATTGTGCGTTAAAAATGTAAATTTAAATTCTTTTGTTACAAAAATTGTGTAAGTTTAAAAAATAATTCATTAATTTATGTACATAAATAAAATAAATACGAATGCAGATTCAATCCCTGAAGAAGCAGAAAAGAAATCTGCGAAACGTCGGAGGAAAACATAATGTTAATAAAAGTTTTTTAATTTAATAACATTATATAAACAAAGCAGACCAAAAAAGCAAAAATTATAAAAATAAACCACAAAAAGGTATGGATGGTTGATAGCAAAAACATCGCTGAATTATCACCAAAGTATCGATACTTACGACTGCTGGTAAATAAGAGATTTTTAGCGCAACTGATGCTACTTTTTTTACTTGCTGTCATTGTTGTCCTGTAAAAACTTAGATTGAATTCCTTTGGATAACCAGACACGGATAATTTCCTTCAGCAGTCGTTTGTTTGTGTTAGCTTAAACTAACATCAGGATATTGAAAATAAAATTAATTCGGCAAATAACAAAGAAAAATATGAGCTGCTGAAAAATCAATTAAAAAAAATAGCTCATAAATGAAAGACGCTCATGTCGAAAGTATGTCATCATTTGTCAAATACAAGGTCATTTATGCCAATGTAGTGGCACCTTTTGAGAGACATCTACTAACTAGTGCTTATTTCGTGAATGGTAGCACTTAGCTCATGTCTGATTTGACAGATAATTAGTTTTATCCTTTCGCTGAACGAATATGGTTGTGTGTACGCTTGAACAACGCTGGGAAATATTGCGACATTACTTTGAAAATCATGATGCCGATTTTGCCAAAAAATCATCTTTTCAGATTAAGCTTATTTTGATCTTGGCGGGTATGTAAACAAGCAAAATTGTCGCATTTGGGGCACAGAAAACCCGCACGCTTACATTGAAAAGCCGCTGCACCCAAAACGAGTCATGGTTTGGTGCGGATTTTGGTCCAGAGGCATAATTGGGCCATTTTTCTTCGAAAATGAGCAAGGAGTGGCCGATACAGTCAATGGCGATCGTTATCGGGCCATGTTGAACGAATTTTTGTTCACAAAAATTGAAGAGGAGGATATTGGCAACATTTGGTTTCAACAGGACGGCGCTACGTGGCACACAGCCGAAGCTACACTCGATGTTTTGCGCCCTGTTTTTGAAGATCGCATTATCAGCCGCAGAGCTGATGTCATTTGGCCACCTCGGAGCTGCAATTAGACACCGTTGGACTTTTATTTGTGGGGTGCCCTCAAAGATAAGTGTTACGTCGACAAGTCAGAGACAATTGACGCTTTAAAGGATAATATTCGTGAAGCCATTGGTGAAATACAGCTGCACACAATCGATAATGTGCTTAAAAATTGGACCGATCGTGTAGGCTACTGCATGGCCAGCCGAGGCAGCCATTCGAATGAAATTATTTTCCATTATTAACCGGAAGGATTGTTTTTTCAAATAAAAAAAGAAATTTGAGAAAATATTCAACAGTTTTTTTTTGTAGAATTTAAAAAAAAAAAAAAGTTATTTGGCGGACCATTTATAAGGCAAAGATTCTTTATTTAGAGCGTTTGGAGGTGGGTCCAATACACATCACAGTTTCCACCTTGGGAATTATATGAGCATATTAAACAGTGATGTCATCAGAAGAAGTCTTTACCGAATTTTTTGCTTTATAGTAATAATTACTGGTCATTTGGTAAATGTTTCAATTCAGCTGGGAAAATTAAGATTGATTACTTTTTTGGCAAGATATTGGCAACAAGATATTGAATGGATATAGAATAAGCAAAACAGACATGCAGGATGGCTTCATGCAATCAATTTAAATGTTTATAGAAACAAAAAAGTTGTAGAGTTTTCTGCGGGTAGTTGCGTAGCAGCAGGCGAACAATTTTTTTTTACATCAAAGAACTAATATTTGCTGACAGTTCTTTAGCAAAACGGCTTATAAATTAACTTATATGTTACTTCTTTCATTTATTAAGCATGAGCTTAATGAAAAAATTGAAAATTTATGTAAAAAACTCTTTTAATAGTATCGCAAAAAAAAAAACAAAAACCCGTGTTTTAGCCCACAAAATGAATTTAATCACCCTTTCAACGCATCTTTTAAAACAGCAGCAGAAGCTAAAGCTGTTATTATTAGCAAAATAATTCCTTTCAAGTTGTGCTGCACGCAAGAGCTTTCAGAGTAGCATCCTGCTATTCTTTGCCTTAGCATTATAACGACAACAACAACAACGAAAGCGACAGCAAATATATATGCTTATGTTAGGTATTTTAGAAGAAGAAAAAATATTTTTAATGACACACATTGATGAGAAGCGCTCTGCTGTGGTTGCCAAAAAGCACTCCTGCGGTTGTCGCCTTAGCTGCTTGCTTTTTGCAACACAGCTACATCTTAAGCTAGCTAGCAACTTCCGTTTCCGTTGTCATTATGATTTCCTTGCTTTCTGCTTTACAGCGCTTTACGGCAACGTTCGTTCTTTCGTTCGTTTGATGCTTTGTTTTATCCGGTTCTTGGTTTCTACGCGCTGCTCCTGCTGCTTGCCTGTGTCTTTATTTTAAAATTATGTGACGGGCGTGCGTTAATAGTGCTCCCTAATGTGTGATTATCCTTGATTTCTTGTCGTGATGAGACAAACATTACAATCTACGCGTTATGATAAAATACATATATTATAAATTACAGAGCAAGAAAGCTTACTGTATGGTGCTGTGTGAGTGTGTGTTTGGATGTGTGTGTGTGTGTGTGAATGGCAGTATGTGTTGTAATATGAATTAAGATGTTTCTTTAATGCCACGCTGCCTTTTTGCATTATTGTTATTGTTGTTAAGGAGCCGCATTATTTGCAGTAAGTTGTGTCTTTTTTTATGTCTTAACTGGTCTTTCAAAATTAACTGAAACTTATAAATATTTATACCATGGGTATTAGTTTTAATATTTTCCAAGTGAAAAAGCCAGTGTAGGCTGAGTATTTAATATCATGAAATTACGATTTTATTTATTTATATATATACAACATTGTTTTTTAAATTCTCTTTCTTTAACTTTCTCTTGTTTCCTTGATTAAGAAAATTTATAGTCCGTCAGATGTAATAAAGGAAAATCCCTAGTGAAAAAACGAAAAATAATTTAGGTCAAATTAATTTACCCATTATATAAACTCTAATTGCACGTTCTCTAATTTAACTACACTGTAAAAAAACAAATAGAAAATAGATGATGTAAAATAAGTAATGTTTTTTCTTACTGATTACACTGTATTTAAAAAGGGAAGAATAGCAAAAGTATGCAACATACTGCATTTCTGCAATACTATAATATCCAAACTTATTCGACTAATTTTATATAATACTTAAAGACAGTGCCGTAGCCAGAATTTTCCTTGGAGGCTGGGTTTGATTAATGAATGATTATCAAAACGCAACGTATCAAAAATATCAATGCAAAATTTATTGCATTTTTATAATTCTTTAATGTGAATTACTTTTGTATAATTTTTTTATAGTTTAAAGCAGTCACCATAGCTTAGGGGTCGTCCATAAACTACGTTACTGATTTTCCGGTATTTTTACCCCCCCCCCCTCCCCCTGCGTTACTTTTCGTAGTGCTTTTCAAAACCCTTCCCCCCATAAAGTAATGTGACATATGAAATTAATTCATTCGAATGATTATATATTTTGACTAGCTCTGACAATTTTCACTAGTATTAGTGACTAGTATGACTAGATACATTAAAGGAACAATTGGAAAAAAATCAATAATTAATATCATATGTAAAAGCTATTCCATCTGCGATCCAAGATTCGATGCTCTCAATCACAGGGATAGAAGAAGCTGGTAGCTTTGTTGAACATTCTTCAAAATAGAATTTTTCATCGGATTCTATGTCGACCCATTTAGGTGAATCCTCATTTCTAACGCAAAGAAATTCACCTGGTCTTTGACAGAGTACCCTTAAAGGCTGCACCCGAGCTGCACCAAGTTCTGTGTTTTTGTGTAAATGCTTTCTGAAAATTGAATTGAAATGATAGTATTTTTTATTCCGATTTATTATAAACGATATAATAGAAACTTATGATAATTCATAGAAGTTTTAAAAACGAAATACAATCCGCAGGTAGGACACGACCTTGAACCGATTTCTTCTTTCTGAGAAGGACAGTACATGTCATACGGTATCTCCTTTGATCAAGAACATTCAGGCCTTCACGTCAAAGCCTGTCGCAAAAGCGCAAAGACCCAAATTTTTCAGACGAGTGCTGAGATGGTGAAGGAATACCAAAAGGTTCCTGTGTCGAGGGAAAAGGTGGTGGAAGAAATCGTTGAAACAAAAGTTAACCATCAATTTAGACGATCAAACATAAACATGTAAGGTTAAAAATTTTTGAAATGATTGTGTTGTTAATTAGAGGTTTTTCGACGATTTTTTAATTTTTGGTAACGTTACAATATCTAAACACCTCCCCCCCCTACCGTTACTTATCGTAGTGCATTTCAAAACCCCTACCAATTTCAAATTGGCAACGTAGTTTATGGACGACCCCTTATAAGCATACTCGTATATTATTATATTTTTTTTAATAAATTTGGAAAAAATGTCATATTTTTTAATTTAATTTCTTTTTAAGTTATCAATTGAGAATTGGTTCATTGTTTGTCGTAAAAAGTAAATCAAAGAAATATTTCAGGGTACTTTAAATATTTTCTTACCCTCAAGTAAAAATTAGTGCGCGAACAGCCTTCGAACATGGGTCGCACGGCCGTACAAGGGTCGAACATGACTCAAAAATAATCTAAAAAGCCTAGTGACGAAAATTCTGGTCGAACAACGGCCATACAAGGACTAAATTAAGTTGTATGGCTGCTGTACTCCAACAAATTTTTCAAGATCTT
Organism: Dichetophora obliterata; assembly: GCA_963920525.1. NCBI lineage: Eukaryota > Metazoa > Arthropoda > Insecta > Diptera > Sciomyzidae > Dichetophora > Dichetophora obliterata. Next base: position 42,141,977 of record OY986438.1, on the reverse strand, counting down.
ATTCAAGAGCAAACGTATGCGCAGCAACAAAAGCAAACCTCACTCGATGATGCTGATGTTGATAGTATCGCCACTTGTGTGTGACGCAAAATATTTTTTTTTTGAGTATGAAGTTACCTTCTTACTTACTTAGTTGGCGCTACAACCATATGTCGGTCTTGGCCTCATCTAAGAATTTGCGCCAGCCATTTCTATCTTTCGATTGCTGGTGCCAGTTGGAAATTCCAAGCTTCGTCAGGTTGTCCTCTACTTGGTCTTTCCAACGAAGATACGGTCGTCCTCTTCTGCGTTGACCTCCGCTGGGTGCCGAATCGAATGTTTTTTTCACTGGAGCATCGTCTTTCATACGCTGAACATGACCAGGCCAGCGAAGCCGCTCGATTTTAATGCGCTTGACTATGTCGATGTCAGCGTACAGCTCATACAGTTCATCATTCCACCGTATTCGGTACTCGCCATTGACGCAAATTGATCCGTAGATCTTACGAAGAAACTTTCTCTCGAATGCTCCTAAAGTCTTTTCATCTGAACTGCTCAGCGTCCAGGTTTGTGATGCATAAAGTAGGAAGGGCACGATGAGCGATTTATAGAGCGTGATTTTCGTTCGTCGAGAGAGGGCTCTGCTTCCCAATTGCCTACTGAGCCCAAAGTAACACCTGTTGGCAAGAGTTATCCTTCGTTTGACCTCAATGCTGATGTCGTTGGTTGAGTTTATGCTGGATCGTAGATAAACGAAGTCCTTTACAACTTCGATGGAGGTATTGTCAACTGTAACGTGGGTTCCAAAACGCTGGGACTGTTTGTTTGTTGAAACCAAGTATTTCGTCTTATCTGCATTCACTGCTAAACCCATTCGACTTGACTTTCTTTCTAATCTGGAAAATGCTGCACTGACTTCACGCGTATTATGGCAAATGATATCGATGTCATCAGCATACGCATGCAGATGACATTCTTGTAGAATATGTATTGTGCCACTACGTCTCAGATCAGCAGCTCGGATGATCTTTTCCATTATTAAGTTGAAAAAGTCGCACGATAAGGAATCACCTTGTCTGAAACCTCGTTTGGTAACAAATGGTGGGTAGAGGTCCATCCCGATTTTAACTGCTCTGCTGGTGTTGCTTAGTGTCATCCTGCAAAGTCGTATTAGTTTTGCATTAATACCAAATTCAGACATGGTGGAGTACAGGTGCTTCCTTATTGGACTGTCGAAGGCAGCTATGTAGTCGACAAAAAGATGGTGGGTGTCGACTTGTTTTTCTTGAGTCTTCTCCAAGATTTGTCGTAGCGTGAAAATCTAGTCGATGGTGGACTTCCAGGTCTGAAGCAACACTGATAAGGTTCGATCAGTTCGTTTACAATGGGCTCCAATCTTTCACATAAACGATCGACAGAACCTTATATGCGATATTAAGAAGGCTTATCCCACAGTAATTGGCACAGATAGTGGGATCGCCTTTCTTGTGGATTGGGCAGAGCACACTGAGATTCCAATCGTTCGGAAGCATTCTTCCGACCATATTCTGCATAGAAGCTCGTGAATGCATTTAAGTAGAGCTTCGCCTCCGTTCTTAAACAGCTCAGCAGGTAAGCCATCAGCTCTCGCGACTTTGTTATTTTTGAGCCGAGCTATAGCTGTCATCTTATGAACTTCATCATAGTCGGGCAGCGGAACTTCGACGCTGTCATCCGTAATTGGGGTTTTCGGAATATCATCTCTATTGGCGGGATTGTTGTCAGCGTCGCCATTTAGAAGCTTATAGAAGTGTTCCCTCCATAACGTCAGTGTGCTCTGGACATCTGTCACTAGATTCCCGTTTTCATCCAGGAAGAGGCCCCGGTTTTAAAACCATCGGCAAGGCGTCTTATTTTTTCGAAAAATTTTCGGGCCTCATTCCTGTCACCATACATCTCAATCTTCTCCTGCTTGCGCTTTCTGCCTCTCTTTTTTTCCGCCTGAAAATATGTCTCTCTTCCCTCCTCTTTTCTATGTATCGCACCTTAGCAGCGCGCGTTACAACCGACTGCAGGGTGGCTTTGTAGGTGGCGTCTTTCTCTGCAGTGGCGTCGCGACACTCCTGGTCGTACCACTGGTTTCGGCAAGGGCGGTGGTAGCCAATCACCTCTTCAGCAGCAGGAGTGAGAGTCGAGTGGCGAAAGCATCGGCTGTCTGTTTCGATTGCAGCTTGTCGACGTCTAGCTTTCTCTGTGTAGGGTTGCGTGTATTCTTAGCTGCGCACAGACGTGTACGGATCTTGGCTGCAACAAGATAGTGATCCGAGTCAATGTTTGCACCACGGATCGTGCGAAAATCCAATACACTGGAAGAGTGCCTTCCGTCGGTCAAAACGTGATCAATTTGATTCTTGGTTTTTTGATCAGGGGACATCCAGGTGGCTTTATGAATATTTATTTATTTATTTCACCAAGCAAGGCAATTTACTAATTCTATTTACATTTTTTTACTTTCTTTTTTTTCGAAAAATTGAGATGCTTGAATCTAGTGCTACTTACGACCATGTTTCGTGCTGCGGCGAAGTCAAACAGCCTCATTCCGTTATCGGAGGTGCACTCACAGAACTGGCGATGCTATCAAAACTTCGCTTCTTCTAGCCGTAATATTACGGTTCTCAAAAAATTTAATATGCGAGGCTCTGACAACTTCCATAAGGGCTGTTAGATTCCTGTTTAAGAGATGCTCTGCCAGTTTTGACAACCTCACAGAAAGTTGTAAGAAATTTTAATGGTGAGAGGAATTCGGTTTTGATAGCCGAATTGTGGAGGGGTCATAACAGCGCCTTTTGCGATGGTGAGAGGAATTCGGTTTTGACAGCCGAATTGTGGAGGGTTCATAGCAGCCCATTTTGCGATGGTGAGAGGAATTCAATTTCGACAGCGGAATTGTGGAGGGGTCATAACAGCGCCTTTTGCGATGGTGAGAGGAATTCGGTCTTGACAGCCGAATTGTGGAGGGGTCATAACAGCGCCTTTTGCGATGGTGAGAGAAGTTCGGTTTTGACACCCGAATTGTGGACGGGTCATTACAGCGCCTTTTGCTATGGTGGGAGGGATTAGGTTTTGACAGCCAAATTGTGGAGGGGTCATAACAGCGCCTTTTGCAGTGGTGAGAGGAATTCGGTTTTGATAGCCATAAATCGTTATGTTGAGGTTGTCAGAATTTTTCTATTTAATCTACCTACCTCTGCGCTTTTAAGGTTATCACCAATTTCTTAATGCCGTTTGCTTAATAAAAGTGTTAAAAATATTTTTTAAATTTTTATTTAAATCATTTGAAAAAATATTACTTTTTTGATCAAATAAATATACAATTTTAATTGTTCATAGAACTTTACAAAATATTTTTTTAACTTTTTTTTATGGAACTTTAAAAATCCCATATTGTAAACGACAAACCATTAGCATGCATCTGAAACATGCTTACAAATAGTTTTAGACAATGGAATTTTAAAATAGTCCATGCCTTTTTCAATACAATAGGCATAATATTTATTTGTATTTGTATTTGTATTTGTATATGTATTTATTTATTTGACACTTGTTAGTACAATAAGATAAAGTAACATCTTTTATAGTACAACGAATAATATACATAATCAACAAATCACATATATATATATAAGATAAAAATATAAAACAAAAACTATATAAAAAAAAGCTAGCAAATACTAGCAATGTATAATAAGTTTTATGAATGAATTAAATTTTGGTTGGATTAAATTTGAATTTAAGCAATTACATAAGGAATAAAGAAAAACAGTAGTTAACATGAAATAAAACAATAAAGTGATAAGTGTTGTAAGATAATTAATAAATAGTAGTAATAGTTAGATGTTTGAATAGTATGACATTAAAGAAAGCCTAAAGTTATTCGCACTAACAGTAGTTTTTATGCTAACCGGTAATGAATTCCAAAGTTTAATGGCGTTGACGAAAAATAGCCGTTTTGAATTTAAATTATTAAATCTCGGTATAATGAGGTTGCCAGTTCGGTTTGAAATACTGAAGCGTAGTTTAGTATAGAGGTAAGATGGAGTCCTATTATGTATTAATTTATGCAAAAACAAACAATTTTTTGCGTTTAAATAGTTAATAATGCTACATCCCAAAATTTCTTTACTTATTTGGGATACATGGTCAAAGCGCCTTAAGCCAAACACATATCTTGTCACATTATTAAAGGCAACTTGGATTTTGTGCGAAGATTGTGAATCAAGATTACTATAAACCAATTCGGAATATGTTATTAAGGGGACTATTAAAAGAACAGCAAGTCTCTTCTTAGTCTCAATGGGAACAAATTGTGAGGAGAGTGAAATATATGCGCTTGACAACATTATTTATATGGTCAGAACAGGAGAGCTTCGAATTGACGTAAAAACCTAAATTTTTAACCTTAGCAACCATTTCTAGCCTATTATTGTTTAAAAATATCGGTGGAATATTAGTGAGGTCTATTTTATCTTTAGAAATTGGAAGAATATACGATTTCTTTTTATTTAGGCAAAGAGCGTTATTAGACGACCAGTTGGAAATTGCGTTGAGATCTTCATTTAATCTATAACATAAATCTTCAACTAGTCCAACGCGGTTAGAAGAATATAGTTGAATATCGTCGGCATAACCATGCATCATTACGTTTTTACACACCGTAAAAATATCATTAATAAAAACACTGAATAACAGGGGCCCAAGAATTGATTTTTGAGGTACACCTGATTTTGTGTTCTTATAATCAGAAAAAAGATCACCAATTTTTACTCTCTGCATTCTACCTTCAAGATAATTTCCTACTAAGGTTAAAGCATTATCATTAAAACCAAAGAGTAGCTTGAGCTTTTTAACTAAAATAAAGTGATTAACACAGTCGAATGCTTTCGAAAAGTCTAAAAGGCAAAGAAGTGAAAGATGTCCTTCATCATATGACATTCGAATATCGTCGATAACTTTCAGCATTGCAGTCGCACAGCTATGTCCAGTTCGAAAACCCGATTGGTATGGAGATAAAAGTTTGTTTGCTGAAAGATATTGATTTATCTGATTAGCCATAAGGGACTCACAAATTTTAGAAAAATAGGTCAAAATACTAATTGGTCTATAATCACTCAAGGTAGTAGCAGAATTTATTTTAGGAACGGGGATAACAGTAGCTAGTTTCCATGATTGTGGGAAACATGAGGTTGTAAAGCAGTGATTAACGATATGTGTTATGGGACCAATTATATAGGGTAAAATGATTTTGATAAATCTTAATGAAATACCGTCATGCCCAATAGCATTTGATTTAATTTTCATGATAGATTTTATAACATCATTCTCATTCACATTGGAAAAAGAGAATTTGTTGGCGTCACAAAACTGACGAGCACTACACTGAAAGTTATCATTATAGGCTTAAGTATTTGAAAGAAAGAAATCATTTAAAATATTAGGGTCAATGCTACAATTTTGTTCCGTATAATTACAAACACCAAGACTTCGAATGTTTTTCCACAGTTCCTTGGCAGGAAGAAAGCAATTCAATTTACGATGAAAAAATCTTTTTTTCGACTGTCTAATTTCAGAGACAGCCCGATTACGTGCAAGCTTAAATTGCTCCCAGTTAACATCAATACGGTTTTTCTTCCATTTAGTGTATAATTTATTTCTATTTTTAATAGCTGATTCAACTTCTGTCGTATACCAGGGACAAGACTTGTTTTTCACAAAAAATGTACGAAGAGGAACAAAATATTCAATAGCTGTGTTAACCTGAGCGACAAGAACATTTAATTTATTATCAACAGATTCAGAAAACCAACAGTCATTCCAACAAATACGAGACAAATAGTCATACAGCAAAGGGTAATTAATAGACTTATAATCACGATACGAGATTGACATTGGAACTGAGCTATGATATGCATTAAAGTCGATAGAACAAAAAAGGAGATCATGGTCAGATATAAAACAGATTTTGTCAAAAAGTAAAACTAAAGAAATATCTGATGAAATAAAGATATCTATTAAACTAGGACGGACACCAGGAGCAAAACGAGTCGGAGTCGTATGATTAATAATTGTCATACCAGCTGCATTGACTTTGTCTTTAAAGCTATCAGATACATTGTCTTTAGTCAGCAAATTCACATTAAAGTCACCACAAATTATAAAAGATTCAAAATCAGTTAAACGACAATTTAGATCAGAGAAATAAGGATCAAGACTGTAACATCTATTAGGATTATAAACGCAAGAAATCAATAGTTTAACATTATTATTATTACAAATCTCAACATTTAAAAATTCAACATCAGACCCACAAGATTTGTTTACAAGTTTTGAACAAAGACATGATTTACAACAATACACAGCAACTCCACCTCCCTTATTATCAATCCTGTCATTTCTAAAAAGCTTATAGGTTGGAATATTTAAAAAACTATCAGGAATGTCAGGATTAAACCAGGTTTCTGAAACACATAAAACGTCGAAAGTAGAATTTTCAAAAACATTTTTAACGTAATCAAGCTTTAAAGAGTTTAAGCTTCTGGCATTAAAATGAACAACAGAGAGGCCGTTATGCTGTTTACATAAAATGTTGATTAGCATTTTATGATCAACATCAACGCCATTAGATGCACTAGATAACATGCGAGAAGCAGACACAACCATCAGACGAATAACGAAAAGCTTTAATTATAGTCAACATAATGAAAACAAGAATAAAATTATCAAACATCTTTACAACAAATATAAAAAGAAAATAGAAGAATGAAAATAATAAATATATAAATAAAAATAAAATAAAGAAAGATAGTAAATTGGCTGCCAATCGATTACGCTGTTGCACCGTGGACTGCATTATGAAGATCCTCCACACTGCTAATGCAAATGCCTTCAGAATGCTTTTCCAACCTAATATGTATAGAGCCACGAAAAGTAAATGCATTGAAAATCAGTTTCTGGCGTTTGAATGATATAGCCACTTGTAAAATTTTACGATTTTCCTTAGATAGGCTTTCATGTATATACACATTATTATCCAATTCGAACCCTGCAGACCGCAGATTAACTGCTGATTTGGTTCGCCTCCGATATGCTCCAAAAGCTTTAAGAGTACGATTGCGATCGTAAGGCGAGAAAAATTTTATAATAATTGAAGAGTTAGGATTCTGCAGATTCGGCTTAACTCGAAAAATGTCTCTTAGCTGCGGTGGATGATACTCAATAAAATGACAAATTCTATTAAAAATTCCCTTAAGATTTTCGTCACTTGAAAACGGTACACCAAACAACACAGCATCTGCTAAATTATCAGCAACAATGTTGCTTGAGTTGTTGTTGCTTAAGAGCACGGTGCTTAACTTCTTCTCTAGCTCTTCACACCGAGAACTTACTGTACGAAGCTGATTATCGAGCAAGATTATTTTACTCTCAAAATCAATAGCATTAGTTTTTAGTACAGAGACTTCAGAATCGATTTTAGCAACTAACTTTGATTCTATACTCACAATTTCAGCAGACAGTAGCTTGATCGAGTTATCATAATTAAGTATAAGGCGCTCTTCCAATTGTCGAAACTCAGATTTCAGATTTTTGCTCAGCCGCTCTTCTAATTCCTGGAACTGAGCGCGAAGTGACTGAGTAATTGAAGCAATACCCTCTGACTTGGGCGTACACTCACTGTTGTTATTAATTCGATTAGAATGCTGAATAAGTTGTTGGCGCGTCAGACGGGGGGACGGTGACATTTTCTTGTTTAGTAGAACAGTGGTGAAGAACAATAACGACGAAGAGTTTGAATAAAGAGTCCAATTAAAGTAGCAAGTTAGTATGAACTCATGCACATTATGCTGAAGCAAAGAGCTAGTAAGGTTCGTTGCTAGCAAAGTAGAACTACGGTAAATTATTGTTTATGCGATTAATTTGTAGTTTTAGTGTTCGAGTGTTTATATGAGTCCAACGTTAGTGCGGGAAAAAAAGCAAAACTTTAGTTTCAGCTAAATTAGCAAATCTCAGTTACTAGTGATTTAAAGTAGATAACATAAGTCTTTTGATTTATTAAATGATCATATCTGTTTGCACCACCGAACTTTTCCAATTCAATTATATATAACTGGTTAGCACTTTTATTACGTTAAATAAACATTATATATACTTATTTTATGTAAAATTTTAGAGCTCGCGACAAATGCGTCCGATCGAGTCGAGAGAATGTTTAAGAGCTTATCAAAGAGATTATCAAAGTAAAGCGATTATCAAAGTAAATACCGATTAACTTTAAAATCAATTTTTTTAATATTTGCCAACAAGCACGCTGCAAAGCCAAAACTAAAATGGAGAAATTTGTCTTTTGTGGTTTTAGTATCTTCAGTAATTGCGTGAAAACCGTATTGAGGCTACAATAGCCATATTGGAGTTTCTCTACACGCAAGATTTAAAAGTTGGTTCCAGTAGCCACAATACTGAATGTATCACAACTGTAACCACAAATCTTATTTTCAAAAAACTGCTCAACATAATTTATGTTTTTTTTATATGATTATTGCAGATTCAATTAGGGCTATGAGAGCTCTCATAAAGTGCTTGCAATAAACTTTCAGCTAAGGTGACTTCATTTCATATATAATAACTCTAGTATGGCTACTGCAGCCTCATCTTTTTTATGGCAGCCGTGTACGAAATTCAATAATTCCCTGAGTGTGATGTCGTGGAGGCTGAACTTTGCGACTGTTGGACCAAAAATATTTTCCTTGCCTTAGCGTTGAAGTCGCCAAGCACGATTTTTACGTCGTGACGGGGGCAGCGCTCGTAAGCATTTTCAAGGTGCTCGTAGAAAATTTCATTGATCTCATCGTCCTTGTCTTCTGTCGGAGCGTGCGCACATATTAGGCTTATGTTGAAGAATTTAACCTTGATGCGGATAATGGCAAGTCGTTCGTTCACAGGTGTGAATCGCAGGACGTGGGGTCGTAGTCTCTTGTCAACTACAAATCCGCATCCAAACTCGTGCTTCTCCGCATGGCCGCTGTAGTAGATATCACAGGGTGCATGCCGAATGCAACCCTGTCCCTTCCATCGCATTTCTTGGATAGCAGTGATATCAGCTTTGTATCTTTCCAAGACATCAGTCAGTTGGATTGAGGCACCTTCCCAATTAAGGGTTCGGACATTCCAGGTGCATATCCGTAAATCATTATCAGTTTTTCGTTTGCGGAAGTCGTCATCAGATTTGGGGATCAGTTTCCTTCTTTTCTTAGTTGTTTTCATTGAAATGGATTTTTACGGGTATGCTTCAAGCCCGACGCACAACCTATTTTAAGCCTAGGGAGGCCCGCAGCTCAGATTAGCCGCCAAACTAACGGTTGTCAGTTTTGACGTTGCCCAGGAAACACCACGTGGAGGTTTCAGTCGACTTGAGGCGATTTCACAAAGACTATGCTGGCCTCACCAGGTTGAAACAGTCAAACATGACTCAAATTCGGTAATTTAGCTTATAAAGGGTCCGCTAAATATCTTTTTTTTTTGAAAATTCTATAAAAAAAACTACTGGATATTTTCTCAAATTTCTTTTTTTATTTGAAAATCCAATCTTTCCGGTTAATAATGAGAAATAATTTCATTCAAATGGCTGCCTTGGCTGGCCCTGTAGTAGCCAACACGATCGGTCCAATTTTTAAGCACATTATCGATTATGTGCAGCTGTATTTCACCAATGGCTTCACGACTATTGTCCTCTAAAGCGTCAATTGTCTCTGGCTTGTCGGCGTAACACTTCGAGTGTAGCTTCGGCTATGTGGCACGTAGCACCGTCCTGTTGAAACCAAATGTTGCCAATATCCTCCTCTTCATTTTTGGGAACAAAAATTCATTCAACATGGACCGATAACGATCGCCATTGACTGTAATGGCCACTCCTTGCTCATTTTCGTAGAAAAATGGACCAATTATGCCTCTGGACCAAAATCCTCACCAAACAGTGACTCGTTTTGGGTGCAGCGGCTTTTCAATGTATGCGTGCGGGTTTTCTGTGCCCCAAATGCGACAATTTTGCTTGTTAACATACCCGCCAAGATCAAAATGAGCTTCATCTGAAAAGATGATTTTTTTGGCAAAATCGGCATCTTCTGTAAGTCGATCGCAGGCCCACTTAGCGAAGCGAAAACGCATTGGATGGTCAGTTGGCTTCATCTCCTGAACCAATTGGACTTTGTATGGCGTCATACCAAGGTCTTTATGCAAAATTCGTCTCAATGATGTCTCCGAAATGTTCAATTGTTGAGAACGACGGTGAATTGATGTTGATGGCGCTTCACGCACACTTTCTGCCACAGCAGCAATATTCTCGGGTGTACGCACTGCTTTTGGCTTTTCAAGCTTTGGTTTATCGATGAGGATGCCAGTTTCTTTCACTTTTTCACAAGATAACGAACATACGGAGCTGACGGTGCTTCTCTTCTTCCAAAATCCGTACGCAATTTTCGCACACATTCTGCGACATTACCATGATTTTCAAAGTAATGCCGCTTTGGAGACTATTTTCCCAGGGTTATTCAGGCGTATACACAACCATATTCGTTCAACGGAAGAATAAAACTAATTATTTGTCAAATCAGACATGAGCTTAGTGTTACCATTAACGAAATAAGCACTAGTTAAAAAAAAACGTTAGATGGCGGACCCGTTATATACAGACTTATATTACGATGTGTAGATTTTCTCGTTAATGGTATTGCAGTTATGGAATATTTTAATAAATTTAAAATACGAAATATTTAAATGTTTCTTTAAATTGATAATTTTTTTTAATTGCATGATAATCAATATATGTAATTAAAAGTAGATTATTATACTCTTAAGTATGTTGATTTTATTTATTGATTTTGTGTTCGGGACCTTTGGTGGTTTGAGCCCCAAAAATTCTCCTTTTGACTACGGGGCTGCTTGGAGACTATTTTTATAAAAATGCTTTCATGAAATTGTATGGAAAGTATTAGCATTTTTTATCAAATTCAATTCATCAAGAATACATTAAAAATGTAATTAAAGTTTTGCAATTTCCTTAACAAAATTTCTACACACTCAGAATAAATTCAAATTAGCGGAATACATATGCACACAGAAAAAATTTTTTAAATATGACTTTAAAAAAATAAATGCAAGTGTTGTAAACAGCATTTTGATAATGTTCTTTAAATATTTTCTTTGGTAGACAAGCAAATTGAAGTGTTTATATTTTGTATTTATTTGCAAGCAAACACGCATTCTTTTGCAAATATAGATGTCTATTTGTCTCTGTGCCAATCGCAGTTATCTTAAGTTGCAGCAAATATTGTTGCAGGACATTCTGCTGCTTGAACAACTTGAGGAAATGTCCATACTTGAAATTGTCAAAGCGTTTATATGTGACATGAGCTATATGAACCGGGTATGTGTGTGTGTGTGTGTAAATGTGAGTAAGTATATTTATGTTTTTGTGTAAGTGTGTTTGTGTGTGTGAGTAATGCGTTTGTGTCACTTTCTTAAATCATTTTGTTAGAAACTTCCTTTGGCAAATAAAATATGTACACAGAGTGCAATGAAAATTTGATTTTCCACTCTACAATGTTGACAGCTGATGGCGCTGATGTTGTTGTTGTTGTTGTTCTTGCTTTCGGCACACATGAACATATAAACACACGCACACACATACCTATAACTAATGCATGTTGCCAGTGACAACAAAGTTGCTGCAAAACACACTCGTTGTATGCAAGAAATGTCCTTTTTAGCTGTTTGCGCTGGCGATTGTGTTGCTGCTACTGCTGCTGCTGTTGCTGACGGTGATGGTAATGGTGATGATGACGTTGACAACGTTAACAACGTTGACATTGAAGATTTCTTTGGTATCGTTCTCACTTGTGTACCATACATCTTCGTCTTGGAAATCTTCGGATTTTAAAGTATTTACATAACGCTATGCACAGCACAAAATCCTGCAAAGTATTAAAGAAGAATATAAATAAAAATTTGTGTGAGAGTTGTATAAGAGTATATGTGTGTATGTGTGTGTGAGCACTTTAGTGACATTGCAAGACTTGGTTCGATATTTTCCGGAAGTTTTTCATGATTTGCGTTTTATTTTTGAATTTTCATTTATTTTATTTTGTCGTTTATTGCTACTGCAGCGAAGTTCTGCGTTTACACTTGAACAGAAATTGCGAGCATATTCTTGCATGTCGCCGTTGTTCATGTTTTTTCCCTTCTTCTCAGCTGTGTGCCAAAATATGTTTGGCTTTTGTGCGTTACACAATTCATACGTTTTTCGCATATGCAATAAAGTTTTGCGCAAAAGTTTCTGCATCTGTTTATGATAGCCGACAATCGTATTGAAAATTATTTTCAAGAACTCTTCGATCGTTGTTATCAAAAAGTTGTTGCCTGATTTTTATTGAGAGGATTAAAAATTTTCCTGCAAATAAAATAGTTCCAAACTAAGTTAAGCGGCTGTTTTTTTAATTTGTTGCGAAAACAAATATTTTTTTGAGTTCTTATTTCGAAAAATGTTTTTTGAAATTTAGTCCTTGAAATTTATCCTAAATGTGTCAACATTAAAAAAAAATCATGTCTAAAAGTTATCTAAGTTCTGGAGAACTTTTAATGAAATTTGAACGCTTGCTTGTGTGACAATTTTATAGGTGACAACAACAACATCGCCCATCAGTCAAGTAACCAAATTCTAGTTGCCACTGACATATGCTAAGTGCAACAACAACTACAAGCCCCCAACAACAAAAGGAATCTGCCTTTATACAGGCGTGTGCTGCTACTTGAACTAAAATAAAAACCAACACGCAAAAGCAGCAGCAGCAGAAGAAGCATGCAGCGTCTGTCAAGAGCGAGTGCAAAAATGGCTGCAGCATAGCTTGACACTTGAGTGCGTCTTGTTGACGCTTGAAGGCAAATGACGCTGTCACAAACACGGTAGCAGCACAAAACAAGATAGATGCAGCAGCAGCAAAAGAAGCAGCAATCAACGTTAAACAGACAAACGCGTTGCTCGAAACATCAACAGCAACCAAATCAACAACAACAGCAACGGCAAACAACAACCAGTAGAAGATGTCATTTTTGACCAAAAGCAAATTTCCGTTCTAGTGAATGGTGAATGCTTGGGTAAGTAATAGAATAACCGACTTGGTATAGTACAAAAGTTGGTAAAAGATGCTGTTTGTTGTTGTATGCATCCAGAAGCCAAGCTAAAAGCTGCAAATTGAATAAAGTTTCGCTTGAGCGAATGTCAAACAAGCTGTCAGAGACAAGGACCAAACGACGACAACGACCACTGACTGCCTCAAAGAAGACACATTCCATATAACAATCCTCACACATTCCTATAGACAAACATGTCTACACATCTAGACATTTATAAAAATTGCAAAATGCAAATATAGAAACATGTCTTGCTGCTGCTCATGGAGTTACTTGAATGCTAGACAAATCTGTTTGTTTGTTGTTGGCAAACAAACCAACGTTGCGGAAAAAGTGAACTGGTGGCAACACTGCATAGAAAAAAAAAACACCCTCATTTAATGAATTCCATTTTGAATGTAGCAGACGGAAATTAATTTACGGCTAAGTGGTGAGCTGAATCAGCATTCGAATTAAGTGCATCTTAAGAGCTGAGAGTGTGCTTCAAGCTGAATAAATGTGATAATCAGTTTTGAAGTTTCCTTTATAATTTGGTAATAAAATTTGAGAAGCTTGGCTTAAAGTGGCTGTCTAGCTAGCATAGAAAAAGAGATTTTATATCTAGCATAGAAAAATAATTCTTATATCTAGCATTTTAAAATAATTTGTAAATGCTTAAAGTTTAAAAGATCGAGATTATGATCTGCCACACTGTTTGACTATTTTCAAAATTTTTTCTATTTAAAGATTTGGATCATCGGATTCTGGTACTTAGAGGAGATTGAAGCAATTTATACATGTATCGGCGTTTTAAAACTTCACGTCTGAGAAGTTTTTTTAATACAGGGTTTAAATTTACTCTAAATTTATCTATTTGCAAGCATAAAGTGGATACAAATTAATAAATATATGCCTTTGACATAGTTGTTGTGTTCACAAAACTACAGTTAAGTTATCTGACAAATAGTTTTGTATAATTTTTTAATCCTCTAACGGCTCATCTCTATGGATTATTGTTATTTTCAAAGGAAATTTTAAAATCTTTAAAAAAGGTTCCTTTAACGTAATCACAGGGTTATAATAATCTACGAAAAATGTTTCATGGAAAATTTCACTTAAAGTCTCTCTTTAAATAACATTTGTCTAAGACTTACTCTTACCTCATAGGAAAACTTTTAATGGAGTTAATTATTTTTCTTCATAAACATACATCGTAGAAAAATATTTTTTTTTAAAATACCTAAAAAAATAACTGCAAAAAAGTACGCGAGAAGGTTTAAATAATTTACACAAATATTACTCATAACATTTCTTTTATAGTTTTGTGTACACGATAGCTAGGTCAAAGGCAAATCTTTACTAAATTTCTAACTTTTTTGTTAGTATATTGCAAAATTTAGATTAAATTTTGATAGACATGCACTCAAAAAATTTATTAGTTAAATGGCTAAATACTACGAATGTCATTCGTAGTAAGAATTCGGTAAAAATATTTGTGCATTCGACGAAAATTCGTAAAATATACGAAGTATTTGTATTGCAATATCTATTTGAATTCATTCGTGTAGTGTTACTAATTCTTCTGTGAACTTATTCGTTTTATAAACTACGGACATTCGAAAACAAAAATAAAACAATTCGTATGAGTGCATCGTACGAATTATTGTGTGCATATAAATAATAAAATTCTTTATTCGTAAGAGTAACTTCATAATTTCTTCCATTAGATTCATAGTATTTACTTATGGTTTCGTACTTTTTACGAATAAAAACTAATATTAGTAGAAAAAATTCATTCGTAGATTGACCGTACGCAATATTCGAGTTAAAAAATTTAATTAATCGAATAAATACGGAATATAAGGAAATGTATGATCGCGTGGTAGACGTTGCCTATTGGAAGAGTGCGTGGCCCGTAAGCTTAAGAACCGCAGTTCAAACCCTAGCTCAGGTAGAATGTTTTTCGCAATAAGGTATTAGAATAAGGTATTTAGATTCACACTCAGCGCACAAAATACTTGTTGCCTTTAATGATGCGACCAGAATGTTTACGGATTGAGCCGGTTTGACCATATCTCATCTTTCAGTAAGAATATTTTGGGTTGTAGCATAATTAACTATCTGAAAGCGAGAAATTGTATTTTTCTGCATAAGCTCATTATCTACAGGACTCCATCATACCTTTTTCAAAAATTGCGCTTCTCTGTTTCCAACCGAACTGGGAATCTTATCATACCTAAATTTAATTGTTTGCAATCTAAGCGTTTTTTCTTCGTCAATGCCATTAAACTATGGAATTCACTACCAGTTTATATTAAATCAATCGCTAGCACGAACAAATTCAAGCTATCTGTTTTATTATATTTCTCAAACGACTAAAGCAATCTAATTAAAGTTTTCACTATTTAACTGTTTTTTATCATTTAATCATTGCAATATATATGTTACAAATACTCTGAAAAAAAATTATAAATTAGTAATCAATTATTTATCTTTTAATTTTACAAGTGTCATCAGTTGATCATATACTTTCTATTTTTATTTCTACTTTTGTTCTAAACTAGAAATTCTTTATTGTTTAAGTCTATAACTATTATATGCTATAAGTTGATTATTTATGTTTCACCGTTGTACTTCTTAAAGATCTTTTTGTATCTTACAGTACTAATTTATCCTTAAATAAATACAAATACAAATATTGTACCTTAATAAAAAAAAAACCAATTACAGAATCATTCGTAAATGTAACAAAAGTATTCGTACAATATCTCCATTCTACAAATCCATTCGCGGCTGAAAACTACAAATAAAATTCGTAGAATGGACGCATTTATTAGTAATATTTACACAAAACATTTTTTGATTGCAATTTTTTTTTTGTCTATCAATATTTTTCAGAGTTCATTAGTCAAAGCCTGCAATTGCTTTGGATGTTAGGATTGTGTAATCGTTCAGATGAATAAAAAAAAGTATGCGTGTAAGCTGTTACTCGCGACTGGAAGTTACTCCTTAAGATCGATTACCTTAGAATTGCATATATATATAATATAATAGCAACGGGAGTGACTAAAGGCATCTCTTATATTACTGAAAGGATTATAAGCATTTTGTATTTAGTAAATAGGTCGAATAATTTTCCAAAATCTTAGAACCCTACATAAAAATGAATTTAGGAAAAATCCATTTAAAGTTGCTTACTAGAGTACACAGGCGACTGGCGGATCGGCTTTTAATAGTGCATAGCTTTAAGAATTTTGAACTCTTAGTACAATACTCTTAAAAAGAAATATCATCTACTATAATTTGTCTAAAGTTGACGTAAATTATTTTCAACTAATCTTGTATAAAGGACCACCATGCCACATTGACAAGCTTAAGCAGGTGCTTAAGAATTTGTTTAACACAAAAACAACAACTACTGCCATGAACAAAGACCACTACGTGTGGTCGCCTCATTCAATCAAACTAAAGACGCTGTCATCGCTAATAAAAAAAATAAATACACAATAAATATCTGCTTCCGCTACAAATGCTGACAAATTAACTTCTACGCTAAAACCTTGTTGCTATAGCTGTTGTTGTTGTTTTTCTTGTTGTTGCCATTCAAAATCAATGCCACACACATGCTGATGCAGTTGCATTAGGTTTGGTTTTCGAATTTATTGCTGCTTTAATTATTTCCGCATTGAATTTCTTTGTGTCTTGCAACAATGCTCATTTCCGCTTCCTATAAATCTTCACCTTTTTCATTGACTTATTCTGCTGCTTCTTTTGTTTTTATTTTATCTTTTTTCACTTCTTTTAACGCTGACGAAGTCATCGTTTGCACTTGTTAACCTCCTGCTGCACACTTACACTTTGTTGCATTATTGACTATATGTACGTATGTCTGGGCGCTGTGTCTTCCTGGTCTCTTATGCACATCCTTTACACATCCTTTTCTTGCGTGTGTGCCAGTCTGTATAGAGCTAACTGCATTTTAAAGTTGCCTGGATTGCTTGTACAAGAATTTATCGCATTTATATTTATTTCCCGCTTTGATTTTATAACCTGGATGCATGTGAAAGTAACATATTAGTTTTTTGAATATTTGTTTTTTCATAAAAATTATACTTCATTTTGTCATTGTTAATCGCGTATTTTTTAGCTCATATTTTTACAAATTTTATTTGAAATACTTAAAAATGCTCATTTGAACATAAGGAAGTTCTTGAAGGTCTGCAAAAGTTTATTAAATATCTACTGCAAAATTTATTTTCAGAGGTTATTGGCCCATTATATAAAAAATATTTTATTATAGATGAAAATTTATGGTTATAGTAGTGCGTTGTGTGTTGTTGTCCTGGCATGTTGTCGACGATGAGCATTCGATTGAATAACATTTGCTTCAAATTTATTTACAACAAACAATGACATGTGGCAGCACCGCCACCAGGTGGCAACCACCAGCAGCGCATTTGCCATTTTACACCTAATTAACATTTTGTTCCAAAGTCACAATCAAAAATTTTACGCAAAATTTTCCAGCTTTTCTGCAGTGCGCGTGTGTTTTATACGTTGTCTGTCTGCGTGTGCGAGCGCGTCGTGCTTTTTTGATAGTGTCAAAGCGCGTTGAGCTGCATAATGATGCTGCAAGCAAAATCCAAACATGGCAACCGGAAACCAAAAAATGCCAAAAGGGAAAACCAACGCTCAACCAAAACGGAAACGAATACATGCTGCGTTGCGATTTAAAGTTATACCGTTGCATATGGAAGGCAATTATTTAAACAAAAACGATAATAACAACAACAATAACAACAACAGTAAAAACGACAAAAACAATTACAATTTAAACAACGAAATAATTTTAGTAAAAAAATAACAAATGCTTGGGATAAAAATTTTATTGAATGCATGCTTAAATTACACAATAAAACAAAACTGTTACATAAGTTTTTTTAAGAAAATATATTTAAATCATTTTAAAAATTACAATTTTAAAACATACTTCATGGCAATGATTTTGTAGAAACAAAAATTTTTGAGAACTACCGCCTTATATAATATAATATGAGAATGACATGCAAAAAAAAAAAATGAAATTTTATAACTTTTTCTTCATATTCTGTTAAAAATTATTACATACAATATAAACTGAATCTATATTTTGTTCACTTTCTATGCCAAGAACTCATTACTTGAACCAAAAAAAATGGAAAAAATATACAATGAAATTTTAATTCTTTTGGTTAAGAAAACCTTACAAATTCATTTTTTGAAAGTTGTCTTTGAAGACATAGTCTTTATAGCCGCCTTTGAAGACAACGAAGAAAAAATACGGATTTTTTGCTGGACCTGTGGTCATCCAGGTAAAATCATCCATTTATCCAAGTAAATTTGAGTTTAAAACGGAACATTTTTTGTTGAGGTGTAAAATTATGAAAATATTGCGTCTGAAAATTTTGGATTGAGCCAAGGATTAGCAAAATTTTAAAGTTTGTTAGAAAAAAGTTGTTCATGACGTTGTTAAATTCAATTTTAAATATCTATATATTATTACGCAAACAAAAAAATTGTGGTACCATTTTACCTGTGTTAACGTCAGCATATTCACATAAATCTTACATCGTTGGAAAGGTATTTTCGAGTACATTTGCAGAAGATAGGTAAAACTAAGCAAATGTAAAAACATTTTTTTCGTTTAGTAATTTTGTGTAGAGGAAAATCTTTACTTTAACGAAACCAATACTCATGACACGATACCCACAAATTAAGAGAAATGCCATATAATAATTACATATAAAAATGTATAAAATATAATAAATTTGGTATGTTAATGCTGTTTAAAAAAAGTTGCCATGACAACTTTCAATTGCTGTTAAACGACAACACTGTTTGTTTGTTTGTTTGTTCATCCTTTATCCCTTTCAGACCTGAAGCTAAGCCACTGAGAATTTTTTTATGATTTTTGGAGTAAATGGACCTTATATACTCTGAAAATATATTCAAAGCCAAAACTTTGATATTTTCATGTTGTTCAAGGATTTTCAAGAACCAAAAGTTTGTACTAAAATAATTTTTTTTTGCACCAAATGACCTCAAATCAATTAAGGTTTTAAATTATATTATTTTATTTGTTAAAATGTGTCCACTTCACTAAAATTGCGCTATTAGTATTTTAGTAAATGAAAAAACAAATAACGTCCGCTGCTCATTTTTTAAAAAATCGTGAGAACTCCATGAAAATTTAAGAAACGGCAAAATGAACATCGAAACAATATGAGAAGCAAACATAAACTATAATCAGTGCAATCGAAACATGAAAATTCGTTTTACATTCCGATTCTGATAACATTGAGTACACAGTATGAAAAATGAGTTGAGATTGTCAATAAAAATTAAAAAAAATGACATCGATTTTGATATGGTTGAACTTCGACCACAGGCGATACTAGTATAAGATAATTATGAAATCTATTATGAAACTCTGAAAACTATAAGAAAACAATTACAAAACTATGCGAAAACTATGAAAACAAAGAAAACTATGTGAAAACTATCAGAAAACTATGAGGAAACTATGAAAAAACTACGAAAACTATAAGAAAACTTAAAAATTTTAATTTTTTTCCATTTTCTTAACTCTAATCTATATATATAAAAAAATGTTGTCAAATCTGTTTGTGACGAGTGTTTGAGAGTTCGGCTGGGTAAAAAAAAAATCTGCCGATACCATTTTGTAGGGTACGTTCTCTAGATGGTTTAAAAAAATTTAAAATTGTTTGAAAATGTTTTGATTTGGTCGAGTTATATGTGTTTGAGTGAAGGGTTTTGGACCTATTGGAAATTTTTTTTTTGCAAATTTGATTTTAATTGATATGAAAAGTAAATGTATGAATTTTATGCAGTTCACATTGTGTACATACGCGCTATTTTTGTTGGAAATAGCAATCAAAATAGCATGCAACCAATAACAAAGGGAAAAAATGGTCATACGACAAATGAACGAAATTTAATTGAATCTATATAAATAAAAATCAAATGTCGTTCGTTGGTAATTGCATCAGTTGAGAACGGCTGAACCGATTTGGATAATTTTTTTTTAAAATGTTCGTAATAGTCCAACTTAGGTTTTTACTGAAAGAAAAATTGACCACGCCCACTTTGCGCCCACTTTTTTTGATTTATCTAAAATCGAAAAACGGCTGGACCGATTTGGATAATTTTTTTTCAAATGTTCATAGTAATCCAATTTAAGTTTTGTCGGAAAGAAAAATTGACCACGCCCACTTTTGCGCCCACTTTTTTCAATTTATCTAAAATCGGAAAACGGCTGGACCGATTTGGATAATTTTTTTTCAAATGTTCGTAGTAATCCAATTTAAGTGTTTACTGGAAGAAAAATTGACCACGCCCACTTTTGCGCCCACTGTTTTGATATCTATATATATAAAATTAAGGGGCAAAACTTCCTGTTCGCATACTCCTCCTAGACGGCTTGCCCGATTTCAATGAAATTTTCAGGGGTGATTGGGGTCTGTGTGGAGGGTGCACATAAGAAATTGCATGTGTGTTTCTTTGCAGGTTTTGTACCACACCCCCTTTTGTCGCCCACAAATCAATAAAAATGCTGTATTTAAGACGGTTTTGGTCGTATGAAATTAAAATTTGGTAAATAAGTTCGTATGATAACTATAATTAACTTTGAAAAAATGGGCGTGGTCACAATTCATCTACGCCTACTTTAAAGAAAATATCAAAATACTTCGAAACCATTGGTCCGATTGAGCTCAAATTTTGTAAGTACGCTTTGCTTTGAGTACGAGATGGTTTAAGGGGAAATGCCACACCCCCTTTTACCTCCCACATATAAATAAAAAATTGTTGTTATCGAATAGCTTTAGTTAGAGTTATGGGTCGCACAGCTTAGAAATTCGGTATTCGACCACAATTTAGACGTACCGTTTCTGTGATGAAATTTTATGGGAGTGGACAAGGGGGAGGGGCACCTCCGATACAACCCAAATTTGTGATATCGAATAGCTTTGTAGTTATAGGAATTCATCTTTGGAATTCAGTTTTTGACCTCAATTTACACATGCAGTTTCAATGGTTTTATTTTATGGGCGTTGGAAAGGGAGGCGTGACATCTCCCTTACAACCCAAATTTGCGATATCGTATTGCTTTGAAGTTATAGGTTGACAGCGTAAGAATTCGGTATTCGACCTAAATTTATACATGCATTTTCAATACTTACATTTTGTCGTCGTAGGGCAAAGGGGAGTGGCACTTCCCATACAACCCAACTTTGTGCTATCAAATAGTTTTAGAGTTATAAGTCGTACAACGCCGAAATTCAGTATTCGACCTCAATATACACATGCAGTTTCATTGATTCAATCTATGTTCATTGGTAAGAGGGGCGTGGCACCTCCCATTTTACGTAAATTTGCGAAATTCAGTTTTTGACCTCAATTTACACATGCAGTTTCAATGGTTTTATTTTAATGGGCGTTGCACAGGGAGGCGTGACATCTCCCTTACAACCCAAATTTGCGATATCGTATTGCTTTGAAGTTATAGGTTGACAGCGTAAGAATTCGGTATTCGACCTAAATTTATACATGCATTTTCAATACTTACATTTTGTCGTCGTAGGGCAAAGGGGAGTGGCACTTCCCATACAACCCAACATTGTGCTATCAAATAGTTTTAGAGTTATAAGTCGTACAACGCCGAAATTCAGTATTCGACCTCAATATACACATGCAGTTTCATTGATTCAATCTATGTTCATTGGTAAGAGGGGCGTGGCACCTCCCATTTAACGTAAATTTGCGATATTGAATATCAGCGTCAGAATTCAGTATTCGGCCCCAATTTATACATGCAGTTTCATTAATTACATTTTATGGGCGTACGACAAGGGGGCGTGAAACCTCCTATTTAACCCAAATTAGAGATATCAAATAGCATTGGGGTTATAGGTCTCACAGCTTTGGAATTCAGTATTGGACCTCAATGTACACATGCAGTTTCATTGATTACATTTTATGAGCGTTGATCAAGGGGGAGTGGCACCTCCCATACAACGAAAATTTGTGATATCGAATAGCTTTGTAGTTCAAGGTCGCACAGCGTCGGATTCGACCAAAGATTCGACCAAAATTTACGCTTGCTGATTTACTGATAAAATTTTTTAGAGTTTGTCGGGGGGCGTGACACCTCCAATTTAACCCAAATTTGCGATATCGAATAGATTTGGAGTTATAGGTAAGTCAGCCTCAAAATTCAGTATTCGACCTCAATGTACTCATGCAGTTTCATTTCTAAAATTTTATGGGCGTAGGGAAAAGGAGAGTGGCACCTCCCATACAATCAAAATTTGTGCTATCGAATAGTTTTGGAGTTATATGTCGCACAGTTTTGGAATTCGGTATTCGACCTCCATGTAGACATCCAGTTTAATTGATTACATTCTATTAGCGGTGATGAAGAGAGAGTGGCACTTCCTATACAACCCAAATTTGTTATATCGAATAGCTTTGTGGATATAGGTCGCACAGTCTCAGAATTCAGTATTTGACCTCAATTTAGACATGCTGTTTAACTGATAACATTTTATGGGCGTTTGAATAGGGAGAGTGGCAGCAACGCGCCGGGTTTCAGCTAGTACATAATAATTATAAAAATTTATATTTTTTCCCATTCCAATAAAGAATTTTTTCAAAATAATAATATCAATAATCAAAATAATATCAAAATCGCAAAAATATCAATTTTCTGCGATTTTTAGTAGTGCTTGACCATTTCCCACGATTTGTGAAAATTCCAGAAACCAGTTTTTTGGGCCAACAGCCAAAAATTTTCGATGATTTTGGATTTTATACAAAACCTTCAACCAGGAAGTGTATTTCAAGATGCTCTAAAGATTCGATTCGAAAAAATGTAAAACAAGAATTTTGTGGTAGTTTTGAACCTCGAACAAAGCGTGCTTCAAAACTACCCAGTCTCCCCTATATCATAATATAAATAAAGTAAATAATTAATGTGTACATAAAAAGATAATATTACAAATTTTCATTTAACTTATTATGAATTCTTAAGCAACGTAGTCTATTAAAAAAATCTAGATTTGAGGGAACATTAAAAGATGCTTTCGTTTTACTAAAATGTTTGCATATAATCTTATTATTCCAACCGAATCTAGGTTTCGAACTGATTTTTGTAAATGGATTTATAAATATTTCTGCACATTTTCACATACACACCCAGTAGTTCCGTTCCTAAAGAAATCGTAAACGAATAATGCGTGATTTTTTCGATTCATGGGCGAAAAACGCTGATTCGGCCATAAATTTCACTGACGAAAATCCCATATAAATGTTCCAAATTCGTGCAAGAACGCAATACAGAACTTTGTATAATTTTCTTAAATGAAAAGAGAAAGTTAATGAAATTTCGTTAATGAAGTGAAGACGGAAATGTTTAGGAAATTTCGGTCATAAAAATATTGAAAAAGTTGATGAAATTTCGTTTATGAAGTGTAAACCGAAAGTTTTTTCAAAAATAAAAATTAAATTGCTTATAACCGCCCAGCAAAAAATGTCTATGCGCATTACTTGTGTGCACGTAAGGAGCGCTTCATTCTCCTTGCAAATAGTGCTGTTTGTAAAGAGCTATAATTGTAGTACTTTCCGTAAAGATAACGTTGCACTTGAATAAAAAAGTATTAGCCCTTTGAATCCTTCATTAAATGAAAAACCAAGTAAAATGTATCAAAATCATACCTTTTTATATTGTCACTCTAAGTCTAATGTTGGGCAAAGTAACGTTTTAGTAACGTAACAGTTTAGGTAGACTTTTTAAAACAACATTTATGTCCTTTTTTAGCTTTTAATGTTTGTATCAAAAATTAACGTCTGAAACAATACATAATCGTATGAACTTCGAACAAGTAATAAATAGTTTTCTTTGCCTCCTGAAAAATAGATAACTTTGACTTACGTCGTATAGGAATTAGGCCGATGATAAACTAATAAAGGCAACAAAGCCCTCGGTTCTCGCTGCATTTTTTTCCAACTACAAGGAGAACAAAGCGCTCGGCTCTCGCTACGATTTTATATTTTCTACAGCGAGAGCGGAGCGCATACATCTGATGACATGGCTATGTTAAAAAATGCGCTATGCACAAGGAGAATGAAGTGCTCTACTGTTTTTTTGGATCTCTTCAAATTCGCTAATGGAGCGCTCGCTTTCCTGCTGAGCGAGGCTAGTGTTTTCTACGATTCAGTTGTGAATTTTTTGTTTCAATAATTCTTAAATGTAGTAAAGAACATAGAAAGCTTAAAAAACCATGCCCGGAACTCGACTCGAACCGGGGACCCCTGAGTTGGTAGTCTAGTGCACTCATCACTAGCCCACAAAGGCTGACAAAAAAGTTTCGTTGCATTTTGGTTTTGTTAAACCGCGTACAAGAACACGTGTCTTTGATTTGTAGCTTTGTTTTCTTCTTTTCTTTTTTTTTTTTTGACGAGCACAAGACAGACGCGTTAAAGAATTTTCGACAAGAAACACAAGAGAGAAGAGTTATCGCGAGCTCCCAGTTTCCTTTGTTACATTGTTATTTTTGTTTCTTTAACCCAATGCAGATGAGTTAAAGAATATTCTTCAAGTCTGTTATTGACGAATTCAAGCCAGACACGTGTAAGAATATTGTGCAAGTTTTGCTTATGCAGTAAGTTTCTTTAACCTTCATCCGGACTTGTCATCAAATTGATGACATTTTTGACTTTAAATGCTAATAACTTCTTTGTTTTTTATCGCATCGTTTTGAGATTTTGGCTTAATGGGTAAATCGTACATTCACTTTTAATTTGTTATATTGTATGTGTACGCACATTTTTGTTGTACAAAAAATTTCCTTAATTAGTATTTTGTCATCAAATTCATGACGCAGTATTCTAACAGGTGCCGTTAATTTTTGATGAGTGATTTTTTTTCTTTTGGCGCCATTTTTTTGCTGTTCAATCAGTCTTTATTTATTTCTTGACCTAAGTGCACCTAAATATGTACATTGTGTTTTGCTTGAATATAATAAAAAAATTATCGAAAATGAATTCTGATGAAAGTGATATATTCGACAGTGATGTAGATGAAGAATATGTACCAAGTAAAAGTGAATTTAGTTCTGATCAACATGCAAATGGTGAATCGTAGATGGAGAGATACGACAACGTGCAAAATCTCGAAAATCATGTGCAATGCACAATGCGAAAAACGAACTCTGTTCATCTTGGCACGTCCGCGCAAAGATTGCAGGACACTAGTGGGCATGCTCACTGGTCACTGCATGACGGCAGCCCACGCGAGGAAGCTTGGCATCACCACGGATGACAACTGCAGGAAGTGCAAGGAACCGGGCACAGTGGAGACCCTGGAGCACCTACTATGCACATGCCCCGCCCTACTTAGATCAAGACTAAAATACCTAGGCTCATCGACATTCCCGTCGCTTAAAGATGTAGCCAGGGTGTCTCTAGAATCCCTCCTAAGGTTTGCGAACTCAACGCAAATCTTTAAAGACTTTTAAAACAAACACAAAGGTTCCTTTTGTTCGCTACCGGTACCACTAAGGACCTGAATTGGTCTATGTGAGCCTCACGAAGGCATCCGGTCTAACCTAACCTAACCTAACATGCAAATGATAATTATGATAACGATGATTCTGATAATGATTTTTTCGATCAACAAACAAGAGAAGCAGCAGTGTTAGATGAAAATTTTTTATTGGTATCAAAAGACAAACAAATACAATATTCAACTGAACCAATTCCACTTGCTCGTTCTAATAATTCGTCGACTTTTTCTTTTGCTTCAAGGCAAGGTAAATAATGCAATTTTTTATATCTATTCTTGAAAATAGTTTTTGAAAATGTGTTGTTTAGGTCCAACAACGTATGCTGCCGCTCAATGTACTGATGCGGTGTCTGCGTTTTTATTGACCATACAACCGATTGAAAAAACAATTGTTGATATGACCAATTTGTATGGTGTTCGTCTGTACAAAGTTGATTGGGAACGTGTTGATGTAATAACTATGCGGGCATACTATGGTATTCTGTTATTAGCAGGTGTTTATCGTTCAAATGGGGAATGTTTGAGTGAACTTTGGGACGCAATTCAAAAAAATTAATCGCTGTTTACGGTTCGACGATAAAGAGCAAAGAGATAGAGAAAGAGATAAGCTTGCTCCAATTCGATTTGTTTTCGACAAATGGGTGCAAAATAACAAAAAGTTATATTGTCCAGGTAATTTTGTAACAGTAGATGAACAATTGCTGCCATTCCGTGGAAGATCGCCATTCACACAATATATACCATCGAAACCAGCTAAATATGGAATGAAATTGTGGATTTGTGCTGATGCAGAAACATTTTATGCTTACAATCTTCAAGTATATACTGGCCGAGATCGAAATTGTTCTGCTGAAATAAATCAAGGGGAACGTGTTGTGCTTGAGATGACTGAAGGTATAAATCTATCACGTTTTTAGGACTTTCTTTTTCTAGTTTTATCTTTTTTATAGGTTTGAACGGAAGAAATATCACATGTGACAATTTTTTCACATCGCATCATCTTGCTGTTGAATTGAAAAAACGTCAGATGACTTTGGTAGGAACAATTCGCAAGAACCGTAAAGAAATCCCGCCATTATTAGTTGATATGAAAAAAAAGAATTGTATCATACTTTATATGTGTTCGACCATAATCTTCGGGCATGTATGTAGTCTTATGTCCCCAAAAAACGTCGTTTTGTTTCATTATTATCAACTTATCATTCGACTGTTAGAGTTGATGTTATAGATAAGCAAAAGAAACCAGATATTATAAAATTCTACAATGAAACAAAAGGTGGAGTGGATGTATTAGACAAATTGGTTGGTACATATCGGTGTAAAAGAAAGGTGAATCGTTGGCCTGTTGCTCTTTTTTGTTATATACTTGATATATCAGCATCCAATGCTTTTGTTATTTTCAAAGCATTGAATCCAGAATGGAATATTACAAAAAAAAAAATCAACGTAGACGTTTGTATTTGATTGAGATTGGCCAGTCATTGTGTTATCCTTTTATTGAACAACGCAAAAGTATGTCTCGTGGACCCAATGCTGTCGCTGTTGTGAATAATATTAGAAATATTCCTAATGAAGGTTCTTCTAGCATACTACCATCAGGTTCATCAGGTACAACAGCAAACGCATCATTTTCATTGGAACATGCACCGCAAACAAAAAAAAGAGCAACATGCCATTATTGCAAACGATCAGAGAATCAAAATATGCACAGCAAACGCTGTGATAATTGCTTGAAACATCTTTGCCCAAGTCACTGTTTCTCATTATGCCAGAATTGCATTAAAAAAGGTCAATTCAAATAATATTTTTCATTAATTTTGATTTTTGTACGATTTTTTTATTTTCCTTTTCATTTAACATCACATTTATATAATCTAATTAATATATATATATATTTTTTGCATAAAAATCATAAATAAAGACCCATTTAATCAATACACACAAAAATATTTATTGCTGAATTATTTGTTTTTAAAAATTTAGGATTAATACATGTGACATCAATTTGATGACGCTTATACTTTTATGTATAAAAAAAAGTAATCCGGATGAGGGTTAAGAAATCATCAAAGAACAATTCTTCGATGATGCCTAAGACTGCTGGGTAATTACATTTGCAAACGTAGTTATAGAGCTATTTTATTTACACAGATTTATTAAAATTGTGCCTCTTTTTAGATTTTTAAACTCATTTTTTTTTTAATTTTCGTAAAATATTTGAACACATCCTGCACAGTAATTTTGCCATCCTGTGTATATTAAGAGACCAAGGGACAAAAAAAATTTAAGAAAAACCGAGAACTAACCTTCATCTAATCTGGGCTTCTTGGCTAGCGGTTTCTTTAACCTCTAAAATAATAATTTTTTAACCAAATTTATTATAAATATTTACAACAAGAATTTGGCATATATCGTGTTTTATCCGATAACGCTCTTAATCACTAGTGCTGTTTACATCATGCATTTCGTAATCAAGAGTGCAATGCGCATATTTATCTTTAGTAAACAAATTTGTTCAGGAAGCTTTAATGAGATTCACTGAAATATTAGTAAAATTTTATGAAGTTTTCACACTTTTTAAACCATCTTGTGGGGGGGAGGGGTGTTTGAACCTCTAAAACTCCTCCCTTGGCCATATGCCTGCCTCTGTTTAATAAAGCATTACCTAAATACATACCCAGTAGTCCAAGTCTGAAAGAAATCTGGTATGAATCATGCACGATTATTCGTCCCCTTTTGACGAAACATGCTGATTTGTTTATACGTTTCATTGACAAAAATCTCATACAAAAGTTCCAAACTCGTGCACTGTTTTAAAGCTTTCTGTTTTCGATGAACGAAAACAAGACAGATTTGTTAAAAAATTATCGACAAATGTAGCTCACGCAGTAAGTTTCTTTAAGAAATCATCATGACATATTCGTGCACGATGCCTTGGACTGCAGGGTACTATCAACAATTTATAAACGTTTTCTTCAAACGACTTAAAATAGAAATTCACCCTTTTAAACACAAATGTGTTATTAATTTCTCAATTAATTTCATCCTATGATATATAATATTTCTTTTTTTTTGTTTCAACATCTAAACAAACTGACAACATAGCGTGACATTAAGTAACATCTGACGTCTTTGCACATCACATACACACACACACACCCACAGAAGCACTCATACATGCAACATTTAATGTTGTAATGTTGTAATGCTGCTCATTGGGTTGAACTGCTTTAATTAACCAACTCATCGCTCATATTATTTCATTTAGTTTTATTTAAACGGTTTAATATGTGTGAAATATATATATATATATAGTTGGTTGTCGCATTCTTTTGAGAAACACCCAGTTTAATTGATGTCAGTCGCATCAATCACTGTCAACGCCAAAAAATTAGAAATTAATTAAGTTGTCGCTTTGGTTGATGAAAGTGGGTGTCGGAGGAATAACTTGACGGATTTTAATATAGTGTAGTATATTTTAATGGTTGTGTGGGGGTCTTAAAAGAGAGGCTTTCGCTGCTGCACTCAAGTGGAAATGAATGCCGTTTTTACACCAAAGCAATGGATGTAAGCTGATTTCATTTTTGGTAGAAAATTGATAAGTTTACAAATAATTTAGTTGAGATCTATGCTATTATTTAAGCAACTACCAGAAATTAACAGCACCTTTTTTGTAAGCTCTGTTTTTACTTTTGGTAATTTCATATATTAATATTATTTTCTTAAATCAGAAAAATTTTATTTATTTTTAATGTTATCATTTAATTTTTAAAATTTTTTCATTCGATTAACCCCTCAATTCTATTGTCTTAACTAGAAATCATTGAAGACAGAGAAACATGATTTCTTTTTAATTGATGTTTTTTTTTAATTTCTCAAATCAAGCGAAAATTTCATGCGTTCATATTGCGTCGTCAACTCTTACTCTATGCCTTTATTTACTAAATTGCTCAGCGATACGTGTAAACAACGGACATGCGTCAAGACAGTTTTTATGTTGGATTGTATATGTGTCTGTAAGTGGCAGGATATGTTGTCAATGATTTGACTTTTTCGCCAATATCGTCTGTGAGCCTTTGGGCCAACGCATGGTTCCTTTTGCTGCTGTGATTTTCAGTTTTTCTTCTAACTAAACAGCATGATAATGTGGAAATTTTCAATAGCAAAAGTAAAAGATAGAAAGAAAGAAAGAAATAAAGAGAGAAAAAACTAACTAGCTGGCCACTGACAGCTTGCCTTAGCATGACTACGCCACTTTTCGCGCTCTTTCCAGCCTGATTTATGCTTCAGCAAATTTGTGAAATTCAATTTATATTGCCACAGGACATGTATTCAGGATTCAGACAAGCAGCTAAAGCTTGTTTATCGTTAGATTCCAATGAAGCGTTCAACCGACGAGACAAGACAAAACAAAACAACAACAGGAAGCGTGCGTGCGTGAATGCAGTAAAGCTTTTCTAAAAATGATTCAGCAAAATTTTCGGTTAGAGTTGCGTTATAATATTAGGTAATAAACGTTAAGATTAGTTATTCGATTTGAAGGACAATGGAAAGGGCAAATGTGGTCGGGGCAAAAAGAAAGAGTTGAATAGGGGCTCATATCAAGTGTGGTAATTATAATATAATTCTCATTATCAAACAATGATCAACTTATTCCCAATATCTAGTGCTAACGATTTTGAAATTATTTAGTTTTTCTATTTTTTTTTTTACACACTTTCCCATGTCAACCAACATAACCGTGAAATTTTCTAAGCTCTTGAGCAACCCTTTGAATGATAATATTTTCGAAAAAAGATTTTTATTGGTAGGTATTACTGTGAACTTATTCAAGGGCTTGAGCCCCGAAAACGTATGTTTTTTTTTCTTATATTTCTTATATGCAAAAATAATTAAAACAAGTTTTTTGTCATATCTCAGAGCTAAAAATTTGCTAGATGTTTGATGTATGCCGATGATGTCAAACTCTTTCATAGAATCTCGAACACGTGTGACTGCACAAATCTTCAAAGTGACCTCGCAGATTTGTGCAACAGGTGTCCTTTTAACAATTTATTTTTGAATATCAGTAAAGGTTGCATAGTTTCATACACAAAACAAATAAACAAATAATATTTTATTAAATAACACAATAACTAAAAGTAATTTCAATCGTAAAAATTTAATTAAAGCCTTAAGGTTTATTTTCTACACTCAATTACATTTGAAATGTCATTATGCTTTTTTTATTATTTCAAAGTCATATTCTATGCTGGGATTTATTAAGAGGCATACATAAATTTTTAAGGACTTCAACAATAAAATCACTATATATTTCTTTGGTTCGTAGTACACAATAGTTTAGTATTGTTCAATTGTATGGAATTCATATTATATTGAAAATTCAAACCGAATTCAGAGAGTTCAAAAACATATGAGTAAATATGTGCTTAAAAAGCTTCATTGGCCTGATGGTCTTCAAACATATGAAGTTCGTCTTAAAATAATTAGCCTGCAATCCTTAAATGATAGAAGAGGGATTAGTTCTCTTCTATTTGCTTATAATATTTTTTCGGTAAAGTAAATTGTATGGAAATGTCAAGCCTTTTTCAAATTTATCACGCACCAAGGGATTTGAGGCAAATTCTTATGTTTGAAGAAAATCCTCATAGGACCACTTATGCTTATAATGAGCATATAGACAGATGCATATACTAATGCAACAGTCTTTCACATATTTTAAATTTTATTGTGTCATATAATCAATCTAGATTAATTCTATTCAATGTTTTTAATTAACTTTAAGGTAAAACATATGTATATTCTGTAAGATTGTAACAAATCAGTTGACTGAAGTAAAAAAATATGGATTAAGCCGCAATAAAAAATTTGAGTTGTCCACAATTTTTTTATCAAAAAATTAAATTTGTTTGATAAAAATTTCACTTTTTCTCTAAACTGCTATCAACACCATCCTTCATATCTATGGCTTAGAAGTAAAAAACTCAGTTCAGATGAATATTAATTTTTTCCTGCATTTTAATTAAAAAATGTGTTTTTATATGGAAAACAATTGAAACTATGCTTAAGTCAGTATGCTATCGTCATTGGTACCAAAATTTCGGGCCGAAGTGCAGAAATAGTGTTTTTTGTATGAGTGTCAGAATTCTACACCCCAAAACTTGTCAAATTTAAGTACCAAGGACGATAGAGAGCAACTTAAACATAGTGCCATTCGATTTTCCACATTAAAATACATCTTTCAACAAGTTTGCCGAATTGTAGAATTACGTTTTACAGCGCGGTTTGTATGGGGGTCATTTTTTCAAAGTGATATTTGACACTTTGGGTTATACCCAGCCTTTAATAATCATCGTACATAGAAAAAAAATGCCAAACTATCAGTTTTAGTGGGAATAAAACGAATAGCTAATAAAATAGCAAAATCTAAGAAGATGAAAAATTCATATATTCATATGAGAAATGCACAAGCTGCTTAGCTGCTTAGCTTCAGTAGCTGCTTATGCTGTTTTAAGGTTGTTGTTGTGTTTGCTTGTTTGGTTCGTAATCACGTCGTTCGTTGTTGTGCTGCTTTTGTTGTTGTTGTTGTTGTTGTTTTTCATTAATATCCCAGTAGAAAAAGTAAGGAGCAATTGCAGAAGCACTTCTTAGGCAGGTAGAGGGCCTTACCAACTGGTTTCTTTTCTTAATTATTTTTTATATGAAATGAGCCAACATGCAAGGCATTGCACTCTCCCTTCTCCAAAAAGAGCTTATATAAGTTGTTATGTGCAAGGGCTTCAGGAATGTCTTTGCGAGAACAATTTCCATAAAGCGTTTTAAAGAACAGCACTCAGAAGTGGTTATATTCAAGCACTTCTGTAACAAGTTACACAGGAGTACTTACATAAGAGGTTATATGGAATCTATTCAAAAACACCTGCTTTCATCGCACTAAAACACACTGTTGTAAAGTAAATGTTTGATTTTATAATAAAATTATTGTAATTTATGTAATTTTTTAATGTTTTCAAAAGTTAAGTTTTCAAATATGTATATGGATAATGGTTAACAATGAAGGATTAGAAATGTTAAGTAGAAAGTTCATTTATTTTCTTGGCTAAGCAAGTAGATTCATGGACCTTATTTTTTGCAATTTTAAATCCTTTTTTTAATTCAGTTATATAGTTTTCTTTTGTTATGTAGATGTCCTGAGAAGCTTCTGTAAGTTAAAGTAGGAATTAGAAAAATGTGATATTAATGCTATTGGTAGAAACTTACTATAAAAGATATTATTGATCGCATTGAATAATTTAAAGGCCTCCTTTTTTTGAATGCCGTCATAATTATAATTTAAAAAAATGTCTGGTTCAATCAAATTGTGGATGTTTTTGGCTATACCGCCTCTTTTGCATTTTTTTTGTACTACGGTCAACTAAAGCAAAAAAGATTTTGTATTAAAAATTAAATAGAAGATTTGTTAAGAATATACCAAATCCTGCTCTTTGTAATTTAATATTTCAGCTTCCAAACGCTGAAATTCTTCATTGTTTTCAAGAGGAAATATTTGGGATATTTGTGAGTGTTGTTTATTTTGTTGTGCTAGATCGCACATTAGCACTTTCATTGAAGCTAATTCGCCTATAATAAACTCATTTTGTTTTTCAACTGTTTCTTTCAGCTCTACAATGCTGGTATTTTGCTTTGCTATAACTGCTTTCATCTGATTGATTTCAAACTCAATATCTTAAATCAAACCAAATAAAACATTGTTTTAAGTTAAATTATTATAAAATTTACTTTTTAACTGACTACTTTTTTGGTCATATGATTTTAAACCTCCTTTTGAAATGTTTACTCTCTGTAAAACGCCTCGATTCTCCGACATGTGTAGACTTAAGAAAAATGTTTTCATGAAGGAATTAATATAAAATTAACAGCTGTGTAGAAGAGGAATGAGTATAAGAGTGTTTTCGTGTGGTAAACACATAATTTTAGAGCAAATTTTATTAACATCAAAAATATCTTCTTCGAATTCTAATAGCTCTCCTTTACATATTTGTAGGTCTTCTATCGACTTTAAAGGTGCCTCAAAGAAGTTTTTTAAATTTTGCACTCTAAAACCTTTGACGAGTCCATTATTTTTATCCGAAAACCCAGTTACTTTCATTGGAACAAAAGGCCTTATGCAGCAGAAATTATCCGGAATGGTTGTGCTCAAGAAGTAGTTTTTAGTTTGGAAGCTTATAATTTTTCCTTTTTTGTTTTTTTAAAGCCCTTATCTTCGCCTTTTAATTCAATGTCTTGATCAGAATATTTGTTATAAACTTGTTGTAATATAAGTGAAGGTTTTCGAATTTTCCTTTTCAAAGATTGCATAAAATTTTCAAAATCGTATGCTGAAAAGTTTGTTGCTACACCCATATCTTCCACACTTTTACTTAAGTGAAGCAGACCGTGCACATTAAAAGTGACACTACTTTCGCCGAATAAAACCGGAAAATTTTGAACAAACAATTCCAGCATTTCGTTAGCTATTTGAATTTTGATTCGGGCATAAGAGGAGTTGATAGCAATCGATATGCTGAATGTAGCAACAAAAATTCATAGTAGAAGTCATCATCTACGATGTTTTTTCATACTACTGTCCCAGTGTAAAGAACGAACTGACGAAACTCCGTAGCTTTCCATCTTCATCGAGAGATCGAGGTTTCCTCTGAAATTCTCTAGGAATATTTCCAGAAAGTGAAACTAATTTTGTTGATAGTAATTCTTTCTTTCTGATTTTTGAGGTGCCCTTTCCAGCTAAAAGCATGCACAACATTTTCTTTGTAACACCCAAGTCCACCAAGTGCATTGGCTCCATTGGAAACTGTGTTATCATGTTTGTACCAATCAGTTCTAGTGAAGTTGGAGTGTTTTTAAACATGTTTTGGTGAAATGACATTTGCTTCCGATCTGTAAAGTCTTTGTTCGATCGGAGTTGCGAAGATACAGTTTTAAATGTTGTCACATGATTTACTTTTTTACCTTCCTGGTAGCATTTGCTGCAGCCCACCAAGGCATTGTGACCGACAATACCACAAACGAATGATCGTGCCGGGGTGTCACATATAAAAGCTCTCAATTCTATTTGAAAGTCACGGTTATGGATTATAATTCCATTTTCTCTAAGTGTTTTCAGTTCGTTTACTAAATCTTGCAAGTATGTATCTATGTTTATTGGTTTTTTTTTTCCAAGGTATGTTCCAATCAAACAAACATTTATATTGGAAATATTGACAACTCTTCCAATTATTGGCCACAGACTTTCTAAACTACTTTTAAAAGGGGCAATCCATCGATGCCAACATCCAGAATTATTTCGTTATGCTCATGCAACACACTTAATGGTATCTTGTTTAACTGCTTCTCTAATCCAACATGTAAATAAGTACCAGGTTATACCGTTCTTATAACTGCCTTTATGCTTTTCTTTTTAAGAAGACCATTGAGACTTCTTGGTACAGTCAACCCTTCTGATTGCAGTACCTTTAGCAACGCTTGAACAGTTGCCCTTGGTGGATTATATTCATGATACCATTTTTTTAATTTGTTTTTTAAATCCAATTCGTTCAATTCGTCCAATTCAAAAGAATTCATTGCATTTAAGTTATTTGCTTCCAATACGTCATTTAAATTTTCACCGCATGAATTTACTGGGTTTTCAGACACAACACTTTCACTTATAATATCAATTTTATTTTTAACGCATTCTTTTAATTTCTTCTGTAGTTCTCTTTTTTCCTTTAAAATTTTTTTATTAATAGCACTTTTACTTATTCCTCTTCTACTCATATTTAATTTAAATTTTTTATTTAACTTTCACGCACAATGAAATTTACAACTGCTGTCTTCAAAATATGTTCGACAATAAAGCGCATACAGCAATTTTCCAATATGAAACTTTTTCAATGAACACGTGTTCAGTTGTTTACCGTTATACAGTAGCCATGTTTTTTAAAAATCTTTCTATTGTTGCGCTCTTTCTTTGCCATTTGCTTTTAGATTAGCAAGAAATGTGTTCGACCCATTCTCTGCTCACTTCTTTTTTCAATTTAGAAGGAGTTTCAGAATCAATGCAAATGGAGTGATTATAAGATTTGTGGAGTGGTTGTGGAGTTCAAGTAAACTCTCTTGATTTTACTTGAAAAATCGAGTCGGAGCAAAAACTCACTTTTTATGCATTCCAACCAAAGAATTCCATTTAAAAAAAAAAAACAAAAAAGCTTAAAGGCCACACCAAGTTATGCTTAAGCAAACAAAAGTCTTAGAGAAAAATTGACGAAAAGTATGGTTAAGTGCAGGGTCCGCCAAATAACTTTTTTTTTTAAAATACTATAAAAAAAACTACTACATATTTTCTCAAATTTATTTTTTTATTTGAAAGTAAAATCCTTCCGGTTAATAATAGAAAGTAACTTCATTCGAATGGCTGCCTCGGCTGGCCATGCAGTAGCCTACACGATCGGTCCAATTTTTAAGCACATTATCGATTGTGTGCAGCTGTATTTCACCAATGGCTTCACGAATATTGTCCTTTAAAGCGTCAATTGTCTCTGGCATGTCGGCGTAATACTTATTTTTGAGGGCACCCCACAAATAATAGTCCAACGGTGTCAAATCGCAGCTCCGAGGTGGCCAAACGACATCAGCTCTGCGGCTGATAATGCGATCTTCAAAAACAGGGCGCAAAACATCGAGTGTAGCTTCGGCTGTGTGGCACGTAGGGCCGTCCTGTTGAAACCAAATGTTGCCAATATCCTCCTCTTCAATTTTTGTAAACAAAAATTCCTTCAACATGGCCCGATAACGATCGCCATTGACTGTAACGGCCACTCCTTGCTCATTTTCGAAGAAAAATGGACCAATTATGCCTCTGGACCAAAATCCGCACCAAACAGTGACTCGTTTTGGGTGCAGCGGCTTTTCAATGTATGCGTGCGGGTTTTCTGTGCCCCAAATGCGACAATTTAGCATGCTAACATACCCGCCAAGATCAAAATGAGCTTCATCTGAAAAGATGATTTTTTTTTGGCAAAATCGGCATCTTCTGTAAGTCGATCGCAGGCCCAGTTGAATGGTCAGTTGGCTTCAACTCCTGAACCAATTGGACTTTGTATGGCGTCATACCAAGGTCTTTATGCAAAATTCGTCTCAATGATGTCTCCGAAATGTTCAATTGTTGAGAACGACGGTGAATTGATGTTGATGGCGCTTCACGCACACTTTCTGCCACATCAGCAATATTCTCGGGTGTACGCACTGCTTTTGGCTTTTCACGCTTTGGTTTATCGATGAGGATGCCAGTTTCTTTCACATTTTCCACAAGATAACGAACATACGGAGCTGACGGTGCTTCTCTTCTTCCAAAATCCGTACGCAATTTTCGCACACATTCTGCAACATTACCATGATTTTCAAAGTAATGTCGCAATATTTCCCAGCGTTGTTCAAGCGTACACACAACCATATTCGCTTAGCGGAAGAATAAAACTAATTATTTGTCAAATCAGACATGAGCTAAGTGTTACCATTCACGAAATAAGCACTAGTTGAAAAAAAAAAACGTTAGATGGCGGACCTGTAGAAAAGTCGCCCAAGTTGGCAGATTGCATGCTTAACAAAATGTCAAACGTTTACAAAATCTTGACAAAAATATAATACAAAAACTCTTTGGAAAATTTATTGAAGTAGTGCCTGTCAGCTTTTTCACATATGTTTTTATGTTTTTTTACAATTTTTTTAAATTTGTCAACAAAATTTGGATCTACATTAATTTTGAATAAATATATTAATGTATTTTTTCAATTGACAGATAAAAAAAAATTGTATTTATATGTTAAAAAAAGCTGCCATCAGCTAACACAAAAAACATGTTTATTGTGCTGCTTGGCTTATAAGCTGTGGAAAACGCAAAATTTCTTAGCAAACAGATACACATTTTCTATTATTTGCTTAAATATACACAAATAAAAAAAAAAACAATACTTTTCATTGAAAAATTTTGCATACAAGTAATAAAATTCTAACTAAACACATTCTCAATACTGTTAGCAACCCTATTCTGCTTAGCAAACTACGATGTCAAGCGCTCCCTCTCAAGTTTCAAAAAGTAAACGAAAGTTGAAAAACTGAACGAAAGGAATGCTTAGACAAAACTTGGGCCACTTCATATATTGCTGTGTAAGTGCGTACTTTTGCTCTCAAACTTTGGTTTGCTTAAGCATAACTTGGTTGGGCCTTAAGAAACATTTATTAAACATCTACTAAAAGAAAACTATTTTTGTGAAATAGTGCAGACGATTTGAACTTCATGGTAAATTAATTTATGCACAAATTGCTTGAATTAATAAAATTAAAATGTTTTTCTTAGATAATGTCATAAAATAATGAGTTTTTAAGAAATTTTCATTTTTTTACGGTAGACTTTTTTCTGGAAATATTCATATAACTATAATATATGACTATAAGGGTGTAAAAGATTCTTAAGGATGACATCAACCCTAACTATACAAAACGTATCCCCAAGCCAAGGCTAGCAGCATGTCAGAAGCTGACTAGGTAAGGATTTACAGAAAAGCATTAGTTTTTGGAAAAGGATTGGGTCAAAGCTATCTTTTGGCTGAAAAATTAATTCAAGAAGCAAGAAAGAACATCCCGTAACTTTGAAGGAAGTTCCCTCATGGTGTTGGCTACATTTGGAGTTATTGGAAAAAGTTTCCTATTTGTTCAATTTAGACAAAAACTTATAGTTTATTATTAATGTAAAGCAAAAACCTGCAATAAATTCCAAATGGGATAATGTTTTTAAAGAAATTAATGTCAAAACATTAATAAACTCAATGCTTAGGCGTCAGTAAGAAGGATTAATAATAATACTAATATTTATTAATATGATAATTGACATAATTTTTTTCTTTTCGTCTTTAACCTTTAGTCTGTACCATGGGGCGCTCAGCACCCCAGACAAACTTTAAACGAAAATAAAAGTACTAAAAAATTAAACAAACTCATAAAGACCAATACCATTCGAGAGATTAACCCTTCAGCTACTCAATAGTGAATTTTCATACTGATATATGTATGTATGTATGTATGTATTGTGAGATATTGACTCAATATCGGGTGAATTTTGTTACCTGAACAAATTCAATGACCCCAATACGCACAAGAGAAGTGATGAAGAAGATGCTGAAGAAGAAGGTGGAGGAATACCTTACGATGATGCAGGACTATCCACACAAGAATTACGAGCCAAAGTACCGCGGTGCAAATCGATAATAACCTAAAATGTTTTGTTTTAATTTGGTTCCGTTTCAGTTTTCACTAAATTTTTTGCTCTAGAGTATTTAGTAAGTTAAACAAAAACATTACTAAAAACATAGGCTCACATGTTATTCCATGCAAATAAATTGAGAACATAAAAAAACAGAAAAATCAAAAAGTTCTTGACTTTTTTTGTTGACATTTATTGAAATACAGCGAACGTTCTGTGCAGAGTGGTTTTATTTAACAAGTACTCACAGCCGCAAATAACGTTACAAGCGACATTTTCTTGATTGTTTTTTTGGCGAATAACTCTTAAAATTACACTCTTATATTATATAAAAACAGAACTGAGTAAACAGTTGAGCAGTTTAGGGTATTTTTATCGCATACCCAAAAAAAAAAAAATTAATAAAAGTGCTTGTAAAATGAATAAAAGTGAAAAATTACAATTTTGTGGCTTACAACGTTATTCGCGGCTGTGCTTCAATTGTAAAACTCCTGTCTAATTTTCTAAGACACACATTTTATGTGTTTTCTTTTCGGTTTTATGTTATTCGCAGGTTTAACGATTATTTGTTACAAACTCGTTCTAGCCAATGACACTTTTTTTTAGATCCCAGTTTTCATTTCCGGTTGAAGTTAAATGATTCAGAAAAGGAATTCTTAAGCTTGCCATGTGCAATATTGGAAAACGTATAATAAAAGGGATCGGCTACAAAACGATAAAGTTTTGGACGCAACACAGAAACCCATAAAATTATTTGAAATAAATCTAATTTTATAATTCATGGTTTTGCCTGTGTTCGCTGCTATACACCACCATAACATCAATCCAATTTCAGCACATGTATTCGCACAAACACTCATACTCACACACTTGTATAAAGTATTTATCCTTGCTTGTTCACAATATATTTTATGATCCTTTTGATGTGCACTCAAACAAAGTTTTACATTTATTGGCAACTCCTTATAAGATGCTGACGCTGCCGCTGATTCTGCTGCTGCTGATGATGATGAGATTGTTGCTGCTGCTGCTGGTCCGTTGCTTGTCATCGCTTTACGTAATGCGGGTCAGAAGTAAAACTTGGAAATGTTGTTGTCTCTCTGTCAGAATCGTCAGCGTTGTCGTTACGCTACGTTTACATTTCATTTATAAATTCGTTTATTTGTTTGTATGAGTAATCTTTTCATTTGTTTGTAAAATTATTCACCTCATTTAATGCTCTTCCAGTTGCCTGCATTTCTTTAACTTTATTTCATTCACATAAGATGATCGCATATTTGCCAGAATATGATGATGGAATACATCAGATGTATGTATTTGTTGAGTATGCATGAACATGGACAGTACTGAGCGGAAGGACATAAATAAGTACAGAACACAAGCACCCACACAAATATATTAAAAAGAAAGTTATGGGCAAACAAAAGTATAGGATTAAGATTAGAAAAGGATATAAAAAGAAAAACAACAATTTAAGTTCTTTTTTTTAACAAGAAGGAAAGAGCGAGTAGGTCAAAAGAGAGGAGAAAGTAAAAGAGAAAAAAAAAATTGCGTGCGATATTAACATACTTGTAATTCTAAAGTAAGACGTGGATTAAAGAAGAAAAGACTTGAATGAATTTTTGTTTACATATGAAAATTGATATGATTTAAAAAATATTAAAATTCCCACATCTAAATTTAAAATATTTACGTATTCAAAGGTTAAGAGATTCAAAGCTTCTAATACTTAAATGTCAATATTTCAATAAAATAAAAAAATAGATTTAAGATTCAAAGACACACACATTCAAGAAAAAAAGATTTAAAAACCCAGGGACTCCGAAGTTTAAAGATTTTATATTTTTAAATTGAGAGACAGACTTTCAAAAAATAATGCTTCAAAGCTTAAAATAATCAAATAGTTAAGGACTAAAAAATGGAAGGGTTCAGAGGATAAGTAGAGCAATTATTTAAATATTCAACGACTCAATGATCAAAAGATTAAAATTATTTTATAATCTAAAAATAAAATACTAAAAGAATCCAAAAGATTCCAGATTCCAAGATAACAGATATTTAAAAAATTAAAAATACTAAGGAGATTCAAAATACTTAAAAGCTTAATAAGATTCCAAAGATTTAAGAGAATGAAAAATTTGTTAAGATAAAAAACAAAAATTAATCAAAAGATCCAGAAGCATAACAAGGATTGAAAATATTTACAGATTCAAATATTTAAAAGTAGTCAAAAGTTTGAACAGAATCTTATTATTAAAGAAAAATTAAAACGTTCAACAAATTTATAAGGCTTTAAATACTCAAAATATTTAAAAAATTACACATATAAAACTTTCAGAATATTTAAATGATTTGATATATTCAAAGGATATAAAAGATTTACCAATATTAAGGAGATTCAAGAGAATTCGATAACGAAATACTCAAAAATTCTACGCTCTAAGAATGTATTGATGCAATAATTGAATTAGAAAAAATTTAAACAAAATTTTATTTATAGATTCAAATATTTTAAAGTAATCAAAAGATTGAAAGGAATATTAACATTAAAGCAAAATTAAAACGCTCAGCAAGTTTATAAGGCTTAAAATACTCAAAATATTTAAAAAATTAATCTTATAACGATTTAAAAATGACCAAACGACCAAACGATTCAAAAATGAAATTTTAAAAAATATGGATAAATTGAAGAATTGAAAAATTTAAAATATTAAAAAGATTTTTAAGATTAAAAACAATAAAAAAATTATATATTTATACGAATATTAAAAAAAAATATTTAAAATATTCGAATTAAAAAAGAACCAAAAAATTAAATGCTTGAATTGATTAAAATCAACAAGGAGCTTTAATAAGCCTTAGAAGATTAAAAAAAAAATTATTCTAAATTTTAAGATAATTCAAAAGATAAAAAAAGTTTCGAACGTTCAAATAGTTAAAAATTTTTTAATAATTCAAAAGCACCAAGATTTAAATTAAAAAACTAAGAGATTTTTAAGCTTCCAAAATCATATTAAATGTATTCAAGAGACCTAAATAATTCCGAAGATTAAAAATATTTGAAATTTTTAAAAAAATTAAAAGAATTGTAATTTTAAGGAGTTACAAGAGATTCAAAGAGATCCAAATTATTCAAAATTTATACATAATTCACATTACGCAAATGAACAAAATGCAAATGGTTCAAAAAAGTCAAAATAAAGTTATAATTTAAAAGATTTCAAAAATGTAAACCATTCTTAATGTTACACAAACTAAAATATAGAAAAAGCATATTCAATATTAAAGAAAAGTACAAATTTGATAATTTATTAAGGGGCAAATATACAAAAATAGTGACATTTACTGCACTCACACCGTACCACCACTCACTCCAACACAAGCTGCTCATACGCACATAACCTCAAGTCACACATTGTTTCTGTACATTTGAGTTGAAGCGACTCCATTTAAGCTCTATTTGACTGTGAAAAGCATGAGGTTCTTCAGGAACTCCGAACAATTTTAACAAATCGATTTACCGGTTAAATGCAAAAAAAAACACAAGTAACTAGAAGAAAACAACAAACACTACGCTGAAGCACCTCAAGGAGTTGTATTAAAGTTCATAAGCTGTTGGCTGGATGAAGGTTGGTTCGGTAAATGCCGCCAGTGCTGCGGCAAGTTCTTTATGTGCAAATGTTTATAATGTGTATTGTATGTATGAAGGAAGGCATCTTAAAAAATGCATAAATTTCCACAAGCTAAGTTTGTGGTTGTTGTGCCCTGCACTTGCCACACGCTCACTCTGCCATCTTCATTCGCTGCCACAATATCTGCCATACTTCACTTCTTCCAGTTTTTTTTTACTCTTTTTGCTTTTAACATTATCAAAGCACTCACTCGCTCCTTGCCTTGCCTTGTTTTGATTTTTTTATTTAGTTTTTTTGCTGGCGTAGCTCAAACGTTGGCTGACTATGCTACGGAATTGGATAAGAATCTGATTTGTTTTCGATAAGGACTTTATAAGGACCTAGTTTTTCATGTTGCTTGTTCCAGTTTTACTTGCTTTTTTTCATGCACTACGTAAAGCAGGTGGCGATGATCAACTCCTTGCATGTTTGGCAGCTTGCTGCTCTACACTCGTGTATGAGTATGTGTGAGTGTGTGTTTGTGGCAACACTTTGGCATTGTTGGCACACAAGGTTCAATGATGATGATAATGGCGAATGTGTTACAGTTGTAGCTGGAAAGGAGCATGAGTGAAAAGCTTTAAGGTGTGGATTGTCGTATA
Source organism: Dichetophora obliterata (assembly GCA_963920525.1). Taxonomy (NCBI): domain Eukaryota; kingdom Metazoa; phylum Arthropoda; class Insecta; order Diptera; family Sciomyzidae; genus Dichetophora; species Dichetophora obliterata. Next base: position 42,098,612 of record OY986438.1, on the reverse strand, counting down.
TGGCGCTATTGTTATTGTTTGTCTTGGTGCCAATGTGCTTCAGGGCTGTTGTTATTTTTGTTTTTTGATTATTATTAGCATTTCAAGTGTTTTTAGAAATTTTTTATATTGTTTCTTCCAAGAATTCGGGTTTTCCTGCCGTTTCAATGTTTCAATGTTACTGCTGCAGTTTGTTACGACGTTAAAGTGCGCCCTTTTTTCAAATCAATAGCTAATAGTGTGACATCTGTTTTTTCATTGTTTTATTGCAAGTTTGTCTTATATTTCATTTATATAATAAAAACAGCTAATTCCCTTTCAACAGATTTAAAATATTGTAAAAATTTATATATTAAAAAAGTAACATATTTGACTTTAGAGATACCATCTTTACGTAGGTGAATGTACACAAAAATCATAAATATTATTTTTTAAAAACTTATAAAATTGGTGTTGATTACAAGTTATGGGAAGAAAAATAAGAGAGAATTAAATAAAGAGCAAATTTAAAATTATTATAAAACACTAATTTAATAACTCAAATATTGACTTATCATAAGCTAGAGTTCAACGAGATTAAGTATTTTTTTACCTACTCTGATATATATAAGGATCCGAAAGAATCAGAGATTCTAAGTTCTTAATATACTAACGGTCATATTCATTACATTCGTTTTGCACAAACGTATTTAAGGAGCATTTTAAGCAGTAGGTAAATTTTTTTAAAAACAGTAGGCAACGTCTCATTAGTTGACAGCTTGTCGAAATAACTTGAAGAAAACAAACTATTTTAGCCGGATAACTGTTTTTGACAAGTAAAAAGCAAACAAAGTGAAGTAAAAAGTAAACAAAAATTAAATAACAATGGACATGATCAATTTATTTAATATCTGCGCTTTGGTGGAAGAAGAGGATCCTGTTCCAAAGCGCAGAAAGATGTATAGAAAAAGGATAAACCCCTTTGAGCAAAATACGTTTATGCATGACAAAAAGTTTTTCAATGTATAACTATCGCTAAAACAGGTTTATGAATACGGTGGTAAGTTTCTAATATTCAAAATTTAAAAAAAGTCAAAGATTTAAAGATTTAAAGATTCAAACAGAGTTGCCGAATTCAGGGAAATTTCCTTTTTTGAGGAATATTTTGCCGTTATTATTGGAAAAAAGAAAATTAAATTTTTTACATTATATTAACCGTAGTCCTACGTTGGTGTAGAAAACTAAATATTTTTTAATTTTTATATATTTCCAAAACCATTTTGTTTTGGGATAAAAGCAAGCTTACATGGTTTTATTTTATGAAAAGTGTAGACAGAAATCATGTTCCTTGTAGTATCTCAATTATAAATTTTTTCAAAATATTTAAAAACTTCAATTCCTCACCTACACCTCAACGTGGAATTTAAGAGTTTTTCTCAACGTAGAACAACGGTTAAGTGTGAGCTTTTTAGATCAAGTAAGTTTTAAGACGGCAACAACAACAACTCTATATAGAACATTAATGCTCAAACGCGCACAAATGTGCAGATAAGCTTTTGTGCTTTCACACGTATATAAAGCTAATGCATACAAAAAATCACCCCAATTTGCTGTGGCATTTCAAGCGGTGAGCAATGCGTCGCTTAATTTCTTAAATGCACGCTAAACAATGTATGCATGAATTATAAAATATTTTTTTAATTAGAAAATAAATATTTTTTTCGTGTTGGTAATTTTATTCAAAATGATTTCTCCTAATGATCAAATAAAATATTTTTTACAATGAAAGCATTTAATGAAGCCCAATGTTAGCTTTGCTACACATCATGAGTTAACACAAAAAAATTTTTTGTTAAAATTCATTAAAGAAAATCACATCATGGTTACGATTCCTATTGCGGGAAAGAGCGAACAATATTTTTCAATACATTAAAAATAACTTATTTGAAAAAATTTGACAGTTGTGAAAACAAGATAGCACACCTTAAGTAGTCAGAAAATAAAAGATCATAAAAATAAGAGCCCAATTATCAGTAAACGTGAACACTAGGACGCATCAAAAAATTCAGATCGTATTCTAAGAGGTCTCAAAAGTTCCATTGCGTGGTCAAAATCTCCCAAAAAAAAATATTAGAAAAAAATAACGATGTCTTCCTCTCCCGCAAGGAAAAAGTTGTCTTTTTAAGAAAAGTAGTAATATATCACGATCTCAAAATGCTTTGATTTTTGTAAGAAAAACTACATATGTCTTAAAGAAAAAGTAAATATAGACTTGACTTACAATGTTTTGGCAAATATGATGCTACTCTCGATTTTCACCCACAAGGTTCAGTGTGAAGGATATTTAAATCTAAAGGTACACTCGAGTTAGCACAAAACTTTTGATTGCTATCTAATTGTCTAAATTTTGGCGATTTTGATTATAGTGTTGGCGTTTTCCTTAAATTTTAAGAATTAGTAATTTGCATATTTTTTGCATATGCATTTTCTTGTTTTTGAGAAATGCATACTTGAATGCAATTTTTAAACTTTTTCAAATAAATGATTATAAGGTCTTATATCTCGGGCACCAAAACAGGTACGGAAGATAATTTTCTTAATTTGGATTCTTCAAATATTTCTGAAGAACACTTTGTGCAAGAGTATCAATTTACAACACAAGGTTAAGACCATGATTTTTTTCCGATTTCTTAAAAAAATTTTCCTTTGTAGTATGAATTTTATTATTTCGTTAAAACACCTAAACTCAGCATTCACAAATATTTTATACTAAAATTTTGAATTTCTGAGTTTGTCATTCGATGAGTCTCAATTGACTTAACAATTATTGTTAAAAAGTGTTTTACTGAAATACTAACCATAAAGGAGATATGAAAAAAACTGTTACATTTCATGCTTGAAGTAACTTTTTTAAGTATCAAAATAGAGAAACAAATCGTGGTCTTTTTTTGCTGTTCTGAAATAGATATTTTTAGACAGGATTTCGTTCAAAATTATTTGCAGACTTTTGGTGCCCAAGATATAAAACCTTATATTCATTTGTTTGAAAAAGTAAAAAAATTGCATTCAAGTATACATTTTTCCAAAACAGGGAAATGCACATGCGAAAAATATGCAAATTATTAATTCGCCAAATTTAAGGAAAATATTAACACTCTAATCAATATCACCAAAATTTAAACAATCAGATATCAATTAAAAGCTCTGCTTTCTCGAGTGTACCTTTATATTCAAATATCCTTCACACAGGACACTATGGGTAAAAACAAGAGTGGCATCCTGTGTGGCAAAATATTGTTAGTTTAAGTCTATATTTACTTTTGCTTTAATATATTTTTAGTTTTTAAACATTTTGAGACTGTAATTTTTACTGTTTTTCTCAAAAAACAACTTCGTCCTTGCGGGAGAGGAAAATGTCTTTATTTTTTTCTAAATTTTTTTTTTGGGAAATCTTGACCACCCAACGCAAATTTTGAGACCTCTTAGAATGTGAAATTCGAAAAAATTTTAATTGGATTTTAATTGGAAAGGTTGCACAACAAATTTCTCTCAGTGAAGAAGCTTAAACCCAGTGGGCATTTTACCTAGCGATACGTAAAAGAAAGCGTAGTGCTCTTATTGGCGTCAACCTTCCATGCTCGCTCTATTGATGAGTGCTTCTGTAAGGCCTACCTTTTGAAGGCTTGGAGTCTTTTCATGTTATTTTATATGAAAATTTTTTTTAAAAAATTTAGAAAAAATTATAAATGATCAGATCAATTAAAAAAAAAATTAAAACCTAAAGAAAAACAAACAAAAATTTTTTTTTGGTCCGAGTTGGGTCGCCTACCCAGGTCTCCGAAATCTAACACATTACATATCACATTATATGAAAACTTTTATATGGAAAAATTCGAAGTCTTTTCTTTTATTTTTGTATGAAGAAATTTTACAAAAAAATTCCAAAAAAATTTTTAAATGAAAAGAAAAATTTGTAAAAAAAAAATACAAAAATACATTTTTTTTTGGTCCGAGCTGGGTCTCGAACCCGCGCTCCCAAAAGCTCACTTTCATTTGTAATAATGCAAAATAAGCTGAAGTTTGTCAACAACTGCGGTAGACGACTGGATAAGAAATTGTCAAAAGTTTTTTATTTCAATTTGATATTTATATTCCTTTTCTTTCTAATGTACATTCTCAAAAAGGGATCCTAGCAGGCTTCTTTAGAGTCGCGAGAGAGGAAGGCCTAGAAAATAATCTCGTTTCATATAAAAAAGTTAATGGGCTTGGAAATGAGCACGGAAGGGCTAAGAAATCAATATGATGGCCTGCTAGTAGCGCTTCAAGGCCCTGCTTTTGCCCACTGGTCAGTTCTGAATCACAGACGTAAACATGTCTATGTTGTAGAATGAGCATCACTGGTATATAGCAGGGTATAGAGAGATACCACTGGTATAGAGACAAACAAATTTTTTCCGCTAATTTGAGAGAAATTTCGTTAAAGGTACCTGGCAAAACTGGATTCAAAGGTAAACAGATCCAAAAATGCAAAGATATTTAAATATTCAATGATTCAAAGATACAAAGATTCAAAGATACAATGATTTAAAAATTAAAAAATTAAAAATGAAAATATTCAAAGATTCCAAGGTTCAACGATTCAAAGATAAATTATTCAAAGATACGAAGATTCAGAAATTACAAAATTCGAAAATTAAATAATCCAACGAGGCAAAAATTCAAAGATTGAAAGTTTCAAAGGATCAAGGATACAAAGAAACAAAGATACAAGGATTCAAGGATGTAAAGATTTAAATATTCATTGAATTAAATATTCACAGAGTCAAAGATTTAAAGATTTAAAGATTCACAAGATCGAAATTCTAGGATTCAAAGATTAAAATATTGGAAGATTCTATGGTTTAAAGATTCTAAATTTTAAAAATCCATGATACAAAAAAAAAAACAACAATCAAAAACACAAAATTTTAAATGATTAAAATTTTTAAAAATAGCTATAATTTTTATTAGGTGTAAATATTTAATAATTAAAAAATTTACGAATTCATGGACCAAACAGTTACGGAATGCAGAGATTTTAAATATATAAAAAATTTAGCAGAATAAAAAGATTCAAAAGGTTCAAAAGATATAACAGATTCAAAAGAATTTAAATAAAAAAATATTGTTAAATGTTAAAAAATTAAGTAGATTGAACGGGTTAAAACAATACAAAACTCGAAAACTTAAGAGATTAACAAGATTCAATAATTTTATTATTAAAATAATTTAATATAGAATGCTTCAAAGGTTCACAAAAGTTCAAGGATTCTTCAAGAAATATCTATCTTTAAGTATATTTAAAAGTCTGTTATAAAAGTTATTTCTTATAGAGAAAGAGAAAAGAGATTCAATATATAAAAATATTCAATATCAAAAATTAAAATTCAATGGTTCGAAATATTTTCAAGATAATTAATCTCAAATATACTTCCAATAAAAAATTAAGTAATTACTTGTTATAGATAAAGATAAAACAGATTCAATAGATACAAATATTCAAATTCGAAAATCAGAATGCAATGGTTCGAAATATTTTCATGATAATTAATCTGAAAATATGGCAAATCGTATGAAATACTTGTCCACCTCCAATACAAAATTAAGTAATTACTTATTATAGATAAAGAGAAAAGAGATTCAGTAGATACAAATATTCAAATTCAAAAATCAAAATTCAATGGTTCGAAATATCTTCAAGATAATAAATCTGAAAATATGGCATATTGTATGAAATCCATGTCCACCTCCAATACGAAATTAAGTAATCAAGCCGGAAAAAATTAAACAAAATTCTTACAATTAAAAAAAATACTAAATGGTGTTTTAATTTGCGCCATTTAATAAGAATTGATTTATTTCGTTTTAGAAATACGTCTACCTCACATAAAAAAAAATTGTCACCATAAAACCAAATTCTAGAAATTCCACATAAATAGATTTATTGACTTGTAATTTTTAAGATAAGATTTAAAAACGCTGTGACCATGGCATAGTGGGACAAAACGCCACTATTTCACCCATATTGATTTTCCGTTATAAAAAGTTAAAAAAATACAGTGTAGCGTGTATTCAGTATAGAAGTGACACTTCTGAGTTGAAAGAGACAAAGAGAAAGAAAGAGAGAGAGAGAGAGCATCTCAAAAGAAATATAATACAAAATTTGCATACACATTTTATATATGAGCTGGCCGTATTAATTTTTTCCCTTCAAAATTTCTTCTGAACACATCTACAATCTATCTACCACCCTTCTGGGAGACCCCATGCAAAAAAACACCTAAAAAATAGAAAATATCATTGCTCGTGTACACAAAATACTATTTATACAATTATAATACAAAATAGTATTTTTGATGACGAACATTTTTCGTGACGAGACTCGAAAAATTTTACCCTCTATATCAAATCGCCGCCTAAGAAGTTTCACTTTAAAATAATCCGATTACTATATTTGATGTTTATAAATAAAATTTGTATAAATGTTTGCATTGCCAGTGATTGATATCGCTACTGTTTGTGATTATTTTCATAACTAAGTTATCTGTGTTCTATATACTATCCTGAAGCTTAGATTAGGAGTTATGTGTGTAATGTTAATATATGCTAAATCGTGTTGTTTTTTTTTTAAGCTGACAAATCCCAAATAAAAATATTTATTTTTAATCCAACGCCAGAACGTAGCCTTACACACTGCTCACCAGCAAGCATTCAACTAACAAAATAGCAAAACGAAAGAACATCATTAACATTAACAGCAACACCAACACGCATTTGTATAGTTGCTAAGCGTGTGTGTGTGTGTGTGAGTTATAAATAAATATAAAATTTTATTATATATTTAATAATAAACAATAATTACCGCTGAGTCTGACGAAATTTTCGGAACGCAGCTGGGACACGCTTTTATTTACCAGGCAATGCAATTAAACTTTTTTTATAAATTAAAAATGGCAGCGATTACCTGTGCCGCATACACGCACCCGAAAACACACACGCATTAGCACACACACATTTGCGTCATATTAAAGCACACACATAACAGCTCAGCATGCTTGTTAGTGTGCGCTTGTTTAGGCATAAAATGAAATTGCTTTCGCATTGTTGATGCGCCTAAAAGGCCGCATTAAAAAAGCGCTTTAGCTAAAATGCTGATAAAATTCCAATAAGCTGCCTTTTGCGGCAGGCACAGACACACGCGCGGTGGCTTTATGTCATCTTAATGACACCAACACACACCAACACAAACAAACAACCAGTCGCTTACAAACACAGCGGAAGCTCATAGCTCGTTTTTTTTCTCTCATTTTAATCTGTTGCAATAAGCGAAACGCGCTTCTGCTTGATTGGCGGTTAGCCACAGCGGGTGGTTGTTGTTATGTGTGAATGCTAGATACAACTCAGTTGTTGTTGTTGTTGCTGCTGTTGTAGACGTTGGGCGGCTTGCCTTGGCTGAGATTTATAATATGTTGGCTATTAACATTTATAAGCATCCTCATCATCAGTAGCAGTAGCAGCGCTGGCAACTTTACGATGCCATTAACTGCGTCAAGTGGCAACACTGTAGCCTTTGCTAGCAACAACTCAAATAGACATCACACCCACACACCCACACACCCAGAACTACTACAAAGCCACGTACATGCATAAATAACACGTTGCTGTTGAAATTTATGTTTATTGAGAACTTCAACCAGGTGAATTGCGTTTTGTTGCTTTTATTATTGAAAGTTGTTGTTGTTCTTATTGTTGCTATTATTTCTGCTATTTTCTTGTTGTTGCAGTTCTAAGAGCCACTTTCAATGAAGCCATCGAATATGATCATAAAAATGCCACAATGTTTGAGTGTGTAGCAGCTTTTTTTGTGTGGGTGTGTGTTTATATAATCCTTGAATCAAACAATTTATTGCATTTTTGTGGTTATTCAAAGAGTTTGAAGAACGAAGCCAAGTAGGAGTGCATTGCATAAGTAGTGTTATTTAACGTTGCTAATATTTTGTAGCAGCAACATTTTTTGAGGAAATGAGAGGCTAAAATTCACAAATGGCCAAGTACACTTTTTACTGTTTTGAGAAGAGCCTGAAAAACTGATGCACGTTAACAGATACAATGTTATTTAAAAATAAATATTAATGAATTATTTTCGACTGTGCTGAAGTCAAAATACCCTCACGGCCGTGTTTTTGTACTTTCGGCTTTATGTAGTTTTATTTGATGTAAATTTTTGGGAAAATTTGATGTAAATTTTTCATTCAATTTTTTTTTAAATTTCTTGCTCAGAGTGCGTTTAAATTTGTAAAGCTTATGTTTAAAATATCAAGTCAATTTAATAGTTTTATGAATTTATGAAGGAGTTGCTATTGTGATTAGGTCATTTTGTATGGGAGGTGGTGCACTTTCTATACGATTTTGTTAAATTTCATACTTAGAGTGCAAATTAAAATTAAAGCATATTTAAAATATTATAAGTCATCACATTAAATTTTGTGGAATTTTAAGAAATTTTACCAATTCTATGATAACAATTTTTATGGGACATCCAAATTTATATTAAATTATAAGTCAATGCTTATGTGCAAAAGTTCTAGCATTACATTTATTTTTGTGGAATTTAAAGAGATTAACTTTTTTTAATAAAGTTACACTCTATATAAGAGATAGGCATCGTTTTCATCCGATTTGGCTCATGGTGTTGCAAAGCCCATGGTAATGAAAACTATAGGGCTTTATCAAAGCTAACCCTAAAATTATTTACAAATACTTCAAAATTTTTTGAAAAAATTGTTAAGAATAAAGTTTTCTTCGCGATAAAAAATATTATTTGTCCCTCAGGTCTTATTACGGGTAAGTCAACTACAACAAATATAAGCATTTTTACAAGATATTACATAAGCTCATTTGAAGATGGTAGCCAAGTTGACATAATTTATTCAAATTTTACTAAGGCTTTTGATAAAGTTCCACGTGACCTCCTAATTTGGAAATTATCCATCTATGGTTTTCATTCATTGTTTCTTTCGTGGCTTAGATCTTACTTGTTTAATAGGGTCTCTTGTGTTTCTATTGAAAACGTCAATTCTGAACCTTTTTCGGCAACCTCTGAAGTTCCACAGGGCAGTATCCTAGGTCCTTTATGTTTCATTTTATTTATAAATGATATCTCAAAATGTTTTCCTTCGGCTTGCTTTTTATTATATGCTGATGATTTGAAAATTTATTAAAAAATAAATCTTTACTCAGATTGTCAAGCTCTTCAAACTGAGTTGAATAATTGCCTAACTTGGTTCAAAAATAATTACCTCACTTTAAATATGAATAACTGTTGTAGTATGACTATATAGAAAAGTTAAACTCCTATCATTTTCTCTTATTACATTGATGGTGTGCCTTCAACTAAAGTTAATGAAATTCGTGATCTTGGTGTTTTTTTTACTGTCGCTTTAGTTTAAATGGCCATATTAATCGCATAATTCCGAAGGCTTATTCTCTTTTGGCTTTTATAAAACCTAATAGTTCTGCTTTTCTTGGCCCTTATGCTACAAAACAACTCTATATTTCATTTTTAAGATCTAATTTGGACTATGCATCTCTCATCTGGAACCCTTATTATAGCGTTATAATTAATCGTTTGGAGCGCATACAAAATAAGTTTCTTAATTATGCTTTACGCTCTACGCTTTACGTTTTTACTGAGCCTATTCCTGTTTACACTTCTCGGTGTTTGCTAATAGGTCTCGAAAGTCTGGAAAAGAGACGGTAGATTCAAGGTATAATGTTTATTTTTGATATCATTAATAGTAATATTGATTGCCCATTGCTTCTTGAGCTTATAGCCTTTAATATTCCGTCAAGATCTTTACGCTCATCTGACTATTTCCATATTAAATGTCACATAACAAACTATGCCATCAGTGAGCCCATTAACAGGACTCCTTTAATTTTGAACAAGATTTATATGGATAGTTCAATCGATTTTCGTATGTCCAGAGCTAATTTTAAATCTGCATTGATGAGACTTTTGCATTAATTTGTTAACTAATTTACTTTAAAATTATTTAAGGTCCCTTTACTTTAAGTAATACTGTATTTGTCTGTAAGTAAATATTCAAAAGACTCTATAAATAAATAAATAAATAATTAAAACAAATGCATGTTGGGTCCGTTCGCCCCTGTCAATGACATCGATGTGTTAAAAAAACGAACAAAATACGAAGCGAAGGGATTGACCCTACCACTGAGGGTATGTGAATTCTCATACCAAGTAGCAGGTCCACCGAACTACAGGGTAAAGCTACGTTTTTGACAGTTCGCCAAAAAAGACAAAAAAAAAGCTGTTTTCAAATGGCAAAAAGGCTAAAAAAGCCATGGAGCTAAATCGTAAATTTACAGGCTAATCTGCTAAAAAAAAGCCAAAATCTAGCCTGGAAAAGGCTAAAATGGCCACACTGATTGCCAGTGATAAAACGTACTTTTTTAATGATCCTGAAGCACTTTTTTGACAGATTTTCGTATGCTATTTGGCCAATTATAACACTCAGGCATAGGAAGAGACTTATCCAAAAATTAAAGTCTATATTTTATGTGTTTTCATGAGCTTTGTTAAGCTTATGTCCGCAAAAATATAAAGATTTCAGCAAGTTTTTCATTTAAATATTACATTTGATTTTACATGACAATAGGTTAATAATTTGGCTTACAGCAAACAATAATTTGGATATGTTTTTGAAGTGTTTGTATTCAATTATAATTTCATATTTTTCAGAAGTTATTTAAAGAATATATTTGGTTGCACAGACTTACCAATAATATATTAGCATTGTTTAGTTACTGACATTGGCGTAGCAAGCGGGATGCAAGTGGGGCAGTTGCCCCCCACTTATTTAGCTCGATATACAATTTAAAAAGAAAACATCAAAAGTTATTCAAAATATCAATTTTTTTTACAACTATAATATTTTTGTATTATACAGTGGCTCACAGCATATTTTATGCAGTGCATACTTTAAACTTTAGGCCTTTTCCACATTTGGTCAACGCAACTCCACCTCAAGTTGCTAGCCTGTGTATTTATACCGAAACCTTCAGATTAAGCAACTTGCACGCAACAAGTTCTCGACACGTTCTCAACCTGTTCAACGCAACGCGGCTTTCTGCAATTTGCATCGGCGACGTTTTGCATCAGTTTGTTTGTTTTGTGAATTCAAGTATTTGTAGTGCAGTAGGCTTTATATTAATCAAGGTGAATAAGCTAATTAATTAGTTCCTAATAGAATCTAAGACAAGAAGAAATATTTTGCAAGATGAATGAGCAAGTGTTCAATATTAAATTAGTGCAAGAAGTCGAAAAACATGAGTTATTATATAATAACAATTATTATATGTTGCATGACTTTTGAAGCAAGTCTGAAAGCATTCGGTTTATAGTTGCATTGCTTTTCATCTTTTTCGCTGTTGCGTTGAAGTTGGGTTGGAATTGCGTTGACCAAGTGTGGAAAAGGCCTTAAGGCTTTATAAAACCAAAACTAATAGGAATACAAAAGATAATATAGTCTCATTTAAAAGAACAAAAAGGCTAGTTAAATAAGGTTTTTCATTAATTGTGAATACATATATATAGTTGTTTAAAAAATAAGAGAACAGAAAATACTGCTTAATTTCATCTCGCAGCTTATTTTATGCAGTCACTTCTCTCTGTTACGGTACTCTAATGCTGCGCTGTCTAACGGTACTTTCGTTAGCTATGCCTTCGATCTGTTTCTATAATTGCTTTGTGTTAGTTTTTTAGTCTGATTTTTTTGCTTCAAGTGTCTGCTTCTATGATTATTTAAAATAGGAGCGCGCACAACGCTACAACAACGAGAATTGGTTATATACTATTTTAAACACAGCAGCTCGCAGCGAAAAATCGCTGAAATGGTTAATATCAATTCCTCTATAGTGCAAAAGATCATCGAGCGCTTCGTCCATAAGAATAGATTGCACAATAAGAGCAAAGAAGCACCAAACAAAATTTTTAATGCAATCGACGAGCGGCATATTGTACGGAAGATAAAGGCTAACCCGAGACTCTTAGCTTCGAAAATGGCTTTTGAAGTTCAAACTGACCAGAGCAAACAGTGTAGAGCTGAAACTATTCGATGTGTCCTGCGCAAAAATAACTTTCATGGCCGAGTAACACGAAACAAGTTGTTTATTAGCCCCAAAAACAGATTATGCAGACTCAACTACGACAAAAAACATACGTCCAAGGCCCAAGATAAATCGAAGATAAATTTATTCGATTCAGATGGTATGTGCTATATGTGGCGAAAACCGAATACCGAGGTCAACAAAAAAAACTTAAAACAACCCGTGAAACATGGCAGTGGCAGCGCCATGGTTTGGGCCTGAATGTCAGCTGCTGGTACTGGGACGTTGCCGTTTATTGAAACAGCAATGGACAAATTTAAGTACCTACAGATCCTGAAGAACAATTAGTTGCAGAGTGCAAAGGTTCTGGGTATAAAATTGAATTTCCGATTTTACCAGGATGACGATCAAAAGCACAAAGCGGGTATTGTGCAAACCAGGCTAATATGCAACTACCCACAATTGATGAAGCCGCCAGCACAGTCGCCAGACCTTAATGTTATTGAAAATGTGTGGTCTTTATTGGAAAATAACATCCGGAAATAACATCAAATTTCTACAAAAACCACCTGAAAGAGATATTGAAAACGAATTGGGCGAATATTTCACCACCTGTCACTCAAAAACTGGTCGCATCAGTGCCAAACCACCTTAGATCTGTTGTGGACAACAAGGGCTGTCATACCAAATAATAAAAATATCAAATATCATTATTTAATACCAAAAATTTATAAATAAAAAGTGACTGCATAAAATAAGCTGTGATATGAAGTTAAGCAGTATTTTCTGGTTTCTTAATTTTAAGCCAACTCAAAATATATTTTTACAGTAAATTAAGTTAATTAAGTAAACTAAACATCTTGTTCTTTTAAATGATACTATATTATTTTTTCTAATCCTGTTAGTTTCGTTGTTATAATGCCCTAAAATTGAAAGTATGTACTGCATAAAATAAGCTGTGAGCCACTGTATATTTTGCTCTTCTTTCTCTCTTCTTCATAAGCATGCTTTCGGGTAACCATTTTCTTTCTCTGTGTTTGCAAAAAGATAGAACAAAATGTAGAGTCTCTACTGCAAATCCAATTTGAAAAAAATTCGGATACACTGAAAAAACTATTTAAATGAAGTTGAAAAACTTGTTGCTTTGGTTGTGACTGTGCCTGCATCAGCAGCTTCATCTGAGCGTCCTTTTAGTGCACTAAGACGATTTAAAACGTATCTTCGAGCAACTATGACACAGATACGACTCACTCATGCAGCACTTATACACATTCACAAAGATAAAACCGAAGAATTGAATTCGATGGAGGTGGCGAAAGAGTTTGTTTCTCGCAAGGACAGAAACAAACATTTTGGAAGAATTTAAATTGATATAACTTTTTGTACCTTATTGCATTTAAACCATGTAAAGATATACCTAGTCTTGCTTTATAAAAGCAACAATTATTTCTTATATTTTTATATTACCGTATGAAAGATCTTTTAAAAAATTATCCCTTTAGCTTCCGACGCGCTTGGTTACTGACATTTAAAACGGTTTTTATGATGAATTTGTTGCTTAAATTAACTTTGAAATTTTTTTTTACTAAAGCAAATGAAAATATTTTATTTAATATATTCGTAGTTCTTCTAATATTTTAAAAAATTAAAGTTTTTTCTAAATGACATTGTAATTTATTTTGTTGATTCTATATGATTTAAATACAAATTCTAAATGTTTGATAATTTAAATCATACTTGATTTTAAATACAAATTCTAGTCGTTTGATAGTTTAAAACCGTTTATTGAGCTGTAGGTCAAATTTAGAACAGTTAATTGTTTTAACGAATCTTTCCAAAGAAACAAGAACAACAACGTTTTTTCAATATGAAAAGAAAAAATCACTAGCTGATTTTATTGCAATTTCGGCTATTCTAAAGGCTTCATCAGAAATCATGCACCACAGAGGCGATGATTGTATGATTGTATGATTTAATTTATCAAACATTTTGAATTTGTATTTAAATCATATAAAATCATCATTTTTAAAAATTTAAAAAAATTTGTTCTTTCATATTATTCATTTCTAAAAAAAGATATTTATTTCCGTTTCAATTTTAATGTTACTTTCTTAATTTAATTTTTTTTTTAATTTCAAAAATAATTACAAACAGTCTAAATGTTGCCATTCATATTCGAGTTTCTTAAAATATTTAATAGAACTCACTAAAAACTGCTTTCAATTTCCTATAATATTTTTTTTTAAATTCTTTTAAGCTCGAGAGAGTAAAAAGTAAAAAAGCAGCATCCGTTTACTCTGAAACTAGCTCCAACTTTTTTTAACAAATTATAAAAAAAGTTTTTCAATGGTAAATTTATAATAGGTATTAAAAGAAATTGACTTTAAAAGCCATCACATAATTTTTGTTATCTTATTTATTTTTTATTTTTATTTCATTACCCATTCAAATGAAAAACAATGTGCTTATTTTCGACTAATTTATTCCAATTTGTAACATATGTGACAGATAATTAAATTTCTATATTGCCGCCGATAATATTTTTTTTCTCTTCTCTCTTTAGAGAAAGAAGGGTCTTTAACTCTTTGAAGTACCAAAGGACAAAATTTGAACCACTGAAAATTAAGCCGTTTTAGTATGTTAGGACAAAATTCAACCCACTCAGATTTAATGTTTATAATAAAATGTAATAAAAATACATATGTTAAAATTAATAAAAATAAATAGTAATAATTTTTTTTGTACCTCAAGGGTATTTTTTATAATGAAACTTCCATACCTCAAAGAGGCAAGCAAATCTCATTATTTTACATCCAACTTTTTTACTTTATTTTTGACTTTATAACGGATGTAACTGAGTTGTTAAAGATAATCTTGTCTAACGCATGGCTCCTATACAGTTGTTTCATTAGGTTTGCATAGAAAATTGTACCTTTTTTTAGGTGCATGCTCAACTATTTGGCAGACACTTAATTAAATAGCTTGTGAAATAAATTTCAAGTATCTATTACTTCTTGTTATTTTCTTAAAATTTTACTGCAATTCAAAATTCACTGATGCAAAGCTCCTCGGCTGCTTTGAATCCTTAATAGCTAAAGTATTGCTGTCATTGCTTTTGGCCAGTTTTATTGACATTGTTGCTGAAAGTTCAGCTCAATGCTGCTGGTATTTGTTGTACAAGTTGTCTTTACTTTTTTCAACATTTTGTGTGATTTTCTTTTTGTATTTGTTGTTTATTTATTTCTTAACTTTCTTATTTCTTTCTTGTGCTTTTTTCTTTTGCGTTGTATTTACCTTGTCAGCAGAATGTCTTCGGCAAAACTTGAAGCATGTCCAAGTTCAAAAGATGCCAATATTTGATTTATTTTTAATTTTAAAACAGTATCGAAATACAACAAAAACAACAACAACAACAACAATGACAATGATAATAACAATGCAAGCAGCTAAAATGTTATTCAAGTGCTGCTCTGCTGCTGCTTCTTCTCATACTTTTACTACTTCATCTACTTTCCTAGATAAGTTTGCTTGCTCGTGCTCCATTTCAGTGTAAATATCAGATTGTTTTGTTTATTTGTATGTGTGTGTGTGCATATGTGTCTGTTTATTTTCTTTGGCCAAGCAAAACAAAACTTCAGCGCAACTGGACAACAGATATAAAAAGACAACAAAACATATTAGGAGCAGACAACCGTTAAAGGATGCAGGTACATAAACCTCGCACGGCATTTATAGCCATGTTAGCATGAGTGTGTATATGTGTGTGTTTGTGTTTAAAGGTAAATCACTGAAGTGTATAACAACTTTGCAGAAGACAAACATAAACGGAGAGTAAATGTCAAATTTACAAAATAAAATTCAAATGCTGGCGAAGTTAAACATTTATAAAGATATTCTTGTTGTTGTTGTTTTGATTGTTCTTGTTGCCGGCAGGACAAGCACCAGAGACTGGGTGAGAAAAGTAGCTTGAAATAAAATTTGCAAACTGATATGTGTAAGTGAATCAGCAAACTGTCAAAACTAAAAAAATAACGACAAAAAACAACAACAGCAGATGGCAGGTAAATAAATATCGATGTTATACAAGCAAATAAAATATGCTTCGAGTTTACAGAGCAGAAAAACAAATAAATAACCAACTGAAGAAATAGCAACGGAGTCAACTTTGTAGGACATCATTTTTGTGTTGCTTTTTAAAACTGTAATGTTAAATATACTTCGTAGTTAAGTTTTTTTTTTTTATTAAGAAAACTAAAAAAAGTTTTTAACTAAAATGAATTTTAAACATTTTTCTGCATTGAAATAAATCAAGAGAGGAAAATTAATTTATTTTAAATTTTTTTATCTAATAATATTTTTTAAAATGCATAACAAAACTAGTTCCGTTTTAATCATAACAAGTAAACCCGTATGGCGTTAAAACGCCAAAATCAAACATACCTAGATTTTATTTTAAGCTATTGAATAGATTTTCAACTGATCAAAATTGAAATGAAATTAATTTTGGCCTTTTTGCAACATACGCGGTATTTCTTATTAAATTTTTGTATACAGTTTTAAAAATTTAAAAATTGTTTGATCAACAGCTTAGAAATCTTTTTTCAACTGTATGAAATCATTCCAGTATCACTTTGATATTGAATATATCAATTCATAGTTTTAGCCAGTGGTGCCAACTACACGGAAATTACGGATTTCTATGGATATTTAAGCCTTGCGCAGATAAACGGACAACAGTGGCAAAATAAGGTGGTAAATCTACGGATTTTTAAGAATATCACACAGAATAGATTTCGCTTTTTTTTCATCAAATTTTATATCAAAAATTTTGGCTTGGTAAAAAAAATGTCCTAGTAACTAAAAAATTTATTTACACAATTTGTTAAAACTTTGCGCTTATCAACATTTGCAAATAAAAAAAATGTTTTAAGGAATTTAATTTCGAAGTGAGCCAGTGGGCAGCCTTATTTGAGACGAGTGTATACAGCTTAACCCATTAATGCTCACCACCAGAACTCGTTGAGTTTATATTTAGAAATTTTCAGCATTAACTTGTATTAATGTTAGATGGAAAACTCTGAAGTTTAAGAAAAAATTTAAAGGATTTGGGTGTAGGGAAGTATGTAAACGTATAAAATCATAAACTTTTAAGGGGTCTGTAGGTTAAGAAATAAAAATAAAAAAAAAAATTAAAAATTGGAAATTTTTCATTTTGTAGCGCAGCCGTTCAACTCTAACCTAATACATTTTTTTAAATTATATTTTCTTACTTCATAATGTATGTACAAAAAAATTAACTCACCTGAGTGAAATTTTTCACTTTTCTTTGAAATACTGCACTTAAAACTGGCTGGAAAAAATAAACAAAAAGGCTTTAAAGGTAAATTTTAGCATTTTTATGGAAAAAGCATATTTTTGGTTTTCTAACACTGTTTGAAGCAAAAGCTTTACAGTGGCTGCGAATTTTTGAAAAATGCTTTCATCTCTTATGATGTTTCATACGTTGTCAATAAGGGTTAAAACAAACTTAAAGTGCCTGAAAATGTAATTAAATGTTTTGTATTTATAATGATTACAGATGTAAAAAATCCAATGTTCCTTTAAAATAAATAAAAGTTACGTTTTATGTTATGTTTATAAGTTTTAGTTATAGTAACATAGCTAAAATTAATAGTTGTTAACTGTTTTTACTTTTAGTTATATTTTACGTTGTTTGTATTTTTTATAAGCTTAATACAAATTTTATAAAAAAATGAAATATACAAAAAATTTGTAAAAAACAATTAACGACTTCAATTGAAAAATTTTATTAGCTGTTAGTTTTAAATTGAAAAAAAAAAATAAAATAAATTTGTTGACATGTATTACCACGGATTTTTTAAGTCGCATTTGTGGATTTCTACTCTCCTCGGGTTGGCATCACTGGTTCTAGCTGTGAAATTATAAAAGATTATTCGTCAGTATAACAGTTTCATAGCGGTGGCGCTGAATACCTCACATATTTTTAGGCATATGCTGATACTAAGAAGAGAAAAAGCAACATAGCAACAACAATTATATGATAATTTTAACTCGCTATATTTTGAGAAATATAAATTTTTAAGAAATAAAAAGTCCAGTTTGCACATCTACAGGTCTAAACCTACCAAACCATACTAAATTAATTAAGATTGAACTTGTACTTCAAAAACCTTACGCCGTACAAAATTTGCGTTTGCATTATATATGTAAGACATGAGGCATTCAAACTTTCAAAGTTAAAAAATGTTTTTTATATTACCTATATTATGCTATGGTCCCACTGAAAGCTAAATGCACATTTAGAGCATTTACAATATATATTTACCCTGTTACTCCTACAAGGAGTAAAAGGCCGTTCGTACGTGTGGATTTCGTAACTGCGCAATTAGCTATCAGTGTGAACATAGCATTGGAGTAAAACGTAATTAATTTTAACTTCTGCGAACATAATCGCCTTTAATTTAGCTGATACATATCACAAAATTTGAAACACAAGTTTGTTTTTTAAAAATATCATTTCAAATTTTATACAACTACTCAATAGCCAAGTTCGTTGAGATACTTTTTTGAAATTTGGACATATATTAGTCAAAAATACTAAATCTTACATATAATAATATGAAAAAAAATCTAAGAAAGAATAATTTATTTTTTTATTCAGGGAACAAAGAATTCAAAAAGACCTAAAATTCTAATTCTTTTCTCTGAAATTTGATAAAATTAATGAAAATGCAACAAAAACTGCAATTTTAATAAACGTAAAAACTACAAAAATTTTTAACTTTTTAACTAAGTGGTATTTTTAGAAAATAAAATCTTTTAGTTAAACAAACTCTTCGATTCAACTCGCGTTCTTTTACTGACGAGATCGGACAAAATTGGCTTGCTGTATTTTTTTGTTACCCTTATCATTTTTTTTACCCTTACACTCGAAAAAAAATGAAAGTTATTATTATATTTTTTTTACTAGTATAAAAGCCTGTCCTACGACAGGTCCACCGCACACTTCCTTTTTTGAGCCATTTGCCGAAACCACTTTATTCTCTTTTAAAAGCTTGATTTTTTTATTCAATTAACTTTTGAGAAAGTCAAATGTAACACTTTTAGTAACACTTTTTGTATTGAAGCAGTGTTGAAAAGGTAGTTAGATCAAAAACTTTCTATTGTAAAAACCTAATATTGTCACTGAAAAGTATCAAATATATTTAATGTGCATACTTTCAGGCTGAACATTTTTGAGAACAGTTTGTCTTGTAAAAGTATATTAGTGTCAAAAAATAATTACAGTTTGAAAAATAAACTGTGTGGGGAGCAGAATGCTTGCCTTTTATGTATTAAGATGTGCATACTTTCCGGCTGAACAGTTTGAGAGATATTAGGCACGGAGCAGAGTGCTTGCTTTTTATGTATTAAGATTAAACTTTATTAAATGAATTTTTTTTTAAATTACAAGTTGTTAAGATCTGATAGTGGAACTATTTCAAGAAGTAAATTTTTTATAAATTTACCATAGAAATGTTTCAATTACTAGTCATAACAATCGCATTCGATTCGGAACATTCACTGATATCAGAATTTGTATCTTCTTCTTCAGGGTATTCCTGTGATTCCTGCCGTCTGTTACTTGTAATATCAGGCGCAATAAGGGACTTTAAAACTTCTGGCGATATTTTGCGAATATTTTTTAAAGGTGACTCACTTATGCATGATGACAACAACAACAAACGATTGACGAAGCAAGTTGTTTTGTTATTTTGCATACACTCAATGCAAAATATTATTATATTAATATAAAAATTGTGAGAGTTTGTTTTGAAACTCGATCATTTACTTCAATTAATTTTACTTCAGCTTAAATAAGTGAGCACAGAATATTGTGTAGAAAGCCATAGATGCGATAAAGCTAAGTGTTTGATGTTGGGGATATAGCTTCAGTTATGCTGATAATATTTTGGTGAGGAAAGTCGTGCCTAAAATTGATTTTTTTATGCACGTAGTTACCTATTGAGTTTTAATAAACGGTCGAAGATGTGTGTTGTTGTTGTGTATGTAACAACAATGTAACAACAATGGGAGCTGTATGTTGCTTTTGTTACTATGATGATTTGAATTTGTTTGTACATGCATGGAGTTGATGAAGAAGTGCTGAAGGGGGAAGGGGGGTGATGGTGAGTTGAAGAAAATTATGCGTTTGAAAAAGTTTACCGAATGTAACGTGAGTTTTTTGTTGGTACAAAAATGGTGAATATTTGAAGGCCACGATGAAGTGATCTAAATGTTTGCAAGTGCAGCTGAGTAAAAAAAAATGTAATACGATAACAACAACAATTAGCGCTTGATGAAACGATATGGTTTTTATTAAGTCAAACTACACTAAATGAAAAATAATAAGTTGTTGTAAAAATTGTGAATGTTTTCAAAACTCGAACAATAAAAATGACAATAATTTTTCTTTCGGAGTCTATAAAAAACACACAAAGTAATAATTGATTTTTATATAAATTATTTAAACCTTTTTTTCCTCTCAATGATTCGGTTAACAATACAAAATATTTTTGTAAAGACAAAATTTATTAGTATAATTCATAGTAGCTCTTACTCACTGTGGTAAATTGCATAACAGACGCTTGTCATGCAGAACAAACCATTTTATATGCGATTTCCATGGAGGTTGCAATTTAGTACCGCACGAAAAAAATAAAAATAAATATGATGTCAAGTCACGAGAAGCCTATACTTTTTTGTTATAAAAAAACATCATAACCTTACACAGGGGTTACACGAGACAGTAGTGTTAAGACAGTTGCAACACATTCACAAATTTTTACCCATACACACTCGCTAGGACAGTAGAATGATGTTTTGCATATTTAATGATAGAAGATGAGAAAATTCAATAAAATTAATTGTAAATTTGCAATACTTTGGCGTGCTCGTAGTTTTAACAAAAATATTCTTCAGAAAATGGAAATTTTTTTACGATTTTGTCTACTGTCTTGCCAATTGTCTGGACGCTTTTTCACAGACACAAAGTTTGACAACTTATACGTATTCTTGACTGTTTTAACAATAATGTCTCGTATAACCCCCATGTTATGCATATAAAAATTTTAAGGCAGATACAAGCTAGTTTTTTTTTTTAATATTTAAAAATAGAACATATTCAGCTTACAAAAAAACAAAATAAATTTTTTGATGTAAACAGAAAACATATAACTAATAGATTAAACATTTTTTATGTACAATAAAATTAATACACATACTATCGCGTTTACAACAAGTGGTCTACGCTTTTTGTCCAACTCTTCGTTCAGGAATTATGTCATTTTAAAAAAAGTGGAGAAATCGTGATGTTTTGAAGCAACAAGAATTAAAAATTAATTTGATGTGAAGTCACGAGAAGCCTATTTGCTTTTATTATAAAAAAAAAGACATTATGACCTAATGAATATAAAAATTTGAAAGCAGATAAAAAGCTAGTTTTTTATCATATTTAAAAATAAAAAATGCTTAGCTTTAAAAATAAAATTTGTTTTATGTATAAAAAAGGTACAATTAATGGTTGATGTACAAAAAAACTAATGTACATTCTGTTGCGCTTGCAACAAGTGGTCTACGATCTTTGTACAGCTCTTCTTTCAGTAGTTATGCCTTATTAAAGAAAGTGGAAAAATCGTGATAGAAACAAGCGAAAAGGCATATTTTCCCATACAAATTTTTGTAACTTCGGTTAACCATGAACTATAGGAAACTTTTATGCAAGGAACATATGCCACTCAATAGCCTTAATTCGAACGATTCCGTTCCCTCAAACCCGAGTTACAGATCTATCTCCGTCTAACACTGTGCGTCATCGTCCACTATTACGTTGCTTACGATATGAAGACATGCTCTACGTGACTATCTGTCACAAACAGTATCGGATCATAAAACTTAATAATTTTCTGTAAATTTTAAGAAATTGTTATCTCATTTTAAGATTTTTTTTAAACGGTACTGCTTGGTACTGCTTTTTGCATTAGCTGTTTTTTATTGATTTTTTGTTTGCTCTTGCTGCAAATTGATCATCCATTTCCGTGAGTGGGTTAAATGGAAACGGTCCAAACCTGTTTCCTGGTTTTTTGTTTTTGGTTTTTGTGAACTTTTCAGATTTTTTCCTGGTGTAGCACCTAAGATCTGCCCAAATCATTTAGTTAAAAATATAATTAATGAAAAATAACTATTTACTTAATTACTAGTCATTTTATATTTCTAAAAAAATTAGCACTATAATTAAATATGTTTTATCAAGATAAATTTTCGGATAACCTCCAAGATATTAGTGGGTAATTTGCTTTCTTTTTTTCAATCAAATTATGTTTGTGCTAATGCATCTTCCTATCATGGACGTTTTACGCCAGTCTATGTACCAATTACTGACCTTGGCTCCATCACCTTTTCGTAGTATGATGTCTTTGAAGCTTTAGTAAGGCTTGATGTTAAATAGGATTATCAGCCGGATAATATTCCACCCATGTTTCTTAAAAGGTGTGCTTTTGCCATGTGCAAACCATTGACTCATATATTTCATATGCCACTCTGTGAAGGGAAATTTTTAGAAGTCTGGAAGATATCGGCAAATACTCCAATTTTTGGGTCCGGATCAAGGCAAAATATTGCAAATTATCGACCGATACTTAAATTTTTAATTATTCCTTAAATTTTTGAATCTCTGGTAAAAAATAAAATTTATAACTCCATTAAAACTACATTGTCTGAGATGCAGTACGGATTTGTGCTAAATCAGATAAATCTACCTCTACTAACCTAACTCTTTTTACACACTTTTTGTCGAATAGTATGGAAAAAGGTCATCAAATAGATGTTATATTCACGAATTTTGTTAAGGCTTTCTATAGAATTCAACACTCTGTTTTGATTAATAAGCTAAGTTACCTCCGATTTCATTTCTCGCTACTCCTATGGTTAGAGAGCTACCTTGTTGGTCGTCAGCAATTTGTCCAGATTGTTAAAAATTCACCTAAATACGTTTACAATTAATCAGGGGTACCTCAAGGTAGCCACCTAGGTCCCCTGTTGTTTGTTCTCTAAGTCAATGATATTTCTAACTATGTTGGCTTTTATCTGAGTGCCTGATGTATGCTGATGATGTTAAAATCATTAGATTTGTGGACTCTCACAAAGACTTCCTATTGCTTCAACGTGACATACATAGTCTAAAATTTTGATGCAAGACCAATAAACTGCATCTTAATCAGCCCAGTCATGAAACTTTTCTTCCGGGGAATCGGAAAAGGGAGTTTTCATTTTTAAGATAGCAGGATAAAGACATCACATTTTTTTTACACTCATGAATACTGACGGTCAATGAACAAATTTGCATTCAAAATTTCTAAAATGTTCTGGAAATTTATCTCAAAATGAAAACTCCTTCCTATATCCGATTCCCCGGAAGAAAAGTTTCATGATTGGGCTGAATAAGTTTAAAGAACCAATTTTTCGAAGTATCATATGATATTAATAAGTTAATACTCGAGAAAGTAGACTTGGGGAATGATTTAGGGGTTATATTTGAGCGAAAGTTAATCTTTGCCAAACATTTTGATGCTATTATCAAAAATGAATGCGATTATGGGATTTCTATCGCGCAATACTAGGGAGTTCTCTAATCCCTTTACCTTGAGGATCTTTTCAGTTGTCAGATCGGTTTTAGAATACAATTGTGTTACCTGGGACACTCAATATTCTGTACGTATAAAAAGAATTGAAAATATTCAAAGGCGTTTCACTAAGTTAGCAATTCGCAAACTTCACAAGGATTTTATGCCTTCCTATGAAGCGCGATGTGCTCTTCTTAGACTTAAGTCTTTGGAATTCCGGCGAAAGCATTTTCTCGCCTTATTTTCCCAGGATGTAGTGATGAATTATATTGATTGTGCACCACTTCTAGCTTATTTCAAACTTTTTGCACCTGAAAGAAATTTAAGGCAAAGTCGATTGTTTTATATACCCTACAGAAGGACTAATTATGGCAGTTGTGACCCGGTTAACAATATGACTAAAACGTCCAAAACTATCTGCAGCTCGATTGAGATCACCCAAAATAGGGTAGCATCTAAAAACGATATCATGTTAAATTAATTTTATATGCCTACAAATAATTTATGTACTTATAGTAACTGTTTAACAGTAAATGTTAATAGTTGATTAAATAAATAAATAAGTATACTTATCATTAAATATTAGAAAGAGAAGTACCCTTATAACGTGCTGTAGCACAAATATGATATTAAAATCTTTTTCATAAAATTTGACTAAGTACTTTTAGGGTAAAATGGTAAATGTACATGTGCACTTCAATTTTTTATAATAGTACTAGTTGAAACCCGGCGCGTTGATGCCACGACTCCTTCTCCAACACCAATAAAATGTTATCAGAGAAACGGCACGTGTAAATTGAAGTCAAATACCGAATTACAAACCCCAAAGCTATTCGATATCGCAAATTTCGATTGTATGGGACATGCCCCCTTGTCCAAAGCCCATAAAATTTTATCAGTGAAACGCCATTTGTAAATTGTGTCCGAATACCGAATTCCGAGGCAATGCAACCTTTTATTCCAAAGCCATTCGATATCTAATATTTCTGATGTATTTTAGGTTCCACGCCCCCTTTTTAATGTTAAAACCTTCCTTGGTGTGTGTTAAATAACTTCCTGAAGTGTTATTTTATTGCAATTTGGTAATTGCATTCCTTTGTGTTAAGTACCATTCTTGGCTTAGATGTCTTTTGTTAGAAAAATTTCGTTTTCTATAGGAACATGCAAGTTGCTTAAAATTTCCAAGAAATTGACATCACACAAACTTTCGCACCTGAAACACACAAAAAGTGCTTAGTACTAATTTTATTTTTTGGTGAAATAGACAAAAAAGACAATCAGAAATGAAAATGCTGGCTTTGAGAGTGAATAACTCGTTCATTTTACAAAGGATTGCATTAATTTTCTTTTTGTTTGAAATTTTGTTTAATTGTCCGTTCAATCGTGTTTCAATCTTTTTCATTTTCATTTCCCTTCTAACTTTTATAATTTTCCAAAATAAACCTTAACGAATTTTTTTAATTCGCAATACTTTGGTAAAAATATTTGTTAAAAAAATATTCAAGACCAACAATGGCTTTTTTAATGTTCTTTCATATCCCAGTAGTTCCAAGTTGAAACTTGAACCTACTACTTGGTATGAGAATTCATGTACCCCCAGTGGTAGGGGCATGCCCCTCGCCGCATATCTTGTACGTCCTTTTAACACATCGATGTCATTGACAGGGGCGAACGGACCCAAGGTGCACTACCATGGGCCTTACAATTCTCCTGTCCCATTGGGACGTACCTGTAAGGGTTTGAGAAATGGCATGTCCAAAGGGATATGCTGCCACCAGCCGAACTACAGGGATGGTACGCATAAATGTAGGGTTGTACGTTTTATACGATTTTTTCTTTGTTTATTTTTATTTATTTAGTATTTTTGTACTTTTGTTTGCATAAAAAGTAATGGTGTAGTGAAAGAATCATGTCAATTTTTCAATTCGTTTCTGATTTATACTCTCAAATACCCTTTTAAACACTGCCACAGCAATCTACCGCTTACCTACCGGGTCAAACATTAGATCTATAGACCCAACCGTACACACACATCAAATTTCATCAAAATCGGTCCAGCCGTTTAGGAGGAGTTCAGTGACAAAGCCATGTAATGAAGAATTTTGTATATAATGGTATAGATAGGTAAATGAACCCTTCTCCATCCTTCTCCACTACAAATCAGCTCTTTGTGACGGAACGTTAACATTTACTTTTTACCAAGTGAAATAGATTGAGCTCTATTCCTCGTCAACTTTTGTTCTGTAGTTCCTTTTCTTAAACTAAAAGCTGGAGTGACTTTTGCTAGCTCTGGATTTTCATTCCTTATAAAGTACCAGCTCGACAAATTGTTCAGTAGTTATTTTATTTGTACTGAAAATATTCCTTTCTACAAATAAATTATTTGTATAGTTACTCTTTACTATGCTCATCAAGTAAAGGTTACCTTTTATTTTCAACTTCCATTTTCAAAATATTTATGGCGAAGGCATAATTTAACTTATCGTTAAATTCGTACTATTCTTTCGAATTTTTTTGAAAACAAAGCCAACTTATCATTTCTACAATAGCTTTTCTTCGGTGAACGACTCCAGTCTTACGTCAATCAATAACTCAGCTTAATTTGCAGTGTGTTTTCGGAATTTTTCAGAATGTTTTTAATATGCGTTTTTTAATAATTTTACGTTTTCTAATAATAATTATAACTTGTGATGTGATTTTTTAAATTCTTATCTTCATTAATGCTGCTTTTAAAAAGAAAACAAAGTTTTATTTTCTACGATTTACTTTGAATTCGTCGTCTGGATATTAATTTTTAGTTTTAAAATTAATTTTGTTATTTAATTTTATTTTTTTTTCATCTCATACAAACTAAACCCGATTTCATGTCTTAATGAGAAATTAACGAAGTAGAAACAAATAATCCTTATATCATTTTGCATCTAAATGCTGATTCGTGGTGTTTTTCCCATAATTTGAGTCAACATTAATTAAAACGAAACAATTTAGCAACAATCAGCAGAAAATACCAAATCATCAATGTTTTACCACAACATACGATGGATGCGATGCTTAGATGTGGATTGATGTAGCAAGGATAAAGTCAAAGCATCAGATATGCTGTTGCTATCGCAGCAGCGTTGTTGTCATAATGTTGATGAGTGTTGGCAGCAACTTGTTGTTGTTACACATAAATTTCTTGTTGTTGCTACTGTTTGTATTGTCATTTTTGCTTGACATGCCAAAACATGTTTTAATTATCATTTTCTAGATGTCAGCAGCAGTAATATTTGTTGTCGTTGTTGCTGTTTTTTTTTAATAATTTTACTGTAGCATCATTTTATGCAAAACCGCAAAGTATGTGAAAATTTTACACAAAAATTAAGCATGTAATTTTGTCTGTATGTGTATGAGTAACACAAAATTAAAATGAGCACGTACACAGTGGGAAATGTTGCGGGAAATTGTTGCGACAAAATACTGAAGCTATAAGCAGAATTCCAAAGTAGTGGTGATGACCTTCGAATATTGCATATTAGAACTTCAGCAATTTTTATCAGCTTAATTAAAATGCACAAATGGATCTGTTAACTTGCATAAAGAAATTTAAGAAAGAAAATTTGCTTATGATGCAGAATTGCAGGAAATTTTAAAGAAGATTGTGTAGAAAATTGCTGAATGCAGTCAAAATATAGCCAAAATTGCTATATATCTTTAATTTTAATTCTAAAAAAAGTAATGAAAGTGAGAATGGTTTATTTTGTCGAGAGTATCACTACCAGAGAATTGCACTCGTTGAAAATGAGAGTAGCTATCGTGCATTGCATTCTCTTTCAACAAAATGTGCACTCGCTCAAAAAGTAAGCTTCGCTAAGCTTGCTATTCACCACTGTATTGCTTAAGAAACTCGCTGTAACGAATAGATAAAGCTACAAACACTCAGCCTCTCAAAGCTCCTCACTCGCCCTATTCACAGAAAGTTGATAAACTATTTGCGTGACTCTCAATGCTTGATCAAATCACAGCGAGTCATCTACGCAGTTAGCTACTGCGCTGATTTCAACTACGCTGATGTTTATCGTGCACAAGAAATAAAAATGGAATGATTGCAAGATGAATCTCGCAGGATTCAATTAAGAAGATCATGAACACCAGCTAGAATAGGTTTGCCTGCATATAATAGGTTTTTCCAAATTTTTTCCCAATAAGACATGCTGCGACCATGAAATACAGAGAAAATTGCAAATTTTTTTGTTACAAGGCAAATTGCACAACTCAAAGCATTTGGCGAGTCCCATTAACAACGTAGTTTTCTCTCAAAGCAGGCAAAACTTTCACTATATTCACAATGTTTGTTCGTAAACTCTCACAACTCTCAGTTGAATCGCGAAGCAGGCAAAACGATCACTTTATTCACTATGTTTGTTCGTTTATTCGCCCAACTCTCAACGTGAGGATAAAAGCAAACGCATATTGTAGAGCAGAGAGTGAGAGCATAAGTCGCACTCAACATTAGGCCCTAGGCGGGCCTCCTAAGCTTAACAGGTTGTGCGTCAGGTTTGAAGCCCATCCGTAAAAACCCATTTCAATGAAAACATATAAGAATAGAAGAAAACTGATCCTCAAATCTGATGACGACTACCGAAAACGACAAACTGATAACTATTTTTGGATATATACCTGGAATGTCCGAACCATAAATTGGGAAGGTTCCTCTATCAAACTGACCGATGTCTTGGAAAGATGCAAAGCTAATATCACTGCTATCCAAGAAATGCGATGGAAGGGACAGGGTTGCATTCGGCGGTTGCATACTTCTACAGCGGCCATGCGGAGAAGCACGAGTTTGGATGCGGATTTGTAGTTGGCAAGAGACTACGGGCCCACGTCTTGCGATTCACACCTGTGAAGGTTAAATTTTTTAATATTATCCTTATATCTGTGTACGCTCCTACAGAATACTAGGACCATGAGACCAAGGGAATTTTCTACGAGCGCGTTGAAAATGCTTACGAGCGCTGACCCCGTCACGACGTAAAAATCGTGCTTGGTGAATTTATCGCTTAGGTGGGAAAGGATAATATATTTGGTCCAACAGTCGGTAAGTTCAGCCACTACGACAACACCTCAGATAACGGAATGAGGCTGTTTGACTTTGCAGCAGCACGAAACATGGTCATAAGTAGCAGTAGATTCAAGCATCTCAATATTCATAAAGCCACCTGGATGTCCCCTGATCAAAAAAATCAAAGTGATCACGTTTTGATCGACGAAAGGCACTCTTCCAGTGTATTGGATTTACGCACGATCCGTGGTGCAAACATTGACTCAGATCCCTATCTTGTCTCAGCCAAGATCAGTACACGTCTGTGCGCAGCTAAGAATGCACGCAACCCTACACAGAGAAAGTTAGACGTCGACAAGCTGCAATCGAAACAGACAGCCGAAGCTTTTGCCACTCGACTCTCACTCCTGCTCCAAAGCACTCCTCCAATCGATGGTATATGCGCGAAGTGGACACACATTTCCAACTCCATACATGCGGCTGCTGAAGAGGTGATTGGCTACCACCACCCTCAGCGAAACCAGTGGTACGACCAGGAGTGTCGCGACACCACAACAGAGAAAGATGCCGCCTACAAAGCTATCCTGCAGTCGGTTGTATCGCGCGCTTCTAAGGAGCGATACAAAGAAAAGAGGTGGGAAGAGATACATATTTTCAGGCGGAAAAAAAGAGAGGCAGAAAAGCGCAAGCAGGGGAAGATTGAGATGTATGGTGGCAGGAATGAGGCTCGAAAATTTTTCGAAAAAATAAGACGCCTTGATGTCCAGAGTACACTGACGTTTTGGAGGGAGCACTTCTCTAAGTTTATTAATGGCGACGCTGACAACAATCCCGCCAATAGAGATGATATTCCGGAAACCCCAATTACGGATGACAGCTTCGAGGTTCCGCTGCCCAACTATGAAGAAGTTCTGTCAGCTATAGCTCGGCTTAAAAATAACAAAACCGCGGGAGCTGATGGCTTACCTGCTGAGCTGTTTAAGAACGGAGGCGAAGCTCTATTTAAATGCATTCACGAGCTTCTATGCGGAATATGGTCGGAAGAATGCATTCCGAACGATTGGAATTTCAGTGTGCTCTGCGTAATCCACAAGAAAGGCGATCCCACTATATGTGCCAATTACCGTGGGATAAGCCTTCTTAATACCGTACATAAGGCGCGTTTTATGTGAAAGATTGTAAAGAAAGTCCATTGTAAAAGAAGTGATTGGACCTTATCAGTGTGGCTTTAGACATGGAAAGTCCTGCATCGACCAGAATTTCACGCTACGATAATTCTTGGAGAAGACTTAAGAAAAATAAGTCGACACCCACCATCTTTTTGTCGGCTACAAAGCAGCCTTCGACAGCGCAATAAAGAAGTAATCCACTACGCATGAATTTGGTATTCCTCCAAAAGCTTATACAAATTTGCAGGACGAAACTGAGCAACACTAGCAGCACAGTTAAAATCGGTGGTAGCCAAGGACCTCTACCCACCATATATTACCAAACGAGGTTTCAGACAAGGTGAATCCTTATCGTGGGACTTTTTCAACATATTGATGGAAAAGATCATCCGAGCTGCTGATCTGAGACGTAGTGGCACAATATTCTACAAGAGTGTTATGCTGCTTGCGTATGCTGATGACAATACCTCCTTCGAAGTTGTGAAGGACTTCGTTTATCTAGGATCCAGCATAAACTCAACCAACGACATCAGCATTGAGATCAAACGAAGAATAACTCTTGCCAACAGGTGTTACTTTGGGCTCAGTAGGCAATTGAAAAGCAGAGCCCTCTCTCGATGATCGAAAATCACGCTCTATAAATCGTTCATCATGCCCGTCCTACTTTATGCATCATGACCCTGGACGCTGAGCAGTTTAGATGAAAAGACTTTAGGAGCATTCGAGAGAAAGATTCTTCGTAAGATCTACTGACCAATTTGCGTCAATGGCGAGTACCGAATACGGTGGAATGATGAACTGTATGAGCTGTACGCTGACATCGACACAGTGAAGCGCATTAAAATCGAGCGCTTCACTGGCTTGGTCATGTTCAGCGCATGAAAGACGATGCTCCAGTGAAGAAAATATGCGATTCAGTATCTAGTGGCGATCAACGCAGAAGAGGACGACCACATCTTCGTTATAAATACCAACTAGAGGACAACCTGACGAAGCTTGGAATTTCCAACTGACACTAGCAAGCAAGAGACACAAATGACTGGCGCAAATTCTTTTATGAGGCCAATATGGTTGTACCGACATATGGTTGTAGCACCAACTAAGTAAGTAAGTAAAGTATTAAGAATTTATAATAATTCTTTACTAACTCAGCTTCAGAATACTTCACATACAGTTAAACATCTCTGTAACCAGGGTTGCTAACTCATACCATTTGGCCAATCTCCGGACTTCGGCTCTCACAGATTTTCTCTGGCTTTCGCACTTTAAGATCTTTTTTAATAAAAAAAATTAGAAAATTACAATTATATGAAAACTTAATATATAATGATTTATTTTTATTTTTTTGGAGCTGAAATTCCAAAGTGGAGCTTTAAAGGCGTGCCAATAAAAAATGATTCTTAATGACGTGGTCAAAGTTTATAAAAAAGCTTATTAGACTTAAAAAAATTTTGCAATTTTGAGGAAAGCCCTATTAAAATTCTAGATTATTTTTATATTGTGAAGCGCAATCTCACAATCAAACGTGTATTAGAAGTTTCGAAAATTATTAATGTTGAATTAGATGTTGACGAAGTTAACTTCATCAATAAAGCCTTGTCAACATTAAGGAAAATCATTTCATCGGTAGCTGATATTTGGATAGCAATTTTAAAAAACAATAAAAACTTAGAAATTAAATAACTTGGTATGGAAGTGTCATGCTCTCTAATGAGCCACAGGCATACTAAAGATGAATTCATTGAACGTGTATTCTAATTGAGTCTGACGACTAAAACAAAATGTGGACACGTTCGGATCAACAAGAACTTCTTCAAAGCTCAAAATCGCAGTTAAAATATATTTATTAAAAAATGTGATATTCAATCAGATTTACAGCTAGCCTATTCTGGCAAAGTAACAATTGTTATCCAGTATTTTTAAATCTATGTGCTTCTTGTAATTTTTTGATTTAAAAAAAATTTAAGCTCAAGAATTTAAAAAGCTTACCATATAAAGTTAATCTTTCATAAATTCTACAAAAATAAATTCATCAACACGGTACTTTATTCACAAATTTAAGTACTTACGGCCGTATTCATAACATTTGTTATGCACTCGTTAAAAACTGTTTTAGTTAGAACACAAACTATCCCTTAAAATGCTGTTTATGCATAAACGTATTTTAAGAGCATTTTAAGCAATATGGGAATTTTTTAAAAATAGTAAGCAACACTTCATCAGCTGACAGCTTAACGAAAGAACTTGACGACAAACAGACTTTTTGTCGCCAGATAGCTGATTTTTAAAAGTATGTTAGGTATTAAAAAAGCAAAAAAAAGTGAAGGTAAAAGTAAACAAAAATATAACAAGTTAAAAGCTTATAAAATCAATGGACATGTTCAATATTTTGATTAGTTGCGCTTATCTGCGATTATCTGCGTTGAAGATGTCGATGGAGGCAAAAGAGGTGAAAAGGGACCACCGGAGTTGCAAGTTCTCCCTGAAATCAGTTGTTCGAGTAGGAACGGCGTCCAGAATGATTTTGACTATCGTTAAAATACTCTTAGAACGTTGATGCTTATATTAGTTTATGCATAACAAAAAGTTTTTCACTGTATAACTATTGCTAAAACAGGTTTATGAATACGAGGGTTAAAATCTACACTGAGGTTGAAATTCGGAAAAGTTATGAAAAAATCACGGCGATCTCCGGCGATACAAAGTGACGTCATCAAAATAATTGCGCATATATATGCGGTTGTGTGTCTATTTTATCTTCGTCTTTGTCAAATATATTTCTTTACTAGTTTATATATATTTTTAATTCTCGTGATAAGATTCGCATCCGAATGGGAAAAACTATCAATTTCTTAGAATTTTTTAAAAGTTCAACCCATTTACAAATTTAATTTCAATATAAGTTGTAACTTCATATTATCATGCATGCTAAACTATGCCTAAAATTTATTTGAATTTTTTTTTCTCTATGCTTGTGGGCAATTTAACAAAAACATAAAAACTTCTTCAAAACTTTTGACAGTTCCAAAGAACGAAGTAAACTCACTCAATTTAATTAAATCACTGAATTCGTTGAACAAAATACAAAAAGAAAAGAACTTGTTCACTTAATAATTTCAACCAATTCTTGGGTATTTTTCTGCTGCTTGCAAATATACTAAAATATTGCTTTGAATTCCCAAAATAACCCAATTAAAACTTTTTTATTGAACAAATAAAAAGCGCTTCAGGCAAAACTGGACGTTGCTTTTTTTTCAAATACAGATCCATGTGTACATGAGTTCTAAAAACACACATACATATATATGCAGTCATTAGGCAATTGTTTACAAAAGAAAGGACATGAATTCATGTATGAAATTATATTCCTGCAACTTCCTTCTGAAGTGGACACTCATTTAGGACAAGAACAAAAACTTGGAAACTTCTTTGTTACTTTTTTATTTAGTTCGTGTGTCTGTCGAGTAAACGTCAGCCCTAGGCCGTTAGTCATAAGCCGCCAGTCGTCACCGGCATCGTTATTTTCAACGTTCTCAACATCATTGACATGAACAAGGTCCAGTCACTAGAGCGTGAAGTCTTCTGTGTTTAATTCAATTGGATTTAATTTCAGTTTAAAAGTCATTCATAGACGAAGAAGAAGAAGAAGATGACGATGAAGGCAAAACAGCAGAAGACTTAAAACTGAAAATGGAAATAAACGTTGACGATAATATAAGTCAGCCGAAAAAGTAAAAATAAAACAAAAGCAAAACACACAAAAGGACAATAAAATCCAACAATAATAAACACAAAAGCAACAACAACTACAACGAAAAAAGAGAACAGCACTACGCCGTAATGGTCAACAACAGGGATGAGTGATTTATTGGCTGGAATAAGGACTTAGTCAGGATATGCCTTAGAGATTTACGAGCGGAGCAGAGAAAAAAAAATTGAATTTTTTTAAACGGCAAACTTTTAAGCATTCTTAACGTATTTTTTGCCCATATTCTTCAAGGACTTTTTAATAAAGCATCTGCAGAAGGATAATGCAAGGAAAAGAAAGATAAAACGATAAAGAAAAAGCTAAAATATACGAAAAAGCTCAATAAAATTTTACAATCTTCTGAGGACTTCATTATGCTAAGAGATATTTTAATGTTGTTGTGTTATTTTTAATATTTTTCAATTGTTCCCATTTTATATTGAAGCATCTTGGCTGCCGTAAAAAATGACAGAACAATAAAAAGTAATGGCAAACATTGCTTAAAAACAGCACTGGCTGCATAAAGAAAAAAAATAGGACAATAGAACCAGGACGCTGGAAAAGCCATTGAATATCAACAATTGGCTGGTTGCTGGGCTGATGTTTTTTTGGCGAGTCCTTTGTATTGCCACAATTTAGATCAACTCTTTGAGTAGTCATGTTTTTGTGGTGGCTTATTTTATTGATCTGTTAACAAGCACTTGACTGGTTTTTGTTCGCAATAAATTGTTTATTTTTTTTTTTAACAAAATACTGCAAGAAACTTGCAGCCATATTTTTTTTAGATTTCAAATTTTCTCTTATGACTGAAAGAGCAGCAGATAAGAGCGCGTATGACAATTATGTAAGTCTTGTGAAAAAAGTCCAAGCACAGGAAATTTTATAAGTTCTCGTATTCTGTCTCTCGAATGAATAACTTAGTGGCTTTCTGGTATTCTTCTGCTCCTCTAATCACCATCTATCTGTACAATTCAACCACATAAAATGTATATATACATATCTACGACGCACATTAGCAGCAACTAAGCGGAGCTTTGTTGTAAAAGGACATTCTTAGACGTGACGGTTTTTGTGTGAACTAGTGTCGAATACATGCTGCAGCCGACGGCTGTGTGGGGGTTTTTTTTTGCACTCTTGTCACCGCATCCTGCGAAGTGAATGCTTAAAATATGCCACAGAAAAATCCTTAAGAGCTTATTAATTATTAAGCGAAAACAAGCAGCAACAACAAACAAGACAAACAGTCAAAAGAACAAGCATTGTAAGGACTCTGTTTTCTCATGACGCGGTGGCACACCAGCTCAAGTGGACGACATATTTTATTCTGGCGTGCTATTGCTAGGTGTGGGTTGGATCTTCCTTTTAATGTCCTTGTTGTTTTTGTCGTGTTTCTTGCTATCGCAACCACTTGCCACACTCTTCTGCTCGATTCATAATTTATGAAGCTGGCAAAGGAAACGGAAATGCCGCCATATTCATTTGAGTACTCGTTAGAGTGTTGGTGTTGGATGGCATGAGATTTGGTTTGGTTTTGCTCGAACCGGGGTATGCGAAAATCTTTCTTTTCATTTTTCTCTGTGCTAATATTTTTGTATTTTTGTGCTGTTTGTGTAGTCATTTTTACTAGTTCTGTTTTGTTTTGTTGTTGTTGTTTTGTGTTGTTTTGTTGTCTGTGTCGGTAGTTGTGGTTATTATATTATTTATTTTATCTTGTGTTGTTGTTGTTGTTGTTGCTACTCTTCCCTGCGCTTCCATCACGTGGTGCTAAATTGCACACATGTTTTCCTCTGGGGATCATCACAATTTTGCTGGGGTCGTTAGCGTGTGGGTCGAAGTTGTTGTACTAATTCTCAACTTGCAATTATCACTGGAAATAGCACTTGAGGTATACTCAAGTATTGGTGTGAAGGGTGTGTTGTGAATGTGTGAGTGTGTTAGAGTTTATGTGTGACGATTTATAAATGAACTTTTACACTTTATTATCCTTGGTTAATGCATTGAATACATAATCAGAAAATATTTTGTTCTCTGTTTATTTTTATTCCTATTTTTATTATATTTTTATACAAGGAAATACAAAAAAGACCTAAGATCGCTTTTGGCAGGAGTCTGGTTCATAGCCAAGGTGGCTTTCTAAATTGAAAGCATCCACTGCGCCACCAAAGGGTCCAAAAATATATTAAAAATTTAATAGAAATAAGACTTAGCAATAAGTGAAAAATTTCAGAAAATATTTGAGCAAATCAACAAAAGATTTTAAAATATATCTTTTAACCTCAGAATACAAATTAATGAATCTACTTTTGGAACAAAAAGCTCTTCATTTCCAACATATTTCCAATATATAGTTAAAAAAAATCATTTGAGATATGAGAAGATTTTTTCGATTATTTTAAGCGTCACACATAAACTTGAAACTGAAAAAAGTGGAGATTAATTGAATAATGCAAATTTTTTTTTTTTTGAAAATTTCAATGTTATATGTACTTATTCTGCTGCATAGCCTTAAAGTTGAGAAATTTTTGGTTTTTTTCGCGAACAGTTCA
This sequence comes from Dichetophora obliterata, assembly GCA_963920525.1. Taxonomy (NCBI): domain Eukaryota; kingdom Metazoa; phylum Arthropoda; class Insecta; order Diptera; family Sciomyzidae; genus Dichetophora; species Dichetophora obliterata. The sequence continues at coordinate 42,062,298 of OY986438.1, read as the reverse complement.
ACAAATTGAAATTTGACATAGTTTAAAAATTAATATTTTTTTTTTTCGTACATAAAAAGTGACCTTTTTATTATGAAACCTTCATCTTCAGGTATTTAGGCGTGATAAAAAAAACATGAATAGAAATGATTGTGAGGAGATATGAAAATAATATGTCAAAATATGCGATTTTTTTAAATTCAGCTTCCATATTCCATATCCAGCTATAAAAAGTTGCTCGTTTTTATCCGAATCTTTTTTATTTCATAAATCGTAATAATAGTAACTCTTACAAAAACAAAGGCTCTTGTCTTTAATTTGTTTTGTCATGTTTTTCGTTGTTGCGATTGTTATTGTTGTACTGAATTTTTGTTGTGTGTTAATTTGTGTTTATGCTATACTAGCAGTGTAAATTGGTTTGTATTGTTGTTTATAGGAAGATTAACAAATGCATAAATTTTTTCTACCTAATAATATTGTAAATAATTTTTTTGCTGCTCGTAAATAATATTGTTATGAAAAAAAAAGTAATAAGGAATGATTCGGCTGGGCCGAAGTTTTGATCTTTTTATTATATTGATGACGTCATTTTGTATGGACGATAGGAGTGGTTTTTTCAACTTCTGCGAATTTCAAATTCAGAATGCATTTTAATTATTAAAATTATTTATATTATGCAATGATTTAAGTTTTGAGGAATTTATGAAAGTTTTTCTATTTAGATGACGTCATTACGTATGGGAAGTAGACGTGGTTTTTATCTGATTTTGCCGAATTTCATAGTTAGAATTTATATTGAGGAGGAATTTATATAAACTTACGTGAAAAATTTCATGGCATTTTTGTAATTTTTGTAGATTTTGAAGAAATTTTACGTTTAAAATAAAGTCACTCTGTATTGGAGGTAGGCGTGGTTTTCATCCGATTTGGTTCATTTTTTAACTTAATCCTTACATTTTAGACAAAAGCTTATATATTAAATTTCATGACGTTAGCTTCAAAAATACGACTAAAATCATATCAAAAGACGGACAGACGGACAGACAGAATTTTTTTTATTTGTACTAACATTTGTAATTTATTTGTATCTTACGAAAACAAAAGTCAAAAATTCCCTCCGAATTCTAGGTGAATTAATCTCTATTTTTTGGGATTTCAACCCACTGTGCGTCACCCTGTTTTATTCGTTGTAGAAAATTATGTGAAAAACTTGTTTATACAGTTTTTATCAATTTATACATTTATTTTAAGAAATAAATTTCTTACGAAATAAAATTGTTTTCTTTAAAATCTGCACAACTAAATAAAATTGAAATGTCAGTTTTTTTTACCAATAACCTAAAAAGTACTCGATCGATTTTTATGAAAGAAATGTTAATAGTTGTGCTACAGCATTATATTTTAATAATTATATATAATAGCATAGCTGGCTAGTATTTTTTGCAATAAATATATATACTGCAATAGTTTGTATTAATAAAAATTTCATTGATTTTTAATAACAAAAATAATTTTTAAAAATATTTATTATAAATGAAAGCTATTCATGCAAATGGTATTAATAAAAGAATAGCAATTACTATTATGTTTTTATAGTTCTAAGAAAATAACAAAAATGTTATAATTTTTGCTTCAGACTTCAACTGCTGAAAGAAGAAATTTTTGTTCATTTTCATAATATTTTTTTTTCAAAAGTTCAATAGAAATTGTTTGAGGTTGTTATTACATTTTTTTAAAAAAATTTGTTTTGAAAAGTAAAATATTTTTTAAGTGAATAAAATTCAAAAGGATTCCTTGTGTGCTTACCTTTTGTTTAACATATATATATTTTGAAGTATTTTAGGATAAAGAAGGCTTTCATACATAAATAAAGTTTAATGTTTAAAAAAAAGTTTACTTAATTAGACAAAAAATATATTCTGTAACATTTAACATTTGTCTCTCTGTACCATAAACTTAAAAGGAGTTACAATTCTGGACCTTCTTTGAGCTTTATTCTTTGATGGATACATGAAATATATCTCAACCAAAAATATGTTATCTTATATTATGACAGATTTTTCAAGTCATTACCGTTTTAATGTTTTACATAAAACAAAATGTTTTCCAATCCTTAGTCATTATATTCTCTTCCAAATTGCGAATACGAATTTTTTACCGATTTTGTCGTTTCGTGATGTAAGTATGTTTAATAAGATTTTAATAATCATTATGAAAATTGAATACACTTCTTTAGCATGGAATGGAACCTAATAGCTTTCCGACCAAAAAAAATATTTATAAAAAAACATTATTTTTCAGTACTTGAAGTTCATAAGTTTGTATATTTGGGAAATCCGTAAGGTCTAAAAACAATGAAAAACGATTTTAAACTATCTAAACAACTAGAATTTGTATTTAAAATCAAGAATGATTTAAACTATCAAACATTTAGAATTTGTATTTAAATCACAGAAAATTAATCATAAAGAAGTTGATTGGTTAAGAGAATATAAAAAAAATTAGCTTTGAAACAATGTCTTACATTTACGTTCTTGATTAGGCAATGAAAGTTTTATATTCTCAATTTGTATCATTTTATAGAAAAAAAATAATACAAATCAGTGTTGGGCAAGAATAATTCAGAAAAAAAGTAACAAATAAATTTTTATCATTTACAAGTTTGAATAACAAGTGTTTGATTGCATTTTTATTTTCGAATGATGAATAAATATCTTTTATTCATTATTTTTATTTATTATTCAAAAATTTTGAATAAATTTATAATTTAATTTCATTTCAAAACAGAGAAAAAGCAATTAGTCTTTTAACCTTGAATTTTTAACAATATGGTTTAAGTTTGATTTAAGAATTACTTTTTTTCAAACATTTCGTCCGATATTTTATGGGAATGTGGAAGATTGACCATAGTTGCATAGGAGAAAAGTCGTTTTACTGGTGCCGATGATGGTACTATTGTATTTTATTAATATTTTATAAAAGTTTTTCTAATTTCGGAATATTTATATAGATAACCAAGCGTTGTGTCAGCGTCCTCAAGAAATTTCAGTACCTTTAATAACCAAATGTGAGTTTATTAACTTGTATATAAGGAAAAGTAGTACTTGTTACCTAGAGCTCAGAATTAGGCGCAAATAATATGGTAGTTGAGCAACCGTTAGTGGATAAGAAATCGAAAAACTCATCGTTGTTATGACTTTCTAAGCTAAAAGACGTAGTTGTATTTAGACTAATTTCTTATACATCAGCAACATCCTTTTCAGAAACGTTTATTAAACATTGATGGTTATAAGCAGGGCTACGATTTCGATGACATGTCATCTTGTTTCTGCTGCTTCTGAGACGTTTCCTGGTTATCGAGAACGTCCATTTATGTTTCCAAAACTCCAAATATAAAAATTTTTTAGGTGATATTATCGTCATTTTTTATCGGTTTTAGTTTTTAGATAATTTTTACTAGATTTAGGGCATTTTTTGGTAATTTTTAGCGATTTTTGATTATGTTGTTGTCATTTTTGGACATTTTTCATCATGGACAAAGCATTTTTCGAGTTTTTAGGTCATTTTAACGAAATTTTAATACAATTTATTTTTGTTTTTTTCGTGTTAAAAAATGTAAATTTTTAAACGTATTCCTTTAACAATAGAGTCTTTCCAATCTAAAACATTACCTATCGAAAAAGAAGTAGCTTTGTTTATAGACCTCGATGAAAAAAAACTTCGTGTGGTGGAACTGACGAAAGGGTTAGTAGAAAGATGAAACAAGTGTTTGATAAAAGCTCAGGATATGCTAGTTTTAATTAACTCTATTTTTATGCTCTATTGCTGAAATATTAGGGGGCAAAAATTTTAATACTAAGAAATTAAAAGAGGAACTTACATCCGATGACATATCGTCTTTTAAATATTTTCCTATCGTCAGCGCAGAAGTAGAAATAACTTTTTCTGTTAACAAAAACATTTTGCCAGACAATCGATGTTCCTTTAAATTTGGCAACTAAAAAATGTACTTTGTAATATACTGTAACGCTGTTTAGGAATTTATATCATGTGTTTATGCATCCTGTGGCAACGCTTGCACTTTTGACATTTTCTTTTGTTTACTTTACATTTTATACTTTTGGTTTTCTTTCGTATATGCTTTTCTGGATATATATGAACTTGGATTGTTAGAATCTAGAGAGCTTATTGAACAGTGGTAAAATTTTGTACATTAAATAGTTGAATCCAATTAAATGAGTTTTGCTTAATGATAAGACTGGCAATTGTTTTATTATAAAAACACAGAAGACGTTTTCATAAACATTTTGGTGCCTCCTGTGAGGATTGACGACAAATTTGCACAAATTCATTGTTGGAGTTCTGCCGACGCAAGCAGCGGCGGTTCGCGGAGCTCATCTGGGAATTCGCGGAAAACATTTGTGGTGCAACTTATTGCATTCTAACAGCGCGTTGGATAAGTTGAGTAAGCGCGAGGTGCGTGAGGGGTACCAGCCCAACAACAATCAGTGCTCCAGCAACGGCAACACGTGTGGCACGTGTTTTTGGGGTTAGAATTTTCGTAGCTGAGAACTACCACGTATTGGTTTGAAGTCAGTATGGCAGAATTAAAGTTACGTACATCTGCCATGACAACGATTAAGCGCATTAGTGATCGCGTGCGTGCCGCTGAGCCGGGAAAATATGACGTTTTTGTTTTGGAACAAGAGTTGAAATCTCTTACATCACATTTTGACCGTTTTGCTTCAAATCATCATCGCCTCATCTGCGAAGCACAGAGCGAGGAAACAGATGCCCATGATAAGCTTTGGGATGAAGTGGAAAGTTTGTACAATCACACATGTGTAATGCTCAAAAGGTTGATGGCAGCTGCTAAGCCCAAACCAGAGCTAGGTTTGGTCTCTGAAGCTGCAGTCGCACGCAGTTTTGATTTAAAATTGGACCCCTTAGCCATCCCAAACTTCGATGGCACACTCCATACTTGGCTTGCCTTCAAGGAGGTTTTTGAAACGCTTGTGGATAAGACGGACTTTCCAGAGGCATACAAGCTAGGCAAGCTGCGTCAGGCGGTACACTCAAACGTTGTTCCCCTCATTGGTGGAGTGTACTCTGGAGGATATCAGGAGGTCTGGAAAGCCCTCAAAGATCGTTTTGACAACAAGAGGCAGCTGGCAGAGATACACGTCTCCAGATTCCTAAATCTTCGGCCAGCATTAGAAGAGACGTCAAAATCATTGCTTGGTATAGTCGACACAGTGCAGGAGTCTATGCGTGCGCTGCTTGTCATGGGCTTACCAGTCGAAAAATGGGATGCACTGGCGGTGCCAATCGTGGCATCAAAGCTCCCTACTGCAACGCAACGTGAATGGTCCCTGAATAGCTCACCTTGTGAAATTCCGAAGTTGAAGGATTTGCTGAAGTTTTTGGAAAAACGTGCCCATAGCCACAATGCCGAAATCATATCGTGGCCAAGCACTCCAGAAGCATTCACCTCAAGCCTGAAAATTCACACTGCATCCCGACCACCACAGCGCGCTTTGAAATCTAATGTGGCTTCTATAAATGACAATAGGTGCGCTCACTGTCAAGGGTTGCATCGCATCAGCAGATGTCCAACGTTACTGCTTCTGAGTGCAGAGCAACGATTTGGTGCGTTGAAGAACACAGAGCTCTGCTATAACTGTTTGAAAAATGGCCACTCATCAAAGCAGTGCTCTGCTAGCGGCTGTCGAAATTGTGGCCGCAAGCACCATACGCTGTTTTGCCGCAATTTACAGGCAACGGTCTCAACTCTAAACACCACCCGGCCCGTGAGTTCGACTTCCAAGTCACAGCCGAGCCACACAACACCTTTGTGACTAGAGCAGCCTCTAGTCTCCTGCCTCGCCAAGGGACAGCACATCGTGTTCTTGGCCACGGCGCGCGTTTATGTATTTGGCGACGCAAATCTACAGCAGCGTTTGGCTCGAGTTCTCTGCGATCCTGGATCGCAGGTAAGTTTTGTAACAGATCGTTTTGTTAATGTTTTACATCTCCGCAGGAGTAAATTTGAAGTTCTGGTGGAGGGGATTGGTGCTTTAGTTCATACCCGTACCAAAGGCAGCGTCACGCTCAATATCAAATCGATTCACAATGGTTTTTCTTTGGCATTCAAGGCCCTCATTATTCCGTCAATTACAACGACAACACCAACGGTGCAGATTGACATAACGCAGTGGAAACACTTGGTTAATCTTCCATTGGCTGACTCACAGTTTGGTACCCCTGGGGGCGTCAACATGCTCATTGGTGCGGACGTGTGGAGTCTTATTGTCGAAGGTGAAATTGTTAGAGGAGAGGCCCATGAACCGCTTGCACAGCGCACAAAATTAGGATGGGTTGTTTTCGGGCCAGCAGCAACCGCAAAGGCTCCAACGCTATCTCCAATCACGTTCAGCGCACAGCTAGGTGAAGAAGACGCACGCTTGGATGAACTTCTGCGCAATTTTTGGAAGCTTGAAGAGGTGCCGTGCTACGATCTGGATGGAAATGATGCGACTGCACGCATATTCTCAGAGACTCATTATCGCACAGTGGAGGGTCGCTATGTCGTGAACATACCTTTCCGAAGCGATGCATTAAAACTAGGTGATTCCTACACCAACGCTGCACGACAATTTCGATTTCTTGAACGGCGACTAGAAGCAAACCCTGACTTACGAGATAAATATGTGGCTTTTATGCGTGAGTTTGTGGATCTTGGTCATATGGAGCGAGTTGATCAACCAGGCGATCACTCAAGATGTTATTACATCCCGCATCACGCCGTCACGAGCAAATTCCGTGTGATATTTAACGCTTCTGCAGCAACCTCTACTGGGGTCTCATTGAATGACATTCAATTGGTGGGACCAACGATCCAGGACCCTCTGACCAACACACTTTTTCGTTTTCGGCGCTACCGCATTGCTCTCACTGCAGATATAGAGAAGATGTTCAGGCAGGTGTTGGTGGTGCCTGCCCATCGGGATTTCCAACGCATAATTTGGCGAGAATCACCGGCCGATCAGCTTGAAATCTATCGATTGACGACAGTGACATATGGTATGGCGTGTAGCCCGTACAATGCTGTGCGCGCGCTAGTTCAATGTGCGTATGACAATTTTACACTGGTGGCAGATGGCAGCCAAGCGCAGGCCGCGCGAGATGCGATTTTAAAGTCATTTTATGTGGACGATTTCCTCACAAGCTGCGATTCGCCGAGCGAAGCTCTTTTGCTGGCTTCCAATGTTGATGCTGTCTTATCAGCTGGATGTTTTAAGCTGCGAAAATGGAACTCCAATAATATCGAGGTAGTATCAACATTAACTAATGGTACTCTTTCTTCGTTAGGACCGACCCGGACCATACCCATGGCGTCTGTCCTCGGCTTGCGGTGGGACCCAATCGATGATGCATTATATTTTAACCTGGAGCTCAATCAGCAGTTACATTCGCCCACAAAGCGGCGCGTTATCAGTGAAGTCGCGCAGCTCTTTGATCCTACTGGCCTGGTGGCGCCAGTAGTGATCGCTGGAAAAATATTTATACAAACCCTTTGGTCTGCTGGTTTAACCTGGGACGCCCCATTACCTAGCCAGTTACAAGAGACTTGGCTAACCTTGCGCAATGGGCTTTATGCAATTAATTCAATTCGAGTTCCAAGATGGCTAGGTATGGAGAGTGGAAGGAGCACAGATCTCCATGGCTTTTGCGATGCTAGCAAACTCGCATACGCTGCTGTTATATATGCAAGGACTACTAGTGCGCTAGGCAATACACGCGTATCATTGCTCACTGCCCGCACTAAGGTGGCTCCACTCAAGGGTGCCACAATTCCTCGCCTTGAGCTATGCGCCGCTCACTTGCTAGCTGTAACATTTAACAACGTTCGACTGGCGTTGGGCTTGATAGACACCGTCTATCATTTGTGGTCCGACTCAAGTATCGTGCTCTGTTGGCTTCATAAGCAGCTGTCTATGCTGAAGCCATATATTTCGAATCGAGTTCAGCAAATTCAAGAACTCACTTCACCAAATTTCTGGCATCACGTTCGGTCAGCGCAGAACCCCGCTGACTGCGCCAGCCGTGGGATGAATGCGACAGGGCTTTTGCAGCATCGTTTGTGGTGGTCAGGTCCGGAATGGCTAGAAGAGGGGCCCCTACCAATACAAGAAATTCAACTCAGCAGCGATGAGCTTGATACCCTGAAGATGGAGGAGAAAGTTTCATTTATATCAGCCTTGACTACCGTTGTTTCGCCCCTCACAACACGCAGATTTGATGGTGAGATCATTGCCCTGGCTGAACGTTTCAGTTCCCTTCAGAGCCTGCTACGCACGGTGGCATATGTACTCCGTTGGACCAAGAAGAAGAAAAATTGGCAAACAACCATCACTGCTTCGGAATTAAACAACGCTTTGAAGACGCTCATACGCCTTGAACAAGGCAGCACTTTTCCTGTGGAGATTTACAATCTGCGAAATGGCTCCCAGCTACCAAGAACAAGTAAGCTACTTTCTTTTAATCCTTATTTAGACGAAGATGATATTCTTCGAGTTGGAGGTCGTATTAACAAGGCGGCGCTTTCGCTTGATCACCGATGCCCAATTATTTTGCCAAAAGGCGTCGCTCTGGTTGAATTAATAATAAGACAGACTCACGAGCACACACTGCATGGTGGTACCCAGCTCATGCTTCATACGCTACGCCAACGTTATTGGATTTTGAATGGGCGGCAGTTGGTTAAAAGTTGCTTGCACAGATGTGTTATATGCCGTCGACATCGGGGTGCTACCCTTAGACAGCAGATGTCCTCGTTACCCACACAGCGAGTAAATCCTTCCCGGCCGTTTATCGCATCGGGAGTGGACTATTGCGGACCGTTTACGCTGCGCATAGGCACAAAGCGGTCACGCACAACGGTCAAAACTTACTTGGCTATTTTCATTTGTATGGCAACGAAGGCCGTACATATTGAGGTGGTGGATGATCTTTCATCGCAAGCGTTTCTAGACTCTTTCACACGCTTCGTGAGCAGACGTGGTCTATGCAGAGATTTATACAGCGACAACGGCACCGCGTTTGTTGGTGCGAACCGCTTGATGAGAGAAGACTTGACTCGCTGGTATGACGACCACAATAAAAAATCATTAGCGAGCCAGGGCACCCGCTGGCATTTCATAACACCCAGTGCTCCCCATCAAGGCGGCTTATGGGAGGCAGCGGTTAAGTCAGCGAAACACCATTTGGTCCGGATTATTGGCACGCAAGCGATGTGGCACAGCCAGATGCAGACGTTAGCAGCTCGAATTGAGGCGTGCCTTAATTCTCGGCCACTCACCCCATTATACGACGATCCTGAGGATAAATTTGCGTTGTCACCTGGTAATTTTCTTGTAGGAGCCCCCCTCATAGCAGTGCCAGAGCCGGATGTCACCGAGGTGCCTACCAACCGACTGAAGCAGTGGCAGTGGATTCGCCAGCTTCATCAGCGATTCTGGCAGAGGTGGAGCGATGAATATTTATCGACACTACAAAAACGAAACAAGTGGCAGAAACGGGTGGCAGACATCGTCGTTGGTGACATCGTTCTCGTCAGGCATGAAAATTTACCGCCTACTCTCTGGCGTCTGGGACGTGTAACTGCAGTACATCCGGGCAGCGATGGTTTGGTCCGAAACGCAACACTTCAGACTGCGAATGGTTCATGCACCCGGGCAGTACAAAAGCTTTGCCGGTTGGTGGACTACGATCAAATCGAGTCAGGAGACTCGACCGGGCAGGATGTTTAGGAATTTATATCATGTGTTTATGCATCCTGTGGCAACGCTTGCACTTTTGACATTTTCTTTTGTTTACTTTACATTTTATACTTTTAGTTTTCTTTCGTATATGCTTTTCTGGATATATATGAACTTGGATTGTTAGAATCTAGAGAGCTTATTGAACAGTGGTCAAATTTTGTACATTAAATAGTTGAATCCAATTAAATGAGTTTTGCTTAATGATAAGACTGGCAATTGTTTTATTATAAAAACACAGAAGACGTTTTCATAAACAAACGCAATGTATAAAAATGTATAAAATTTTAAATTTAGCTATGTTTTATTTTTAAAGCTTTAATTTTCTATTTTTTATGTAACTGTTTGCTTTTTTAAGGTATTTTTTGTCAGTTTTTAGGTCATTTTCTGCAGTTTTTAGGTCACTTTTGCCATTTTTTAGGTAATTTTCTACAGTTTTTTAGGTCATCTAAATCCGAGCCTTAGTTATCAGCATCAAGTAGACCAAACCATTTGTTTTTAAAGCGTGGGTATGACAACGCCGCCACGCTTGTTGCCTCTGACCTAGGTAATGCAAAGCTAAGAAGTTCCGAAAAATGGGAATTAACGCTATCGTACAAGGCATTGGCAATGGTCTTGCAATGCTCCGATTGCTGTCTTTTAAGCTTTTGTATTTATTTTTCAGTGACAATGTACAGGGTAATAAAATTCCATAATAAATATTATATTCACCTTGTAATATGTCAAATGCCCTTGCAAGATGTTCAGTGCATTTTGTATATTCTTCTATATATATAAAGTTACGTTCCTGAAGGAAGCTTTTTAAATTTATTTCTTTGGCCAATTGAGCCATTCTATCCCTGACCTTCATGATTTAGCATAGTGGATCATACTACGAGTTCCATCGCGTTTCTCCTGGCCTGCTCAAAATATGTCCAATAATCTTTTCTAACTTTTCGGCAGTTTTTGAACGCGTCGCGAAGCCGCCAAAGAATATTCCATTTGAAGATTACTTGCTCGTGAATTGTTGACAGTTCGGAATTTGCTTGAAGGGCTCGCTTGAAATCAGTTGTAGCGGAAAGATTCAGAGTGTGGCTGCTGCATCACTGATGTAATATGATTGGGAAGAATTTTTTGCCATGAATCCGCTAATCCATGCGGCATATCATGCAGATTTTCATCTTCACTGTCATTGTCGTCTTGCGCTTCTCCTTGTGTTTTCGGTTGTAATTTCGGAATCAATAACATCTCTTTCAACCCCAAATACCTTGAAAGCTACCGTGAAACAAAATTGCTACCGTTGTCCGTTACAGTTGCTATTAACTTGTGTTAACACCATACTCAAAATGTATTTCATTCATCCCCAGTAAAAAAGTGGATCATGCTATGAGCGATCTGGGAGTGCTCCTTATTGATCCAAGCTAGGTGTATTTTGTGTTCTTTTTTAACATTGTGTGTCCCAGGAAGGGTAGCGCTCCCTTTAACATCCCAGAGGAGCTCAAAAAGAGCGATCAATAAATGATCCAAATTGATCAGAAAAGGAACATTTTTTTTTGGATTTAGGTTTACTCCTAAAGCTAGGCTTCCCCAGCTCAAGTAGACTCTTCAAGACCCTAAGGTGGCGATGCAATTATTTGGCCAAGTCGTGAGATTTATAACTCCATCACAAATTACGAATAGTTTTTGATTCTATTTAAAAACTGTACTTTAATTGTCGCTCAGTCGCATCAGCGGATGGACAAAACGCAATTACTGTTGGCTGGTCGCACTTCACGACTTCGGCGTTGAAACGATGCGAATCGAATGAAAGGAACATTTAAAATACTCATTGGCGTCGGAAGCGGGGGGAAAAAGGGGGCAGTTGCCCACACTTTTTTAGCTAGATAAACAATTTAAAAGGAAAACTTCAGAAGTTATTCAAAATATCAGTTTGTTTTTTACAACGATAATATTTTTGTATTATATATTTTCCTCTTCTTTCTCTCTTCTTCATAAGCATGCTTGCGGATAATCATTTTCTTTCTCTGTGTTTGCAAAAAGATAGAACAAAATCTAGAGTTTCTATTGCAAATCCACCACTTCAGTTTAAAAGCACCCTTAAGTATGTAGCTTAATGCTTGTTAATTTTGCAACTCTGGTAAGAAAAAATTTGACATGTTCATAGGGGCTTTCCATATAGGGCTGTTCACATTTCAAACCGCTCATCAAATCGATCATCAAATGATTTGACAATTGATTTGACCAACAGAATTTGTATGGATTTGATGGCGATTTGACCAGTGTGAACACTTATCAAATCGTTGGTCAAATCGTTGGATGAAAATCAAAATTTTTTGATTTTTCTGCTGATTTGCTGAACGATTTGACCAGTGTGAGCACTCGTCAAATCGTGTAGTACGATTTTGTCAGTTCAAAAAAGTTTTCAACCTGTGCACATCGCGGCAAAAGAAGGAGCGGAAGAAAATAATATCAAAATAATAATAAATAACTGTTGCAAACAATTTTTAATAATTTATAAAATAATTTCTTCTTCTTCCAATACGATTTTAATAACAAAAGGTATTAAAATTTTTCCGTCATCGCGATGTGCTTACTTCGGTGTTCAAGATAAAATGAAATTTGACGAAAAATTTGAAGAGTCAGAACACTTCTGTGGTCAAACGATTTGACAAATGATTTGATGAGCGGTTTGAAATGTGAACAGCACTTATTGGACGACATGTTGTACGATAAGTTAGATGGAAAACTAATGGGACTATTTGATTGAGCGTTCGAACGATCCAATTTGTAAAGCAACATCATTAATTGTAAGCTCTCAAGCAGAACACATCCGGCTAATAGCTAAGCAACTTTTAGATGCCCTAACAATTGAGCAGTAATTTTACATAGTTGTACAATATTGTACAATCGGCAGAAAAAAACCAAAAATTTCGACTTTCGTTTTAGCTTACGCATGGTACTACATGTTGTACAATCTGCCATGTTGGTTCAATGTTTTGGAAAATGCGAAAGCCCCTACTGTGAATTAGCTGATGAAAATCCACCTCGACGCTTTGAAGAAACATCAAATCCGGTTCCTTGAGTACAGTTGCCATTATATGATCGGCAACGAAAAGATTATTTCGAAATTTTAGATCTTCTCTCAAATGAGATAACGGCTAGATTCGATCAAACAGTATTTTACAACAATATTTTACTTTTTTTTTATTTTTGCAAGTTTACACCAGCTTCACTCAACCGACTCACTTTGATTTAACATTCGGTGAGTCGGTTGAGTGAAACTAGTGTAAACTGGCACTTTGTAAATCTTATTGTACATTTAAACAGATCTTGACACTCTGGAATCGTTGGAAAATATTGTAATCGAAGCCTTCAACGGAAAAGTGCCTTCTGAACAAAATCTAAAAACAAAACTAGATCTTTATGCAGATAAAATTGCTGAAGCAATTGCCTGGCCAAACACCTTGAAATTGTAGTGGCATTGTATCCCAATTTGCGAAAAATTCGGATACTGTAAAAAAACTATTAAATGAAGTTGAAAAACTTATTACTTTGCTTTTGACTGTGCCTGCATCAGCAGCTTCATCTGAGCGTTCATTTAGTGCACTAAGACGACTTAAGACGTATCTTCGAGCAACTATGACACAGAAACGACTCACTCATGCAGCACTTATACACATTCACAAAGATAAAACCGAAGAATTGAATTCGATGGAGGTGGTGAAAGAGTTTGTTTCTCGCAAGGACAGAAAGAAACATTTTGGAATAATTTAAATTGATATAACTTTTTGTACCTTATTGCATTTAAACCATGTAAAGATATGCCTAGTCTTGCTTTATAAAAGGAACCATTATTTCTTATATTTTCATATTACCGTATGAAAGATCCTTGATCTCTAATATTGAAATTGGAAGAACTTTTAAAAATAATGAAATTTTAATATTTTTTATATATTTTTATATTTTTTTTTATTTTAAACTAAAATAAAAAATTTGTTTATTCACATTCATGTTTCTTTGAAGAAATTTTGGTGAACTTTTTTTTGCACTACCATTTGTACTGCCCCCCCATTTGTGCTGCCCCCCATTTGTACTGCCCCCCCAGATGAAATTAGCTTCCGACGCGCTTGAAAATACTTTTTGTTACACAGAAAACAATTAGATTCCAAAAAAGCACATGCTTCACTTTATTTTTTTTTTTTCATTAATTGCTCGCCCATTGATCTTATAAAACAGTAAAGGAGCATAAGGGCTCAAGTGCTCACTTTTTGATGCAACAAAACAGCAAAAGAGCGCTTCGTTGTTGCTCCTCATGGGAGCGATCGCATATTTTGTACTGAGTCATGTCAGCTATTTTAGTATGCGAATGTGTTCCTTCTAAGCGCCTGCAAGCAAGTGGTGCTGACTGCCTTATCTTATCGGTTTCTATTTTATTTCAAGCTTATTTCAAGCTACTTCAAGCTTAAAAAATGTATTCTTCACAACTGAAAGTGGTACCAATGAATGCAGAAAAAACTTGGTGATGGTTTTATTTATGTCTTCTTGATTTAATTTTTGTTTTTTAAATGTAAAATTGTTCGCTTTGCAAATTTTGATTCATTACTTTTTAAAATTTTATAGTTGTACTCTTCAGCAGCTTATTGGCCATGACGTGGTTTCAAAGAGGAAATGAAATTTGAGGAAGAATTCCAAGTTTCTTTAATTGTAATTAAAAGAGGCGCGCACTTAACACAAGAAGCACACACGACGCGGCCATCATCTTCTTCACTTATAATTTTGAAAAATTTACCATTTAAAATGCTTCTCCTACAACCTTCTCCTTCACTGTTCCGGGCGTTATCCTGACTTGATAGCTGATGATCTGCGGATATGGTGGTAGAAGAAAAACTTGATATCTGCCGCAAGGAATAAAAAACTTAATATATGTTCGATAATTTAATATTCAATTTGCTCTATTTTTATATTCAAACACAAATTCAAATAATGAATAAAGAATAAAAGTTTTAAATAAATGATTTGAAATTCAAATGAAGAATAAAGTAAAAAATATTGGATACTAAGTTATTATTGACAAAATAAAGAAAAAATATTACTTGTTATTAGTAATTTTAATAACTTTTTATTGAATAATGCCGTATACTGATACAAATATATAAAGTTTTTCTTAATGTAAGATGTAAACAATCTTATTTTGGCTCCTTATTAAGCAAGTGAAAACTATATAATGACAGCAATTAAAAAAGGATTTGTCCTGACCCTGAGGTCTTTCTATATCTCGATAGATACATTCAGTCTGAGAGTTGCGTTCCAATATTTTATAATCTCTTTAGAAGTGCCAATAATAAAAGCATTCAATGCAACTTAATTGAAAACAATGAATTTAGATATGAAACAAGTATTTCTGAAAAAGATTTGAAATCAAGGGAAAACATAAATCACAAAATGTTGGTTGCTTAGCTAGTTATAATTCGGTTTTATTTCCTTAGACTTAAGTTTTTATCTTGTGAATAGGTATTACATATACAGTCATGTGAAAATAAATAGGGACACCTGTATTTTTATATTTAGAGCTGCATGAATTACATACAAGGTGCAACAAATATAGCATTAAATCCCTCGGGTGGTGGTTCCTCCTGATAAGGCGAGTATAAAACTTTATGGAGTTTTCTCCCACATTGTAAAACTTCCAAGATACAGGGTGTTTTACGGTTTTGGTACATATTTAGTATTATTGATCTAGAATCTAAGCTACTCACCATTAAATAAAAAATAATATTTTGTATATTAGAAAAAATATCAACTTTTCCATCAATATGTCAACCACTTTCGTGTCATGTGCTGCAACGGAGCTAAAATTTTGAAATTATCAAACGAAATATCAACAAATTTTGTATCTTTTGTTTTAGCGGAGCTGTAATCGTCAAAACTTAAAATCTCTGTTTTTCATGTTAAAATGCACTAAGTCAACATTTTTTTTTTTAAATTCAAACTTTGGATGATAACAGCTCCGCTAAAAGAAAAGATACAAAATTTGTTGATATTTCGTTGGATAATCTCAAAATTTTAACTCCGCTACAACACAAGACACGAATGTGGTTGACATATTGACGGAAAATTTGATATTTTTTCTAAAAAACAAAATATTATTTTTTATTTTAAGGTGAGTAGTATATACTCTATATCAATAATACTAAACACGTACCAAAACCGTAAAACACCCTGAATTTTGAAAGTTTTACAATGTGGAAGGAAACTCCATAAAGTGTTATACTCGCCTTATCAAGAAGAATCACCAGCCGAGGGAATTAATGCTATATCTGGGCCACCTTGTATATAATTCATGCAGATTCAGATATAAAAATATAGGTGTCCCTATTTATTTTCTCATGACTGTACATGAGTAAGGTTTTTTTGGTAATTTTTCTTTACATTGAGTACATACAGGAAGTATTTCATAAATGTACATAAATAAGCTTCTATAAAAAGTCTGGATTTATTGTTAACACAATATACTTGAGAGCTCGATTATGAGATTTAGTATTAATTATCTATTTGTTTTACTATTTGTTAATTTATAAAAAGAAACTTAATATTAGTTTCTTGGATTTTAAAAAAAAACAAAAAATTAGGTTTTCTAAAAATTTATTCGACAAAAAAAAAGTTGAAGCTTACTCTGATATATTAAAACAAAAAAAAGTTAGTTAATTAATTATGAGCTATTATTAAAATTATTAAACAAATGTTCAATTTGGTTCTGGAAATAGCCACCATTCAGTTAAAACACTAGCTTCTAGCGATGGCTGTGATCTATAAATAGCTTACTTCTTTAAATATCATATGATTAAGTAGCCGATTTGAACGTAAACTTCGAACGAATTTGTTTAAACATTTGTGAAATCATATACGAGTTTAACAGTGAGTTGATCACAGCTTAATCACTCAAAGACTACTGAAGAGGAAATGTAGCGATTTCCGAGGCAGACTGTCTAGTCAGCTAAGTTACACAACACAACACAAAAATTCCAAACAAAAAATCACTTATCCCAGCCGAAAGTACTCGATGAGAGGAGAAAAGTAATTTCTGGATTTTGATAGATTGGTTGCGGTTCGTTTTTTATGAGCCTCTATAGTTTTTTCGCCAAATTCGATTTTGAGCACTTTTTTGCAATTTTCTTTTATTTTTCGCATGGCCATAGCTCGAAAAATGCTGTGAATTTTTATTTGCAGTCCCAGCAAAGTTGTAGCTCTTGACTCGGCCAACAAAAATGCTGAATATATTAAGTCGGAAAAATTTCATCTTCATGCGCAAAACCCCAAAAATGTCGAAAAAATTACCACTTATTTCACCGATTTTTTCCGTTTTTTGACTACAGCTCTTGAACTATTGAAAATTTTACCAAACAATCAAGGGAAGAAATGTAGCCTATAAAATTATCCAGTACATACCAACTTCATACGACCACTCCTTGATACGGATTTTGCAATTTTTTTTCGTTTTTTATATACGAAACAACAAAATAAATGCGTATTTGTCAAAATCGTTGTTGTGATTTATTTTCTTACGAAAGAACAAAGTAAATGTATATACTAATGTTGTTGGACTTTGGACTAGAAGTTGTTGATATTTTTGATTTTGTTTTGTTTGTACCGTTTGTCAGAAAACGCATATGGTAAATTTTTGCTTTTTGGATCGAAAATATGAATAGATAAAGTGAAAATAAAAAATAAAACTGCCACGATTTCAATTTTTACAATAAAATTAATTACGTCATTCTACTTTTTATATATAAGTGATTGAAGTGAGTGATTGAAAATGGAAAGATGCTCGAAATTAGATAGTTTTTGATACGTTTGTGGTAAACTAGAGCCAAAACATGGAAAACAAGAACGAAAAAATTTATTTCTAATGATTTTAAACTCGCATATAAACTCTATTTCGGTGAAGAGGATACAAGTGGTGACGAACATACGCCAAATACGGTGTCTCAAAGAAATGTATGTTTACGGTATGTCAAGCCAATGCTGTGGGTAAGAAATACGTCCGGGGTACATGATCCATACAAGTGCTACGCTTGCGTAAATTTTACCAAAGAAATTACTAGAAAAAAACGCAGAGCAAAAGTATATAATGCCACTGACTCCGCTGCATTACAAATACCGATGCCCGATGATGCCGAAGTACCAAAACCACCGAGTCCGAGTATGCTATCAATGATGTCATCAGAAAGTGGAAACACCAACTATGGTGACTTCGATCCGGATTTTTTCCCTGAAATCGCAGATGATGCAGCAAAGCTACTAGCACAAGAAGAAATCGATTTCCTCGTGGCCAAATTTCGTTTGTCGCAGCGTGATGCCGAATTTTTCACTACATTAATGAAGCGCAGAAAGCTCACACAGAAAAACGTTATCGCCAGCGGTTACCGTAAACGCCAAGCTGAGTTCCAAAAACTATACAACGTCAATGATTTGAATACGTTCACATATTGCAACGACATAAAAGCCTTAGGGCCATTTTGTTCACAGAGAGATAAATTTATCCCCGAGTTAATTCCATGATTTTTCCAGTTTTTCATTTGTTCACAGCGAGTTAAGCATTTAACTCTTCAAACTGGAGATAAAAATGGTGGCGAGATAGCTTAACCCCAGAAATATTTAACTCGTGAAAATTGGTGAGATAAGATTTTTAATTCGCTCTCATCACTCTCATTTTAATATTTTTTATTTACTTGGTGTCAAAATATTGAAAATACAGATTTTTAAACATAGGGAAACAGTATTGGGGGTTACTGATTTCGAATCTGGTGTCAGAATTTTAAAATTTGGATTAATTTTTTATTTTTACGAATTCGGGGCTGGCGCGAACTAAAGGGTAAAAATGGGTCGCTGAATCCGAATCCGTTGTCAGAATTTCAAAATTCGAAAATTTTTCTACACATAGGGCTGCCACCTAAAAATGTTTTATTTTAAGAATTTTAAACATGAGGGAACAGTATTGGGAGGTTACTGATTTCAATTCTGAACTCAAAATTTTTAAATTCAAGATGGTGGATAGGGTTGCCACCTTAATATTCTACATTTTTACGAATTCGGGGCTGCCAAAAAAAAATGGTATGCCAAAAATGGGTCGCTGAATCCGAATCCGTGGCCAGAATTTCAAAATTATAAAGTTTTGAAATAATAGGGTTGCCACCTAATAATAAGTCATTTTAAGAATTTTAAACATTATTTAACAGTATTAGGGAGTCACTGATTTCGAATCTGAAGTCAGAATTTTAAAATTCAAAATGGTGGATAGGGTTGCCACCTAAGTTTTTTGCATTTTTATGAATTCGGGGCTGGCAAAAAAAAAATGGTACACCAAAAATGGGTCGCTGAATATGAATCCGTGGTCAGAATTTCAAAATTATAAAGTTTTAAAATAATAGGGTTGCCACCTAATAATAAGTCATTTTAAGAATTTTAAACATTATTTAACAGTATTAGGGAGTCACTGATTTCGAATCTGAAGTCAGAATTTTAAAATTCAAAATGGTGGATAGGGTTGCCACCTAAGTTTTTTGCATTTTTATGAATTCGGGGCTGGCAAAAAAAAAATGGTACACCAAAAATGGGTCGCTGAATATGAATCCGTGGTCAGAATTTCAAAATTATAAAGTTTTAAAATAATAGGGTTGCCACCTAATAATAAGTCATTTTAAGAATTTTAAACATTATTTAACAGTATTAGGGAGTCACTGATTTCGAATCTGAAGTCAGAATTTTAAAATTCAAAATGGTGGATAGGGTTGCCACCTAAGTTTTTTGCATTTTTATGAATTCGGGGCTGGCAAAAAAAAATGGTACACCAAAAATGGGTCGCTGAATATGAATCCATGGTCAGAATTTCAAAATTATAAAGTTTTGAAATAATAGGGTTGCTTTTACTTTTGAAAATACATATTATTAGGTGGCAGCCCCATTATTATAAAATTTTATCATTTTTAAATTCTGACCACGGATTCGGACTCAGCGACCCATTTTTGGCATACCATTTTTTTGCCAGCCCCGAATTCATAAAAATACAAAAAATTAAGGTGGCAACCCTATCCACCATTTTGAATTTTAAAATTCTGACTTCAGATTCGAAATCAGTGACTCCCTAATACTGTTAAATAATGTTTAAAATTCTTAAAAATACTTATTATTAGGTGGCAACCCTATTATTTCAAAACTTTATAATTTTGAAATTCTGACCATGGATTCATATTCAGCGACCCATTTTTGGTGTACCATTTTTTTTGCCAGCCCCGAATTCATAAAAATGCAAAAAACTTAGGTGGCAACCCTATCCACCATTTTGAATTTTAAAATTCTGACTTCAGATTCGAAATCAGTGACTCCCTAATACTGTTAAATAATGTTTAAAATTCTTAAAATGACTTATTATTAGGTGGCAACCCTATTATTTTAAAACTTTATAATTTTTAAATTCTGACCATGGATTCATATTCAGCGACCCATTTTTGGTGTACCATTTTTTTTTTGCCAGCCCCGAATTCATAAAAATACAAAAATTTAAGGTGGCAACCCTATCTACCATCTTGAATTTTAAATTTTTGACTTCAGATTCGAACTTAGCGACCCCAATACTCTTTCCTCATGTTTAAAATTCTTAAAAAAAAACATTTTTAGGTGGCACCCCTACGTGTAGAAAAATTTTCGAGTTTTGAAATTCTGACAACAGATTCGGAAGAAGTAACCCCCAATACTGTTTCTTCATGTTTAAAATTCTTAAAAAAATGTTTAGTTGGCAGCCCTGTGTAGAAAAATGTTAGAAATGTTAAAATGTTAGAAATTCTGACATCAGATGCAAAATCAGCGATCCATTTTTACCTAGTGTTCACTCTAACCCTCAAATTCGCAAAAATAAACCAAAAATCCCCACACATTTTTTAATTAATGAGCAACACTCTAACATTCCAATGGAAATCGATATAAACTGAGAGCGAATTTATGCTCTAAGCATAAAGCTGGGATAAAATGTGAACAAAACCACTTTTTTATCTCCCGATTTATACGCTTGGTATAAAATTAACCTAGAGATAGTTATCCCCGAATTAAATCATATTTATACCCTTTGTGAACAAAATGGCCCTTAGTGAACAAAATGGGTATGGAATATAATGCTGCCGACTGGAGATTATTTATAGATGGCTCCACGTCAAGTTTGAAGGCCGTATTATTACATGTTACAAATAAAATGCCATCCATCCCGTTGGCATTCGGAGCGAATATGAAGGAATGTTATGCAGTCAGGGCAGATATATTAGACAAAATCAAATATACGCGGCATAACTGGAAAATTTGCTGCGACTTAAAAGTAGTAAATATTTTGCAAGGTGTCATTGAAAAAGGCGGCTTCCCGAAATTCTTCTGCTTCTACTGCACATGGGATTCGTGGTATAAACTTGACCACTATAAGGCCACACATTGGGTGAAAAGAGATCTGAAAAATCAAAAGCATTTGAATTTGTTCAACAAACCGTTAATTGAGAATATTGATAATATTTTGCTACCACCACTGCATATAAAATTGGGCATCGTGAAAAAGTTTATCGAAGTGGCCGTCAAAGGCAACGATCAGATTTTCAATTGCCTGAAAGGAATATTTTCGAAACTAAGCAATGATAAAATTACTGCAGGTATTGTATTTCATTTTTTAACATTAATGTTGATTCACTTCGCTATATTCGCACTGTTTTTTATGTATGTTACTTGTTGCTTTATCTCATTTTTTATACAGGTGTGTTAAATGGACCAGACCAGACAATAAAAGCATTTATTCAAGATGTTTTGGGTAAAAACCGCGTGGACAATGAGAAAGCAACGCAATTGGTGAAGAATATGATCACTGCCTTTGATTCCATTCCATGCATCGATGACATTAAAACTCCATTTTATGCACCATCATCTGGACGTGTTCCTGAAACAACTGCCCACAGAATCAGACGAGCAGGGTGAACGATTCCACCAGGTAACCATGCCGATGGAAAGACGTTTCAAAGGTAAGAAAATCGACGCAATGATTGCTGAAGTATGCTTTTGGTCTCAAAAGATATCACGATTCGAGCACGAGTTGACGGAGGATGATAAAGAAGGACATACAGAAGAAGATGTACCGTTATTCACTCCACAAACTGGAAATGACGCAGAAGATATCGCCGTGGCTATTTTAAGCTCAGAATCAGACGACGAATCAAACGAATCAAGCTAACCAGATGCAAAGAAATCTCGGCCTTCCACTTCTGGAACGTCAACTGTCTAATCATCAACTTCGCGCCAGACAGCCCAAATGGACATCGACGATACTGATTAACAAAAAAAAAATACAAATTAATACCCGTTTGATGCCTTTTTTATACTTTTTTTCATACTCTTTCACATATTTTCATGTTTTTTACTTTAATCAGAAAATTCAATACTAAATTGCAAAAAAAAAAATACATGTGCCTTTTTTAAACTTTTGCTCAATAAAAATAATAAAATAAAAAAAAAAAAATGAAAATTAATCACATTTGTATGGCAAAATCCGTATCAAGGAGTGGTTGTATGAAGTTAATATGTACTAAAAAGTTTATAATTTTATAGGCTACATTTCTTCCCTTGGTTGATTGGTAAATTTTTCAATAGTTCAAGAGCTGTAGTCGAAAAACGGAAAAAATCGGTGAAAAAAGTGGTAATTTTTTTTCGATATTTTCGGGGTTTTGAGCATGAAGATGAATCTTTTCCGACTTAATATATTCAGCATTTTTGTTGGCCGAGTCAAGGGCTACAACTTTGCTGAAGACTGCAAATAAAAATTCACAGCATTTTCGAGCTATGGCCATGCGAAAAATAGAAGAAAATTACAAAAAAGTGCTCAAAATCGAACGAATTTGGCGAAAAAACTATAGAGGCTCATAAAAAACGAACGGCAACCAATCTAGCAAAATCCAGAAATTACTTTTCTCCTCTCATCGAGTACTTTCGGCTGGGATAAGTGATTTTTTGTTTGGAGTCAAAAAGTTGTATATTGCGTCACTGTGTTATTGACTCTAAACACAGCTGTTGTTGTTGCCAGCTTAAGAACTTACTTGATCTAAAGCTCACAATTAAATTCATGTAACAATTTAAATAATATACCACAATTAATTAACGAACTTTCTATGGCGGTGCACAGCCCAATAAGTTTACTTAATGTAAAATTAATTAAATAATCTAATAATTGATCGATTTCGGTCAAAGTCATGAGTAATTGAACAATTGGTTTTGAAAATAGCCTTCCTTCAGTTAAAACACTAGCTTCTAGCGAAGCAAAAACTCGTTTCAATTTTATAGTGCATTTCGACAGATTGTCGAACACCAATAAATATTGAAATAAATAAGAAGCAACTAGAACAGATTGCAAACTTGGTAGAGTTGATGGCTATGATTTATAAATAGCATACTGCTTTAAATGTCATATGATGAAGTAGCCGATCACAGCTTAATCACTCAAGGACTACTGAAGAGGAAATGTAGCGATTTCCGAAACAGATTGTCTAGTCAGCTAAGTGAATGACTCTATACAGACTTGTTGTTGTTTTTGTTGCCTTCTTAAAAACTTACTTGATCTAAAGCCCGCAATTAAATTCATGTAATAATTAAAAAAAAATAAATGAAAATTTAAAACTAATAGTGATATAATAAATTTTGTTTCAAAAGCATTTTTGTGGCATATGCGATCATTTCGCATTGTTCGGAAAGTTATTTCGTTTCTTTTATGAAAATGAAAGACGATATTCTTATAGTGAAAAAATATTTTATTAAATTATATACATATATATTTTTTTATAGACTGAACCAACGCTTAGGGGATGCCCCTTTTAAATGTGTAAGCATTATGTTGATTCGGAAGATGGGTTATAGTTAATTGGAGGGTGGATAGATGGAGTAATGAATATTTGTTTTAAATTTGCACAGCTCAAAACTGCCGGAAAACACGCTCGCAGGGAGACTATTCCACAACTTAACAGTGCGACTAAAGAACGAATTATCACAGTAATGCGAGGTTCTATTGGACATCGATGCAATGGTAAAGGGGTGGGCTTGGACAGCTGCCCGAGTGGACCTGGGAACACACGAGCTGGTGGCGTCAGGCCATGGCATGTGTCTCTCATGAACACTTCTTATGGTAATGCCTATACAGAATGCTTAGGCAACCAACATTATATCGATGCTCAAGAGAGTTGAGAGAGGATGAAATACTTTCACCCCCTATCAAATGTATCGCACGATATTCTCCAAATAAGATCTTGAAGCTTCTTTCGACACTTCGAGAATATGATCATTCCAACGAAGATCAGATTGGGTCGATATGCCCAGATGGTCAAGAGCGGCTGATTCCACAAGATCCATACCATTCATAATGAGAGGAGCTAAGGGGCAATCCACACGCTTGTGGGTTAACAGACAGCACTGAGTCTTGCTTGCATTGAACTCTACTTTATTAGCAAGACCAAACTTGGAGATTTTTTGTAGATTATTAAGGAGTGTGACATTCATATTTTGCCTCTTTCTCTCAATCTTCAAAGAGCTTTGACATTTTTTTAATGATTATGAATGACAAATGCTGCTGTCATCCGCAAACGAATGTATTGGGTTATGCGTCAACGACAGAAGGTCGTTGATAAAAGCCAGAAACAAGGTTGGCGATAGAACTGAACCCTGCTTTACTCCTGCGTTGGTGACGTGCTTCTCGGACGAAATACCGTCAACTACGACACGAGTCGTTCTATCCTTGAGGTATCATGTGATCAATCGAGCAAAGTTACCACCAAAACCGCATACAACATGTTTTAACACGAGCACTTCTTGCCACACTCGGCCGAACGCTTTTGAAATATCAAGAGCAACAACCCTGCTCTCGCCGAAAAAGTGAACGCAATTATTCCATTCTTCGGTGAAGAACGTCATAAGATCACCAGAAGAGCGAGCCCTATTGAAACCATATTGACGGTCTCTGAGCAGTTGGTTGCGCTCCAGATAGTTCACAACGTTGGAGTTTGTTAATTATTTTTATTGAAGTAATTATTAAGTTTATCCATAACTTCGGAAAACGTAGAGCATATCGCAATGAATCGGTAGTTTGCAGGGTTCGTGGTATCACCCTTTTTAGGTACCGGCTGAACATTTGCCACCTTCCAACAAGGTGGAATACTCCTGTTCTGTAGGAGATGTTGAAAAGGTAGCGCAAAGGCCGATCCAGCAAAGAAGGCTTTGTTTACGTTGTGATTTGTAAGGACCCTTTTAACTGATTTTGTTCGAAAGAATATCTCCTGCATTACAGAAGATCCACCCTCAACAAAGGGCAGTGGCTGATTGCTATCCGAGAGAGTGGAATTTTGTGCAAACAATCTAGCCAATAGGTTCGCTTTATCAGCCGAGTCGGTGAAGATTTGGTCATCTTTTAAAAGAGCTGGAATCGATGACTATGTCTATTTCTTAACTCTTTTAACAAATGACCAAAAATTTTTGCTCCCTTTGTGGCAGAGAAGAACCTGTTCTTGAATGCGAGTTTCGTGTAGAAACTTTTCGCGTTTTATAATTGCATTACAGTGATTCCTTGCCTCGATGCGAAGTCTTTTAGTATCAGTATTCTTGTTAGAATGCCAATTCTGAAAGGCTTCCTCTTTGGACCTGACTGCAATCCTGCAAGTCTCATTAAACCATGAGTGGTCTTGTGGTTTAATGCTTCTCATCTTATTGTGAATAAAAGACCGCATACCCAATAATATAATTTCTTGTACCATGACAGCCGCGGCATTCACATTACTATCAGCGAAACATAATTTCCAAAAGAAAAAGGTCAAGGGTATTATGGCTATGCATATCATTTTGAGGGGAAAAAGTGGGTTCCTTTACTAGCTGAATCAATTGGTTCGATTCAGCAAATAGCTCAACACATTACCCAACAGATGTCAATGGGCACTAGTGAAATAACCAAGCCGGGTTGTGGACATTGAAATCGCCTGCTACAACGATCTCACTGTCAGGAAACAACCCCAAAATATGGGTAATCGAATCAACCTAACCATAATTAAAGCTAAACTCTGAATCGGTCACGTGCAGACTCCTCTCACACTGGTACGCTACATCCGTTCTTATAAAAAGGTCGATGCCTCTATGCAAAGAAAATAATGGCAGTAAGCGGTACGCATGTATATGAAAATCCAGTGGATCTGCATCCTCGGCTACCTGGGTTTCGCCTAGTGCCATTATTTTAGGCCTATGTAGAGTACAATGAACATTTACTGAGAAAAAATTCGCCCTCAGTCCACGAATATTGCAAAAATCTATGCAAAAATTACTCGAAATTTTCGCACCATGCAAATATTAAATAAATAAGGGCATATAAGGTAATTAAGATAATTAGTTATGGCTGCAAGAGATTTGCACAACATGAGCAATACAAAAGTACTGAAGCAAGCATTATGCCTTTACTTCAGCACAATTTAGCCCACTGTGCAACCCTACTTACAAACGTAACTAATAGGAGAGGATATCGGAGAAGACGGAAACGAAGACAACAATAATAACTTACTCTGCGAGGAGCATAGAAAAGCCCCTCGCGTGGTCAGCTAAAAAAACTGCACTGCTGTCCTATATATTGTCTATTCTGGTCTAATACCTTTTGCCATAATCTTGGTTGTAGCATTATTCCATGCTCATACAATTTTTCTTCCTTGCTGACAAAAAACTGATCCAGGTGAACAAGTATTCAAAAATATAATATTAACACTTCATAAAAGGATTAATTAAAAATTTTTGACATGAACTGGTTACTGATTACTGTTTCTCAATTACTGGATCTCAATTACTGGATACTCGTGACTAGTTACTAGTGGTTAGTTACTAGTTCTTACTGTTGATTTTTGGTTTTTACTGGTAACACATGAATTCGAATTTTTTAATTTTCGAAAACAAAGTCATCGAGCAAAAAAAAATGAACCAAATGTCGGTTGTCGTTTTGGCCTCGTTTTCAGTTTTTGGCAAATGAATTTTTTTTTAATTTTTCTGCTATGTATTTTGAATACATTTTTTTTTCATATCGTTTATTTGAGTTTGATGGATTGCTTTATGATTTATTTGCTTCACAGCTTGAGCTAACATATGAGCACACTTTGCTGCTTTTTCTGCCACTCACACATTCACGCACACATTCACACTCATCCTTATGGCTTCAAATAATGAAGCTCTTCCCTCTGCTTCTCTTAAAATATGCCAGTTTTATACGATTTTTTCGAGCTGAGGGTGGCAAAAAGCAAGCAAATATTTGAATTTTTAAAAGGGTTAAGAAAGCATTCGCAGTGTTTCTAAACAAATGTGTGTTTGCCTGAGTGAGTGTGTGTGCATTTGCGTTGTGGAATTCCTTGCGTTGTCATATGACGAATGAAGCAATCCTTAGAATTAAGTGTCAGCCGTGCTTAGCCTATCAGTCAAATTTTTTCAGATTTTTTATTTTATCTTGATTTGATGTGCTTGTATTTAACATTTTGAGAGTTTAGGACAATTTTTAAATTTGTAGCAAGAGAAGTTGTGCTAATGTTTGCACTGAGGCCTGTTAAATTGATATTTAGTGTTGCTGGGAATTGGTTGAGCGATTGAGTTTATAATAGCTGAATAAATTTGAAATTCTTTAACACAATATGAGCTATGTGAGTGCTTTACGTTTTTCTTTGAGTTAAATTTGAATGAAATATGTAAAAACCGTTTTAAAATGTACCTACATCAAGAAAAAATTTAAAAAAAATTAACAATAAAGTTACGCAAATCTTGCTTTTGACTTCCACCGTTTTGAGCCTCTTAAGTTATTGGCCAAGAATTTGTTAAAGCTTTAACGATATATTTACATATACAGTTGCGAACAAAATATTAGCAGTACTCTTATATTCGACATTTTTAGATAGATAATACTAGTCTACAAATTTCGTATCCGGTAAGCCCATTATCATTATCATATTTACTTTTATGTTTATGTTTCTATATGTTTCAAATCTGTACTCAGTTTCCTCGATTATTGTAAGATTTTCAATATACAGGGTGTTTTACGTTTTTGGCACGTGTGTAGTATTATTAATCTAGAATCTTAACTACTCAACTTAACTACTCATAAAATAAAAAATATCATTTTGTATTTTAGAAAAAATATCAGCTTTTCAATCAATAAATCAACCACTATCGTGTCATGTGTGGTATCGGAGCAAAATTTTTTAGATTATATAACGAAATATCAACAAATTTTGTATCTTTTGTTTTAGCGGAGCTATAATCATCCTGAATTAGAATTTGGAATAAAAACTTTTGATGAAGTGTATTTTTATATGAAAAACAGGCATTTTAAGTTCTTACGATTACGGCTCCGCTAAAACAAAAGATAAAAAATTTAATGATATTTCGTTGGATAATCTCAAAATTTTTGCTACGCTACCGCACGTGACACGATAGTGGTTGACATACTGATTAAAAAGTTAATATTTTTCTAAAATACAAAATAATATTTTTTATTTTATGGTTAGTAATTAAGATTCTAGATCAATAAAAGTAAGCACGTGCCAAAAACGTAGAACACCCTGTACATTTAAAATGTTACAATATAGGAGGAAACTGAGTACAGATTTGAAACCAGCGTTGAAAGAACATATAGGAATGATAATGGGTTTACAGGATTCGAAATTTGTAGACTTGTATTATTTTTCCAAACATATCTGAATATAAGAGGACTGCTATTCTTTTGCTCGCAGCTCTTCCTCTGCGATAATGCTAGCCTTCGGAATAATTTGTACGCATAAAAATAATAAAAATTTAGTTTCTATCTTTGATGTTATTATTAAATGGACAGCGCTTTTTTAACTGTTCAAAATATTTTTTTGTTTTTTAAAATATAAATAACTTATGTTAAATTTGTTTATTATGTTATGTTATATAATAATAACGAACTGGCCATTTCAGCACTAAAAACGACTTTGACCGAGGTTCTATTGATCAATTGTGTTGTGCGTGTTATTAAATATTTGAACAGAAATAATCGAGAACTGGACCTGCGCGTCGTATGCCGACTCCGAATGGATTTTATTCACAAGAAGCTTTTCATGGCCGTTTTTACTCTATAAGGCCTTTTCCACATGGAGCTATTGAAAAGTAATGCAACTACAACGCAACAGCTTAAAAAGTTTCAAAACACTTAAATTTTAAACTGATCTGCAACCTACGCTTTCAGATGAGCAAGTCACGTTGCAACGCAACATTGAAAAATTCACAACATAAACACTTCTTTAATGGAAGCTTTGTTAAATAGATATAAAAAATAAATTGAGGATAAAAAAGGATATTTCTCCACATCCTGCACTTATTTCATATATATTAACTGATTAATTATTTTCGTAGCAAACAACACATATCGCAAACGTAACAAATCGTCGATTCAAATTGCAGCAAGCCGTGTTGCATGGAACTGGTTGCGAATGTGTTGCCAACTTGTTGAGCACAAGTTGTTTTATGTGAAGGTTTCGGTATAAATACATTGGTTAGCAACTTTTGTTGCAGTTGTATTACTTTTCAATTGCTCCATGTGAAAAAGGCCTAAGGTTTGCCATTGTTTGCAGAGAGGTGGAGGCCGAACAGCAATATAAATTCATTTGAAAAACATCCTGTCTGAGCTGGGAACTGTCTGAGAAAGGCTACCGCGGTTTCTTAGCTTACGGGCCATGCACTCTACCCATTAGGCTTCGACTGCCACGAACTTATGTTACTTAGCTTTCGTAAAAAACTTTACGTTACATTGCTTGATAATAAAACAACTTGACATATTTAAAGTTATATGCATTGAATTCCACCAGCTGAAGCACTAGCGAAGGTTTAACCAAAAATGAGAGTTTTGCAAATGTTTTCGGGTTGAAACTTTTTTATTAACTAATTTTTGTTATCCAACTTAAGGCCGCTTTACATTGTCCTACTGTGTGTTACGACATGTGAGAAAGAAAATATAATCGCATTTCATTATACAGTCACTTTTAATTTTTGTATGAAGAAATTAATGTTTCCCTTTTTATTTCAGAGACTTGCATCACGCTTTTATACTTTACACTATACCTAGACTTGGAAATTTGTTTTCCGACACACTTTGTTTTCCGTGAAAATATATTACTCGTGAAAATCTTGACTGCTGCTTAGCTGCAGTAGCTGCTTATGCTGTTTTTAAGGTTGTTGTTGTTGTTGTGTTTGCTTGTTTGGTTCGTAATCACTTCGGTCGTTGTTGTGCTGTTTTTGTTGTTGTTGTTGTTGTTGTTTTTTATTAATATATTTTATATAATATAAAACATACATATATAAATACACATCAGTTGCTTCCATTTTTTCCGTTTCCCAGATAGCCAATCGGCTCGGTTGAAAACGCTGTGCACTTTTAAAAGCACTGAAGCGGACCGTTTCGTTGTCAGCAAACTATGCATTGTGTGTTTCATATAAGCGTACCATTTATAAATTGTGTATAAATGTTGATTTTCTATGATTTAAATACAAATTCTAAATGTTTGATAGTTTAAATCATTCTTGATTTTAAATACAAATTCTAGTTGTTTGATACTTTAAAATCGTTCATTGAGCTTTAGGTCAGATTATAACAATTAATTGCTCTAACGAATTTTTTTCAAAAAAAAAAACAACAACATTTTAATATGAAAAGGAAAACATCACTAGCTTATTAATTAGTTAGCTGATTAACTAGTTAGAGCAATTAATTATTCTAACCTGACCTAAAGCTCAATAAACGATTTTAAACTATCAAACAACCAGAATTTGTGTTTAAAATGAAGAATGATTTAAACTATCAAACAATTAGAATTTGTATTTAAATCATAGAACATCATCATTAAAATAACAAGATCATATAGAAAACTTTATGTTGTATATTAATATTATTTGTTGTTAAACAATTGTAACCTTTTCTTAAAATGGTTTTTATTAAGTTGCAACAATAAACTAAACAGTAAACGGCAAATCAACTGCACAACCATGATTTCAATACAAGATTCAATGCATATTTTAGAGTTTTTTGGCGATCGAGTGAAAAAGAGAGGGAAAAAAGACAAGAACAAACGACGCATCAAGCGAATATGACATAAATTTCAATTCGATTCTTAATAAATATAAAAGGAACTTTCCAATTATATAGAGAATGGTTTAAAGGTACAAAAACATGTCGTTTTCATACCAGCAAATCAGACGCTGCCATTTTAAGTACCGTATACAGATGTATGTAGCTAGAGAGCCAGTACACAAAAGAGTCATGCTACAAAATAATGTAATACTACTAGCCAGATTGCCAGTTAAAATTTAAAACAATTCCGATAAAAAGTTCCCTTTTTGACAGTAACATAAATTAATACAACAAAAATTACCATTGTAAAGATAAAACAAAAAAGTTTCTGCCGCAATAAAACAATATCAAAATCCCACGATCATTTAAAATTATCACAAAAATACCACGCGTTTTAAAAATACCACCACAAATTCCATATGCATTTAAAATTGCCACAAAAATCTCATTCGCATTAAAAAATACCACAATAAGTCCTATGTGCACAAACAATTTAAAAAACATTTAGAAATACCACAAAGAATTTTTGCTCACTAAAAAAGAAAAAACAAATTTTAAGAATAATATTACCAAACTTCCACAGAAATTAAAAAAATACCCCACTGAATTCCCACGCCAATACAAAAAACCCACGCTGAATTAAAAAATTTAATAGGAATTCCCAGAAAAAAAAATTCCTAAGGGCAATTAAAAATTACCACGAATGGGATTATTCCAACATAACTGGCAACGTTGCTATGCCAGTTAGCTGCTGATATTATTGTTTTGGTTCTGCATGCGCTGCAAAAAGCCGTTCTTCACTCGGCAATTCTATGAGCAATAATTGCTTTCACCGCAAGTAGTTTATTGACTACTCGGGAAAGGGGACTTTCGTAAACCACCTCATACGGGCGAATAATCGATAAACTGCTTGCGGCAAAGGCAATTGTTGCTGAGTGAAAAGCGGGACAAAGAGATCTTGCTGCCAGAGCAAGATAGTTATTGCTCTAGGAGCAATAATTGCTTTCGCCGCAAGCTAGAGAATTTTCGTGTTTGAAGAGTGAAAAGCGGGACATAGTAAGCAAAGTTCTGTTCATTTTCTGTGGACGATTCGGTTCATCTTCTAACGCTACTCAACAGCTGTGATCCTGCTCTTCTCTGTGCGTCGTTGTTTTAGATTTGTTTGGTAATTGTTGTTGGTTCAGTTAGCTGAAATTTTTTTGTGTTCTTAATTTTTACTCGACATGAACAGCTGATTTTGACAACTAGCTCGCTTTTCTCTGCTTTCTACTTAATTCCTCTCCGAGTTGGCCCTACCTGGTTATTCTTCCATGTGTTGCAGTATGGTATTATTATTTGACGATGTAGCCTTGACAGTTTTTGGCGATTGGTAGTTGTCAAAAACAGTTAAAGGAGTTGTAGTTTGCTGCTGTTGACTAGATATGTGCTTATTTTTAACTTTTCTTTGATTCATTAAGTTTATTCGCGTAGCTTATTGGAATGTATTTATTTTACTGTGATTGACTAGTTATGTTTAAGTCATTGCTTATTTATTCACATCTCTTTGATTAATTGCATGAACAGCTAATTTTGGCAGCTACCCATCGCCTACCTTGTCTACGCTACTACCTTGTCAAATAATTATACCATGAGTTGGAGTACAAACAAAACGAATTTTTATTTCCA
Organism: Dichetophora obliterata; assembly: GCA_963920525.1. NCBI lineage: Eukaryota > Metazoa > Arthropoda > Insecta > Diptera > Sciomyzidae > Dichetophora > Dichetophora obliterata. The sequence continues at coordinate 42,029,697 of OY986438.1, read as the reverse complement.
GCAAGATAAATGCAATAGAGAATACAGATGCGTGTAGCCACAGAGGCAGTATGTATGTATACTACTACTCAAATAATTCAAATTTGCCCATATTTATTTCCACTAATTAAACCTAACTTTGAATTGAATTTAGTTCTAACCAACCAATTCAAACAACAACAAATTCATCACCAGAAATATTAAACAAAAACTTTTTATAAAACAAAATAAATTTTTACATGAATTTAATTGTGAGCTTTTTAGATCAGGTAAGTTTGAAGAAGGACAACAACAACAAATTTGTTTTTGAATATTTTTTATTTAGAAGATGAAATGCTTTAAAATAGTTTTGCAAAATATAAATAAAAAACCAGAATCTTTCTCTATTACTGTATAAAAAGGAATTCTACGTCTATACTTACGATACTATCGAAACTGTGTCTTTTTCTTATTAAAATAACATATAACAATTTTTAATATTAGTAAAAAATTGATTATGAATTAATTCTATCTTGGTTCAAACAGAAATAAAACACAGAATATATCAAAATGAATAGATCTTCTATGTTTATCTATGTAATCAGAGATAAATTTCTGTTTTTAGCTGAGCATTGCTATGCGTTGCCATGTTGTGCATAATTAGATACACACAAATCCCATTAAACAGATTTCAATGTTACTCTTGTTAAGCCACGCACTGCTTTGCCATGCGAGGCTTACTGACCAAAAGCATAGATAATATAATAGAAAGATGTGCCACCACCATACAAGCAAGTGGCACAGTAAATTTTGAATGTGGATTTATCATAAATATACATAAAAGTTTCATGAGAGTCAGCGAGCGAACGATTTAAAGCTTTTGAGAGCGAGAGAATAAGTAAGCGACAATGTGAGCAAATGTGAGCATAATATTGAAAAGCAATAGAAATGATATGTAAAGATTTGATGTAGCTGCCAACAAAATGTAGCAGAATTTCATTAGATTTTACTTAAAAAATGTAGGCAATATTTTTACTAAACTACCCTACGAACATTATATAATTTAAAGTTATGTTTTTTGCATTATCTCTTATCTTTTTGTTATATAATTTCAAGAATATAATATCATAAAGATGAAATTATCTAGGTATATTTTGTGTGTTGACTTGGTTTTTTGCCGTTTTGCCACATGATATTTTTAGTGTTATATTATTGTAAGGGCGATTCCATCAGTTGAAGCTTAGCCGCGAAAAATGTTGTAAAAAATATTTTTTTACGTTATTTTTTGGCAAAAATATTTTTATTTAACTAGTTTTATATATTTTTATTATATTATTGCAAATATATGCCTTACTATATGAAAAGTACTCAGAAATTCAATTTTCAATTGTTCTTATTAATACAACAAAAACATTTTTTTAATCATTTTTTGAGGAAAAATTCAGTATTTTGGACCGTTTTTGAAAAAAAAAATTAAAGATTCACTGACAGTTGAAACTATTTTTGTTAAGTGCTTTTATTAAAACTTTGACCAAAAAAATTTGAATTAAATATATTTAAAAACAGTGGATATATTTGCATCGAAAGTCAAAGTTTTGATTTTCATGTCGTTTTTTCTCAATCTTGGGGAACGATGTTTTATGAAAAAGTCGTTGTACTAATTTCTGAAATTCTAAAGATATGTGAATGTTTTTGGTATTAAAATTACTGAGCTTTTTAAAAATTAATTTGCGAAAATTTTTTTTCATGAAAGATTTTCAATATCAAAATTTATGTAAGTGAAAATGGGTGGAACGAGCGTGATCAAAACTAAGTATGCTATAATCTAATCTAGGCTGCACACAATATCTGTACTCAAATTGAGCGAATTCCGTTAAGCCATTTAGATTTGTATAAATGTCAAGTAAACAAACAAACCGGAAAATCAGTTTTATTAATATAGACTTTATGTTAAATTGTATGAAGCTGATTTTTTCATGTAATAATGATTTTTTTGAAATGTTTGTGTGGGAACCTTCCAGGGAGGTTCCAGGTTGATACCTAGATTACGATTTTCAGTGAGCAATGGGCGATTTTTAAATCGACCCGCCCTAATCTATATATATATAAAAGAGAGTCCAAAATAATTTATGTGAAAAAATTACCTCAATATCTCTTTCCAATCAAAAGTTATGGCTTTTATGATTAAGTTACTTTATGATTTATGGAATAGCTTTATAACAGTGATGGGCACACACATATTATCATATACTTTGCTTGTGTGTGAAGCAGAGAAAAACGAAGAGCAACTTGGCGTTCGTCAGTATGTTTAAATTTATATTTAAAAATGCCGTTTCACTGATAACATTTGATGAGTATTTTGAAGCAGGGGCTATATATTGCTATATATTGCTATAAAAAAATATATATTAATATATATAGCTATATAGTGTTTCCCTGCACAAAATTGGACAACTTTTATATAGTTTTAAACTAGTTCTAAAAAGGACCAGTACTAGTCCCTCTACATAACCTTTTTACATCTATCGAACTGACGCTTTTTACGTGTGATGTCGTAGGAAAGACAATTGTACCAAAAAAAATTCCCTTTTCCCTGTATTTGAACTAGTTCCCATATGAAAATTTCCAAACTGATACTTTTTACTAAAGTCTAAAAGTAGGTCTTAAAGTGGTTTGAAAGAATTCAAACGTTAGAGGCATTATTTCTATCTCTTGCATGTACTAAAAAAAAGTGCATTTTATTTTATGTAGTTAATTTTTTTATATAGTGCAAAGACTTACCTTTGTTGAATTCTTTTAATTTAAGGTCTCTGCCCACTTGCGGCAGGTAACGAAACGACATGAAACTACAAAATATAACTACCACTTATGTATACATGCTCACTAAGCGACGACGAAACGGTAACGACTGTTGATACCGACGAAAAAGACGGTGGTTGCAAAGAATTCTGACCGGCTTGTCGTTCGCTTTGTTTACAAAAATTACAATGGATTCCAACAGTTTGTTGTGCCAAGTAAAAAACTCGCCATTGATAGGTCGTTTTTGAAGCATAGAATGAATCCAAAATATATGATTTTGTTAGTTTTTACATCTTCTTCATCTAATAGCATAGCTATTAAGGCTTATTATATATTAGCAAATTGTGCGCATATTTTTTATGGTTTTGTTTAATTAAAATTTTTGTTGCCGTTCCGTTAAGTGTACATTGAATATTACGTTGCCTTTTTGAAGCCGTTTTACAGTCGTTTCGTTACGTGCCGTAAGTGGGCAGAGGCCTTTATCGTCAAAAAGTTGGGAAATTAAAAAAAAATTGACCCGTGCTCAGATATAATTTATTTTTGTCGGTATTTTTTTGTACAGGAAAACAAAATAAAATCACAGCAAACTTTCTACGCTGAAAGTTTTGTACTATTTCATAGCAAGTAGAAATTGCACTGGACATGAACTAGTTGGTTTTTCCAATTGAATCCAAAGTAACGTCTGGGTTCATATCAACCTCAGATTATTAAAGATTTTCTCATTAAAACAAAAAAATGTTCTTAAAACTATCGTTTTTAGTATTTTTTTTTTTTGTAATTAAGTTTAGTAATTCAATTGAGCAAATGATTCAAAAAGAGTTTAGTTCTAAGTGACAAAAACGTACTTTCTTACCCAAAAAGTTTCATAAATGAAATAAAATAAAAAATATAGTTTTGGCTCAGCGCAAAATTAAGTTATCTTAAGTTGATTCCAATTTCATTCATGAAAGCCATAAAATGCTCGATCAGTAAAGATTGCTTTGAATTGATTCTCGCCACATAGCAACACACAACAACAGCTGCATGCCTACGCCAGCAAAGCAGTTAAACTTTACCAGTCAAAAATTTCGATGGCAAAATCTAACAAAAGCACGCACCAACTGACTGCTATTGCATATATGTGTGTACATAAATCTGTGCCAGTGCTGCCAATGTTGAATGAAATTTTTCACTTTCATTTACCCTGTGTATGGCATATTTATGGTTTGGCAGTGTGTTTGTTTTTGTGAAGGTGAGCTCCCCAGTGTTGGTATTTGTGTCACCGTGTGAGGTGGCGCCTATAAATTTGACTTTGTGGCTTTGCACAACTAGTCGTTGTGGAGCGAACTTAAGGCGGATTGCCTGCAGCTTCTCACCCACTCATCATTGCTAGCAGCGATTTGCATCCACATCAAGAGTTTTGGTTTGCAATACTGTGCGTTTGTTTGTAGTTTTATGGGTCAACTGTTATAGCATTTTTGTGTATGTATTTTTTTGTTATGTTGTTTTTGCAGCAACAAATTGGTTTTTTATTTCAACTTCAATACTTTTGCATACAAATTGTTTGCGCTCTAAATCATACTTTCATGCATGCATTCATTAATCAAACCACCCATTCATCCATCCATCCATCCATCCACCTATCCAACCACCAATAAAAACATAAATGTATGTAATGTGTACCGATTTATATGGTTTTTTACTTGTTTCTGGTTTGTGTCGCTCTATAAATTTTTTTTGTTTGCCGGGATATATGTGAAGAAGTGTTGCCATATTGTCATTTAACCAAAACGTGAATGGAGCAAAACTTTTACTAAAAAAATTTACAATGCAAAACTAATAATAATAACAATAATAATAATAATAATAATAATAATAATAATAATAACAATAATAATAATAATAATAATAATAATAATAATAATAATAATAATAATAGTAATAATAATAATAATATAATAATAATAATAATAATAATAATAATAATAATAATAATAATAATAATAATAATAATAATAATAATAATAATAATAATAATAATAATAATAATAATAATAATAATAATAATAATAATAATAATAATAATAATAATAATAATAATAATAATAATAATAATAATAATAATAATAATAATAATAATAATAATAATAATAATAATAATAATAATAATAATAATAATAATAATAATAATAATAATAATAATAATAATAATAATAATAATAATAATAATAATAATAATAATAATAATAATAATAATAATAATAATAATAATAATAATAATAATAATAATAATAATAATAATAATAATAATAATAATAATAATAATAATAATAATAATAATAATAATAATAATAATAATAATAATAATAATAATAATAATAATAATAATAATAATAATAATAATAATAATAATAATAATAATAATAATAATAATAATAATAATAATAATAATAATAATAATAATAATAATAATAATAATAATAATAATAATAATAATAATAATAATAATAATAATAATAATAATAATAATAATAATAATAATAATAATAATAATAATAATAATAATAATAATAATAATAATAATAATAATAATAATAATAATAATAATAATAATAATAATAATAATAATAATAATAATAATAATAATAATAATAATAATAATAATAATAATAATAATAATAATAATAATAATAATAATAATAATAATAATAATAATAATAATAATAATAATAATAATAATAATAATAATAATAATAATAATAATAATAATAATAATAATAATAATAATAATAATAATAATAATAATAATAATAATAATAATAATAATAATAATAATAATAATAATAATAATAATAATAATAATAATAATAATAATAATAATAATAATAATAATAATAATAATAATAATAATAATAATAATAATAATAATAATAATAATAATAATAATAATAATAATAATAATAATAATAATAATAATAATAATAATAATAATAATAATAATAATAATAATAATAATAATAATAATAATAATAATAATAATAATAATAATAATAATAATAATAATAATAATAATAATAATAATAATAATAATAATAATAATAATAATAATAATAATAATAATAATAATAATAATAATAATAATAATAATAATAATAATAATAATAATAATAATAATAATAATAATAATAATAATAATAATAATAATAATAATAATAATAATAATAATAATAATAATAATAACTAATAATAATAATAATAATAATAATAATAATAATAATAATAATAATAATAATAATAATAATAATAATAATAATAATAATAATAATAATAATAATAATAATAATAATAATAATAATAATAATAATAATAATAATAATAATAATAATAATAATAATAATAATAATAATAATAATAATAATAATAATAATAATAATAATAATAATAATAATAATAATAATAATAATAATAATAATAATAATAATAATAATAATAATAATAATAATAATAATAATAATAATAATAATAATAATAATAATAATAATAATAATAATAATAATAATAATAATAATAATAATAATAATAATAATAATAATAATAATAATAATAATAATAATAATAATAATAATAATAATAATAATAATAATAATAATAATAATAATAATAATAATAATAATAATAATAATAATAATAATAATAATAATAATAATAATAATAATAATAATAATAATAATAATAATAATAATAATAATAATAATAATAATAATAATAATAATAATAATAATAATAATAATAATAATAATAATAATAATAATAATAATAATAATAATAATAATAATAATAATAATAATAATAATAATAATAATAATAATAATAATAATAATAATAATAATAATAATAATAATAATAATAATAATAATAATAATAATAATAATAATAATAATAATAATAATAATAATAATAATAATAATAATAATAATAATAATAATAATAATAATAATAATAATAATAATAATAATAATAATAATAATAATAATAATAATAATAATAATAATAATAATAATAATAATAATAATAATAATAATAATAATAATAATAATAATAATAATAATAATAATAATAATAATAATAATAATAATAATAATAATAATAATAATAATAATAATAATAATAATAATAATAATAATAATAATAATAATAATAATAATAATAATAATAATAATAATAATAATAATAATAATAATAATAATAATAATAATAATAATAATAATAATAATAATAATAATAATAATAATAATAATAATAATAATAATAATAATAATAATAATAATAATAATAATAATAATAATAATAATAATAATAATAATAATAATAATAATAATAATAATAATAATAATAATAATAATAATAATGATAATTATAATAATGATAATAATAATAATAATAATGATAATAATAATAATAATAATAATAATAATAATGATAATAATAATAATAATAATAATAATAATAATAATAATAATAATAATAATAATAATAATAATAATGATAATAATAATAATAATAATAATAATAATAATAATAATAATAATAATAATAATAATAATAATAATAATAATAATAATAATAATAATAATAATAATAATAATAATAATAATAATAATAATAATAATAATAATAATAATAATAATAATAATAATAATAATAATAATATTAATGACAATAAATTAGACAACAATTATTATTGTTATAGTTTAAAGTGAAATTGGTAAGTTAACTTTTATTTGTCATTGTTAAATAATGATTGCAGTAAATAAACCGTTAGAGTACAGTTAAGATTTTTTTTATTTGCGCATCATATATTGTATTGTTATATCCTGCAAATTTTATGAACAATATATATGATTACTTCAGCTGTTGCGCATGTGTTCGTTTTCGACATCGATTGCTGTTTATGTTGATTTTTTGTGTGTGTTCTTATTTTTACATTAGTTTGATAGCAAAATTTTTCATAGAATAGTGCTTCAAAAAAGTAACTTTTCAGTTGAGTGGACTTTTGGATAATTTTTAAACCATGTTCAACCCTTGTTCGACCCTTTTTCAACCTCTATTTGTGCAATTTTATTTTTACTCTAGAACATCTGTTCTTCATATATATATCTTTACTGATCAGTGATTATATCTTTTAAGTTATAAAAAAAACATTTTTTTACTTTTATAGAAAAGCTTATCCATAAAAATACTGTGAAACAAAAAAAATTGAAGAAACAAACACTAAATAATTTTTTCATGACCACACGCGTAGTTCTATATATGAATTTGAAATTAAAACATTAAAAATTAAATTTATTTAATTTAAATTTATGCAAGTTAATTTGAATTTGGGATTAACGGAGCTTTTTTGTACGAATCAGCACTACTCTATTTACTTTGAGTTTTTTAAATAATAAAACAAGTAACATTTCTATTGAAGTGCACTCTCAATTCCAGTGAGTATCAATTTAAGTATCTTGAGGTGAAATTATTATCGTATTTTTATATATGGTTTAAGAATTTTTTTTAGTTTTGTAAGGCGAAAAAATTAAACTATGAAGTCGGTCATACTTTTTGCGCAAACTTATTTTCAAACAGTTAAAAGTTTGTGTACCATTTAAAGGTGCTTTAAATCTGTCAAACCATTAGAAATAATTTCTTTCTGACTACATTTTTAACCATAAAAATATTCTTACCACTTTTTTCAAAGCATTAGCTATTCCACAATTGAATATGAAGTTACGATTTCTGTGTAATTATAAGAACATTTCGAAATTTTCTAAAATACGGTTCTCATATTGCCCCAGCGTAATTTTTGCTCAAAACACGGGACGCCATGTTAAACGTTATACAACTGGCAACACTAATTCAAACGAAAAACACGCTTGTTTGATTTTTACGTTCGATATATATTTTGGCACACATACAAGCATATGAATGCGTTTGTATGTTACTGTTTATTGCTTAAGCTAAATCAAGGCTCTATAACTTGTGGTCAGTTTGCAATATTTGCGGTTTAAATTGTAATTCGTCTCATTTGGGCTCATTGCTGGGTGGGCAGATAGCCTTGGCCACATTTCAAAAATTAATTTATCGATATCTTATTGGATTTATGTGGGTCATTCTCATAGGGCGCATTTAGCGCAGACAACTGTTGTGAACTGTAATGGTAGCGCTACTTTAGTGAGAATTTTATTCTCTGTGTGCGTTGCTACTCTAAACATAAGAAATTAAATTTAATTTAATTACATTTCATTTTTTATGTAAATAATTAAAATGCAAACGTTTCTCACTTAAATTTGATGCGTTCTTTTTGAGTGCACTAATTTAACAGCGTCAATAGCAGCATCTGACAGTTAACTCAACAGTTGCGTTCATGTAGCATAGAAATTTTTCGCTCGATAAACTGGCGTCCGCTACCTAATCACTTTTAGTGAGCGCTGCCAAAATTGTACCATTCAGCGAATTTTTACACAACAGTTGCCAACAGTTGGCGTCTACGCTGAATGCGCTCATTGATTCATTTGTTCATGCATCATTACGGATGTCGATGAGTTTGTGTTGAGTTATTGATTAATATACAATACAATTAAAATGCCTTTGGTTTGCAGCTTGCGGTAGTGTGTAAATGGTATTTGAACATAATTGCTGTGTGTAATGCGTACATCTTATAAAGTTTGATTTAAATTAACAATTAATAATTTTTCATTATTGAAATTGACAACATTTTTGTAATACATGAAGATTCTCAGCTTGATTCAATGACAGCTCGAGAAGATTTTGATTTTCCTTCCATTTTTTTGTGCTTAACATTATTTTTTGAAACAAAGGTTTTTACACCAAGTTTTGTTTATTTCTTGACTAAAAAAAACTATCAAAACCAAAAAGTTCAAAAACGGTTTGGTTTCTTCCATTTTTATTAAATTTAAAAATATTGCTAACTCTAATTGAACCTGTATGCTCTTGATTATAAGATTCATGTTTTAACCACCAAGCCACACAAACACGTAGATAACAGTTGTTTATTAGGGGGGGGGGGGAGGTAAAAGGGTAAAATATTTGTTCTAGATTTTTTAAAAACTTGGCAGCTGAGAGTAAAACATCACAACATTATTGTGTTTAAATTCCAAGCAAAGATTATACAGTATATTATATGTGTTCTAAGTCAATCATAGAAAAACTGAAGCACATAGAGAGTTTTTAGTTTCCGTCCTCCTTCCCATACGGTGACAAAGAAAGTAAATCTTTAACTTGATTTTCTCATAACTTGCGTTTTCAAAGTCGGTGGACACTTTTACTGAAAATCTACTGTACCAATATTTTCAAATTCTGCACACTCTTTTTACATATAACTTTACCTGCGAGGTAAAATATTAAAATATCAGAATATAAAAATATACAAATAAAACAATATAAGAATATAATTACTTAAAAGTTTAGAATATATAAAAATAAGAAAATGCAAAAAACTTTTAATATAGCATAAAATTAAAAATTAAAAAGTTTAAAATATGAATCACAAAAATAATACAAAAATATATAAAAATATGAAAATAATATATTATCTATATAATAAAAAATTAAATGGTGTTCATTGGTAGCTAAATCACTCATGATCGGCTCCACAGATTGAGCTGAAATTTTGGAAATAGATTGCTTCCAAGTACTTGATGGTTTACGGAAAAATATGTTTGCCACACCCCCTTTCACAGCCCATTTATCAATGAAATTAATGCTATATTTCAGACGGTTTTTGTCGTATATAACTACATACAACTTTTAAGATATTATTAAGACTTCAAAGCTTTTGGCCCTATTGAGCTGAAAATTCTGTCGTAGATTGTTTTCGAGTACAAAATGGTTTACGGGAAAAAAATTTGCCATACCTCCTTTAATATAAAAATTATATATTTCATACAGTTTTGATCGTAATAGACTAATATACAGAATACTAGTATTTTAATAAAATTCTGATATCTATGACACTTCAAAACAGTATCGTTTATGCAGAGTGTTCAACTTGACGTTTCCCTTTGCTTATCAAAATTTAATTAATAAATCCCTTAGAGACACGCGCTTCTAAAATCCTTACAACAACAAAAACATTTTTGCTTGTTCTGCTGCTCGTTAAAAATCTAATGAAACTGCAGCCAGCTGCTTGCCGCGCCACATCGCACTCGATCACAATGCATCTCATGTTGACAAATTATACAATGTTTCTGAGGAATCAATAAAAAATGTATTCTTCACACATACCAAAACCAAATATAGTAGAACAAGCAGAAGAAGAAGAAAAAGAAGATGTAGCAGCAGCAAATCAATTGATTGCGACATTCCCTGATGAATCGGTTTTTGTTGTTGTTTTATGAAAATATCTAGAAACTGAATTGAAGAAATGTTAAGAATGCGGTTGTTGCCTGAGTGTGTTGTACCGCAACGTAGCTGTCAGATTTTATATATTTGATTTTGACATTTTCGCCTTCAATTGAATTCAATCAGTTTTAAGAAAAAAGGAAATGGTAAGAGAAAGAAAATACAATACAGGAAAACAGAAAAAATATACAATACCACGGAAAATATGCTTTTTATTTTTTCCATAGTTGTGGGCGGATATGTCACGCTGTACAGAAAGTGTGAAGTCACATGACTGCAGGTAGAGATAGAATATCTCAAGTATGAAAGAATTGCAGTGGCAGATGAAGTCATCGTACAGCAAAAAAAAAATCTAAATTTTCTCAGCTAAAGGACAATTTCAAATTCATTTCATTTGGTTGTTTGATAGCTACAACAAATACAACAAAAAAACAAAAAAAAAACGATTTGTCAAATCAAAATGCAACAGCACAATGACAAGAGATTGACAATGTATCTCTGAGATACTTGTGCAAACAAATTGTGCAGCATACGAAGAAAAATCAAATTTGAATTGCTACAGCACAACCTTAGCTCAAGGCTGTAGCATTTTGATATCCTTGAAGTTGTTTGTGTAAAAAAAAAAATCGAAGAAAAAAATAAATCCGCTGCGTGATGACTGTGTTTAGTATGAAATTTCCATCACTGCTATTCAAAGGCTTAGTATTTCTCACAACAGTTTGTGTAGGTTCATTTTTTTAGATTCATTTTTTACCAACATGCTTTACTATTGATAGAAAACTTAAACGGTTTTCTGTTGAGACAGAGTTTTTAGGTTTTCATCTTTAGTTTTGTTTTATTATTTAAAAATAAACTGCCGCAAAATTCAAAGATTAAATTTTTCATCTTTGAAGATTTGATTGTTTATCGTTATTAATGTATTTTTTAGTAACTAAAAGTGAAGATAGTAAAATTTTGCTAGAAACATTCTCATAGAGTATTTTAACTTTCAATTTTGAGAATTTTTAAATTTTTTTATTTTTAAAAATGTTTCTAGAAACGCTAAGAGGTATTTGCACAGTTAGCTCGCTTTTAAAATATATAGGCTTGAAAGATTGCCTTTTGCAAAGTATTTTTAAAAAATGAAGAGCTTATTAGGGCTAATCGAATTACAATTTTTTGAATTTCGCATTCTAAAAGGTCTCAAAAGATGCATAAGGTGGTCAAGATCACCCAAAAAAATTTTAGAAAAAAAGGATGTTTCCCTCTCCCGCTCAAAAATAACGATCTAAAAATGCTTTGATTTTTGGAAGAAAAATTACATATGTTCTAAAGCTAAACTAAATATAGACTTTAACTAACAATATTTTTCCAAGCAAGAGGCCACTCTCAATTTGTACCTCGAGTGTCCTGTGTGGAGAATATTCTAATCTTAAGGTACACTCGAAAAAGCACATAACTTTTGATTGTTATCTGATTGTCTAAATTTTGGTGGAATTGATTAAAATAAACAAGTTTTCCTTATATTTGGCAAATTAATAATTTGCACATTTTTCGCATATGCATATTCCTTTATCCAACATTTTATCCAACATATCTCAGGCATCAGAAGTGGTGTTAAAGGTAATTTTCACTATTTAGATTCTTCAGATATTTCTGAATAAAACGCTGTCTAAATATATCTATATAAAACACCAGGAAAAGACCAAGATTTTTTCCTATTATATTTTTTTTAAAAATACTTCCTAGCATGAAATAAAACAATTTTGTTCAAATTTCGTTTATGGTTATTATTTCTGTAAAACACATATTAACAGCAACTGTTAAATCAATTGAGACCCATCGAACAGCAAGCTCAGAAAATCCAATTTTTAGTTTAACGTTTTTGTAAATGCTGAGGTGAGGTGTTTTGACGAAATAATTAATTTCATGCTAGGAATAAATTTTTTTAAAAATCGAATTACGTAAAAGAGTCATGGTTTTAACCTTGCGTTCTCGGCCCTTGTAGTCTAGTGGAGAGTGCGCTAGACTATCAACCCTGAGGTCCCTGGTTCGAATCCGGGTTCAGGCATGGTTCTTTTCACTTTCTTTGTTCTTTGCTACATTTAAGAATTATGAAAAACTAAACATTCTTACCTAAATTGTGGAAAATGTGAAATTAAAGGCCAGGAAAAACTAAGGGCTGGAAATGCTTACCGAGGTAAAGACATAACACTATCCTCCGTTAAAATCAATTCAAATTGTCTTTCCCGGTTGTTTTGCCTAATCAATAATTCACGTATGGTTCCAATCAATTCCTTTAAATAATCTATTCCTTTCCTTTCAGGTCAAAGACCAAACCTTGTTTGTATAAGGCGCATGCCTTAGTTCTTGGATCTTTAAAAACAAAACTTTCAAACAGTATCTTTTCTTTCATAACTTTGGTTCAGAAATATTTTATAAATCCAAATTCAGAAAATTGTGTTCGGTACCACTTCTGATTAATATAAAAGCTTATATTCATTTTTTTGAAAGCGAGCTAACAAAACCATTTTATTGTTTTATTTTTTTACACCAGTACTATCATCCTGTGTTGTCCGCTTTTCCGTTAGAAAAATGAGTTGCACAGCGTTATTTAAGTCAATTTAACTTCAACGAATGCTAAAATATCTAGTCAAACCGAGTTTGAACGTCCAATTTTGGTAATTTAAGCTAGGTTTAATTTGACTAAAGTTTAAACTCGTACTGAAAAACTGGCCCTAAGTTGCTTACTTCATTGAAGTTTTTTTAAGACTATAATACTTAATACAATGATAAATAGTTGCTTTGATAGTCGAGAAGGCAAAATGGTTAGTTCACACATTTACTTTTTATACAGTTCAGTACTTAATTTATTTTTTTATAACTTTATGCAGTTGTAAACAAATATAAAAAATAAATGCTAATAACATCTTAAGAAACTTTAGGGCTTAACACTGGAACTAAAAAAATCATATGCAACATGTGTTTCATTATTCGGGATTTTTAAAAGCATTCAAACGAGGAGTTAAATTAACAATTTCTTATATATAAAGGCAAATGTTATATGTATATTTACACTATAGTAAAATGTTAACAAAAGTAATTTGAGCAATTTAAAAAGTAATGTTCAATTAACAGATAATTTAGAAAGAAGAATTAGTATACGATGACACAATTTGTCATATGATGAGCCCGAATGATAACTTCGACTGTTATTAAGAAAAACGACTTTAGTTAGCGTGCGTGACAACCAACTCGACTTGCCACTGATTTACTGAACCCAATTAGGTAGAAGGGATAAAGGGAAGATTAGGCAGGGATGTCTACATAAGATAAACTTTTTTTCACGGTCTTTTTTTAGACTATTTAGAAATAACACGGTTCACAAAAAAAAATTGTACACCTATTTTTCGATATTGTACGATTAAAAAATTCTTTCTGTTCACCAATAATTTTCATGATGTATTTAAATATGATCGGTTTATGCCCACACGTACGTGTTACAAGTTTTGGGGAACACCCAATTTCTATAGCCTTTTTTTACATTGTACTCTTACTTCGTTTTTCTTCAGGTTTTTTTATTAAAATTAATTACGTTTCTTTTTTTTTGCTGGCGACCTTGGCCTATTGGGTAGAGTGCGTGGCCTCTAAGCTAAAGAACCGCGGTAGCCCTGGTTCAATTCCAGCTCAGACAGAAAATTTTTTCAATCGAATTAATTTTTCTGTTCGGTCATCACCTCTCTGCAGACAATGGCAAACCTCAAAGAGTAAAAAAGAAATTGCCATGTAAAGCTTCTTGAGAACATAAGCCGTTCGGAGTCGGCATAAAACACGTAGGTCCAGTTCTCGGTCATTTGTGATCAAACATTTAATAACACGCACAACACAATTGATCAATAGAAGCTACGTCAAAGTCCTTCCAAGGGCTGAAATGGCCAGTTTATATATTTTTTATTTAATTGTTTTTGCTTAATATAATTGTATGTTAAATTGAAATCATTTCTTTTATGCACGGTTTTGTGGGCAAAAATTTAAAAAATTTTCAACTTATACGATTTTTCAAAGTTTTGGAACACATCTCTAAATTTACAAAATATCGCTTGCATTTTTTTACACGAATGTTTTTACACGTTTCATCTAGAAATATTTCTACCGTAAAAAAAGTTGAGTGTATATGAAATATGTTTATTACTTCTGTAATGGTTTTTTGACAAATTTTTGATTAGTTCGAATTCAATGCAAACCCGCATTTTAAAGCAGAGGTATAAGTTACTGCCTATAAGTACTCTTAATTCATGCATTTATACGGTGTGAATTTGTTTTGGAATCGAATTTGCTTTTCGAGTCGTATTACAGAGTAACGCCCCAGTTAGTAGTTATAAAATAATGTAAAGAATAAAGAGACTCTTTCTTAGGCTTAAAATATTGTTGTCACTTATTGTTTAAAGCAGTTAAAAATGTTCTGCAAAGAACTTGCTTTTGTTGCAACCTGTTATTTCATAATCTTACTTGGCATAAATCTCAAATATAATTCTAAAATAATGTGTATTAAATTTAAAAACAAACATTTATTTTAGTAAAACAAAAAGTGATTAGAAAATGACATAATTAATTTTTCATACGAATGCCAATAAAAACTAACCTGCACTAAAAATTTCTTCATTAAGAAAGTAAGTCAAATAATTTAAATCGTTTTATTGTGGCTCCAGCATAAAAAAAAATCATATTGTTTCTTTTTAACACAATATTTTTCTCGCTTTCTCTGCGACTTCAGGTGAGTGTTAAAAGGATTTCAATGCCAAACACATCAAATAAATGTCATTTCAATGTTGAGTATAAAACCGCAGTCATTTTCATTCTCATGCTCTAACAATAAAACTACAACAACAACCATCATCGGCTGCATTATGAAGCTGCTAGTGAAACACTGAAAGCACAACAATAACAAGACGCCAGAAAAGCAAGCATTGCTTTCAAAAAGAAAAGAAAAAAATCCAACAAGTAATGGAATTGCATTTAAATAAGCGAAGAATAAGAATAAGCAGAAACGAAAAATACATTTAACAATAAAAAAAAGTAGAAGAAAAGAAAAATGCATCCAACTTGACATTCACGTGAAGTTGTGACAAATTATGTGCAACAAACCGCAATAGATTTTATACTACAAAAAGTAGCAAAAGGCAAAAATTGAATGCATTTCTTAACGCTGTCATTTTAATTTTGCAATATTCTTTTGTTATTTATTTCTTTTGTTTTTATTTTAAGATATTAATTTTCAAAAAAAGTTAAAAACAATTGCGCAAAAGAGGCTTACGCAAAATAGTAGAAATAAGCATATATATTTACTGTTTTTTAAAGTTTGAGCTGCTTTTTTTTATTTTCGCTTAACCCATCTTTTACCAAAAATTTTTTTATTTATTTTTCATTTTAAAATTTACATTTCTAGACTTAATAGGGCCCTATTCGTTTATATTTTGATAAGTATTGGGCCTAAAAATAAACTGAGAATTTATTATATAAATTAAAAGCTATTGTTTAATAAAACGAAAACTAACTTTGACAGATGTCGGCTTTTATTTTTAATAAACATTGATTGGTTCAGAGGTTAATATAAACCTCATAATTAGTTTTTGGTTTTTTTCTAATTCTATATTTTTATATAATATATAACAAGAAAACTCTGTCAGGAAGGTGTTTTTGAACCATCCCCTTAACGATTTACAGGTGTAAAGGAGGGTTCAAACAGTTTTTTTTCGAAGATCTAAAATACCAAAGTTATTAATGCAGGCAACTATCTTCCCTACATCATTTAACATTATACTCTAAAAAATTATTGAAAAAAAAAAAAACAAAATAACTGTTCGATGAAACGAACAACGGTAAAAGATGGGTTAAGGATCATAGAATCTTTATGTGTATTATTTGCAACAAAATCAGAATAACTGACTCAAGGCTAATCAAAAAAGTATGTAGTAATATTTTATAGCAGTATTTTCTACTTTTCTACAAAAGTGCCTCTTACTTTATAGTCATCAACAGAACTCTGCTTAAAACTCAAGCCTAACTAAAACAATAAGAAAAAAAAAACAATTATAACTAAAGAAAAAGTTATTTAAATCAAAAATTGTAAATTAGGTAAAAACAAAAATGTTTCAGACAAACGAAGAATTTAGCTATGCTGTGTGTAAAGAAGTTAGGATTCATAAAAAACGTAGCATTGAAAATATTTATGATAGTCAAAACATGGTTTTAGAAATTGAAAAATTTGAAAAAAATAATATTAAATATAAGCTTTTTAAAGCAAAAACTATTGTACGAGGGTTGTTCTACCTGAAAAAAACCACAGTGGAGTAAAAATTTTATAGGAACTTAGTTGAACCATAACATTTTTGCTAACAATCGCAAGGTTTAAAAACATGCTTAGAAACTTAAAACCCAGTGCGCAACCCTCAAAAAAAAAAAGAAACAAAAAACATTTCATAGCATAGTTTAATATAATTTATTATTTAAAACGAAGAAATTCTCAACTTTAGAATTGCAGCAAAATTAACTGTTACATAAAAAGGCATTGCAAGTAACTTGGAACAAATAATAAATTGAAGCTATAAGCAGCAACATTTAATATTTTTACATAACAAAATAAATAAAAAAAAATTAAATAAAAAAATTATGATACATAAAAAATGCTGTTAATAAAATAGTTCTAGCTATAAGTAAAAATTATTTTTATATAAACTAGTTTTCTAACTCTGCGCTCTAATTTTTACCTATTTATGTAGTTTACTACTAGCAAGCTGATAAGTATTTAAGTTTTTCATACATTTCCACCAACTGCTTTGAAAATTTGTACTTCATTCTAAAAATGCCTTTCGAAAAATCTTGCTTAATAGAATAGCTTATCTTTACTTTAATATTAATGAAAGTAATAATTATAAATATTTTTATCATAAATAGATTTTTAAGCAAATAAATTCAATTTTATGATTGTTATAATTATCATCACTATGATTATTACTATTATTATAATTATTATTATTATATGACAGCATTTGCAGAAAAATATTAAGTATTTTAGAAAGCTAAGATTTTTCAAGGAAACAAAATATAGAACAAAATGTGAGAAATAAAAAAATAATTTTAAAAACAACTACTAGATTAGAAACAATTCGCATTGAAAATAAAGCATTAAAAATATGAATAAATAAAGGATAATAAATAAAGGAATAAGTACGGATATTTGAAAAAAATTATTAAAAAAAACACATGCGTTGACTTTATCAAAGATGATCTTGTGTTATTGTAAAAAAACATTTAACACTAATTGTTGACTAACGTACAGTGGGACGAACAGCATCTTTTTCATACAAATTGATTTTCTGGTTGTAGGATATGAGCTAGTGGAACACTTATTATTATATTAAAGAAGTTTGAAGAATTTGATCAATCATTTTCGATTTTCTTTCTCTATTTCTTATTATTTTTTTTTCCTATGCTTAGTTTTCTTTTTGCCATTTTCAATGGTAAGTTGTTGACAATTGATATAATTAGCTGAAAAAGGACAGCGCCTTGTCTTTTGTTTTTCATTTTTGACAATGTTCGAAAATTATAAACAACTAAATTGTTGATTTAATTTATACAGAACATGTTTAAAAGTTTCAGTTAGTTGATATTTTAGATGATTATGTTTAATGTTTTCGTTATAAGACTGTCATAGTAAAAACCAAGCATGACAAAGAATTATCTCCAAGAATTCATGTTTATTCACTTTACAAAAAAACTTGCAAGGACAGAAAAAAGTATAAGTTTTAAAACTAATTTAAATGACTCAGCAATTTTTTGTTGTTTTTTAGTTTTAGTTCGACTTTTTTTTTTGCTATTTGCTGTGAGCAAACTTTTGTATTAAGTTTATTTGTGGTACACGCTGGCGTATGAGTGATTTTTAATTTGTTTTTTCTGAGCGACTAAAAATGAACTTTTAGAGTTTAGTAGCTTATAAACATAACCAAAGACAACAAAAACATTTCATGCAACAACTTATCTGTGGTTGTGAGGAAGAACCAATGTGGTTCTTTAACTGTAGTTTTCTATGTCATATCCTGCAGTTTATTTCTCAGCAATATAAAAAAAAATCTGGTTATGCACAAGTTTGTCTCATTATCTTTGACAGTTTTTACTGAATGTATGTGTGTGTGTTTGTGTGTGTGTGTGTGTGTGTGTGAGTTTGAGTTCATTTACAAAATTAAGGCCAAGCACTTGCATCACATGCAACAGGAGATCATATACGTTGCAAGCATAGTGTTTGTAATGCCGCGTTCTCGGAAACTTAGCTTGTCTTATTTACAGGATGTACAAAAGGATGCTTATGTAGGTGAGTGAGTTCAACTTGTAGTAGATCTTAAAAATGAGTGAAATAGAGTGCGCCTCTTCTTCTTTATTACTTACAATAAGCATGTTTTTTATAATTTAACCTCTAGCTATATTGAAGAAGGCTGCTGGATGCTCCTAGAATACGCATTATATATATTTTTTAAGTTTTTATCTCCTTTAGTTTATTCAAAAGTAACATACATTTGCATATTAAGCATTTATTTAGTGCAAAATGTATTTTGCGTTATAATATGCGCATAAAAAACTTCTAATAAACCAAGAGTAGGTGAAGTTAAAGCAACTCTGCAGCTACAGAACTAGCAGCTTATGGTTTGACTAACTTTTATTTAACTACAAGTTTGTTTAACAAATATTGAAGCTATCGAAGTTGCTCTGAAAGCAACTTAACTTTATTGCTAGTGACCACACATCTTTGGTGGAACAGAAATATTTTGTATGGAAATAATTTTGCTTGTTAATCGCTTAGTAAATAAAATTAACCTTATGAAGAGTTTAGTGAACATTTCACATGTTATGCTTTCACTATATTTCACTATGTTATGCTTTGTTGCCTATATGCAGGCTGCATTAATTTCTTCCTTCACACCAGCTAATAAGCTTAATTAATTGTACATAATGTAAGCCGGTGTTCACTTTATAAACATTAATTAATGCTGCTTCGATATGCGTTGGCCGCTAATGCTTCGCTGTATCTGCTGGTAAGCAGGAAATATATTTGGGCGTATTTGTGTGTGTATGTTCTTTTTTGACTGATCCATCTTCGTAATGGATAATTAGCCTAAGCAAATGCATGCATGTAATGCACTTAATCATTCGATTATTTGCTGTAATGAATAAGTTGCTGTTGTGCATTAAGGAATTAGATACTTAGTACATCGATGCATGCAAATCTCTTACATATATTTAATGCATAAATACTTATTGAATGCATAAAGTAAAAGTTATGATTAGCTCTACTATTAAGTTTAATGAAAAAAGATAATTTTCAAAACAATTTTTAATTATTGTAATTTATAATAAACTAGCAAATACAAGCTGTTTCGCCTGCGATAGTAATATTAAATACCTTGTCAAAAATTTATATATTAAAATTTAAGTATTTTGTTATATCTTCAAAAGCAAAATATAAAAATAATTGTGTTTATTCAATAATGAAAAAATGATATAAATAAAAAACTACTTTATTTATTTTGAACTACATTCTTTAAATACTTATTAAACGAAAGATTTTTGAAAATATTTTGTTCGTATATCTATTATATTGAGAAAATTCCCGTTATTATTAGAACTTGTATTGATTTAAAGTATTTTCCGGCAGACGCTGGAGCAACCTTTATGCTATTCGGAAAAAAAATGTTGTACATAATTTCACCATTTTTTGTTAAGTTACCGAAAGTAGCAATATAAACCGAATACCAAATTTAAGTCTAATAAGACTCTAACCTTCCGAAATGTATCATTTTTCCCATGGAAATATGAAAACATTTTCCCCTTAAAACCATTTTGTACTCGAAACAAATCGATTACCAAAATTTCATCTCAATTTAGCTTAAACCTAGGAAGCTATGCTTCACTCCACGCTAATATTCTGAAAAGTAGGCATAAATATAGTGGTACACTCCCAGTTTTAGTACAGTTGCCAAGAGTAATCATATAAACTAAATTATAAAATTTTATTTTAATACGAAACAGATCGTCTTCACTCCACACTTATCCCCCGAAAAGTGGGGCTAACTAAAGTGGGACGCCAATTTTTAGTATAGTTGCCAAAAGTGACCGTGTGAACTAAATAACAAAAATTTAGTCTAATACTACGTTAACATTAGGCCAAATGACTCAGCCCATTTATCCAAATGAAGTCATCTCGTTTCCCACAATAATTCTCCGTTGCAATTCAACTCATTTAAAACAAATTAATGAGATTGGATACCTTTTTAAAACTTATTACAAACTATTTCAAACTTACACACTAAAAACAAAGGAAAACCTCAAACAACAAATAAATTTATGCAATAAATTTATAAATAGGTTAAAGGGGCGGTGAAATCCATTTTTAGTGCAGCTATCGAAAGTACCTATACAAATAAAATTACCAAATTTAAGTCTTGTACGACCAAAACCGTCTGAAATAAACCATTTTTAGCTTTGGTACCTAAATCGTCTAAATCGGTTCAGTGGTTCTCGCATGATTGTCAAATATCCGTGCAGTGTCACAACGCTTTTAATAGAATAGATAGATAGATAGAGAGTATAGATGGTATAGATATATAGACTAGCACAATCTCAAGTCGGGAAAAGCTAGCTGGCAAGGCTGCAAAACGTAATTTATGCTCATAAGCGGGTATGGGCACCACTACCTTCATTTAAAGCTTCTGTGTTGTTTTGTTCTCTTTGAACTGAGACAAATTTATAATTTTTTGCTAGTATTTTGCTAGTATTTTATGCTCTGCAATACCGTTTAACCGATTGCGATAAAACTTTGTCAACTTATTGCTTGCACTTGTGCGAACAATAAAGGTATATTTAACCCTCTTTTATTGCCCACAAATCAATAAAAATTCTATATTTAAGACGGTTTTGATCGTATTAGACTAAAGTTGGTATTTTGGTATAAAGTTGGTATAAAGTTACAGTATTAGACTGTATGATTACTCTGGGCCATTTTTACTATTCTTTTTTAATAGATATTTTACTATTCTATTTAACTACTTTAAAAATTGGCGTGGTCATTAATGCTATTTAAAGATTAATTTTGGCTAATATTACAAAAATAAATTTAAATGTTTATATATAATATAATTAAAATTGTGCTCACTTTGCAGAACACGTTATAAAACTTTTTTAAATTAAGTTTTATAAATAGCCATGCACAGCATATGTTCTAAGCGTGCCGATAATATTTCCCTCAGGAATCTATTTTCCTTTCATACAAAATTTTCATTTTGTTTTATTTAACTCGATTAAAAAGTTTTTGAAAGATTTATAATTTTCTGAAATCATGTTTTAAAATAAGTATTTTTGGGTTATACATTGTTCCATTAATTTTAGTTTATAGATTTTACTAATAAATTTCCTGACACCAGATCTAGCAATACTTTCTTAGCATTATCTATTAACTAATGCGCACACACTTAGTAATAAGTTTTACCTTCATTCTCAACTTTACCGCGGCCGGGCAAAATAAAATTTGCAAAAAACAAAAAATTTTCGCTGCACCCTACTGTAAATTTGTATGTCAGTTTTTATTCCAGCTTAAAAATATTTTTATTTTATCTGCATTTTGCATTTCCAACTTATTACCTGGATTCCACATTTCCATCTGTCGGTATGTTTACTTTTGACAGTTCGTCCACCACACATTTATTTAATTTTTCAATATAAATTAGAGCACCAAAAAAACTTACCTTAAGTCTTATAAGATTTCTGCAAAAAGCAGTTAACTGTGTAAGGTAGATGTCATCAGTGGTTTAGCGGCAATGATGTTGGAGGCCTCGCAGCTACATTGCGTTTAAGGAACAATTGGTTACGTCATGTGTCTCCATTTACCACTGGGTAGTTTTCAGTGTGCTCTTTAAAGCGCTCATTAAACATACTCAAACTAAATATGGGAGAGTATAAATCATGATACAATTATTTTAAAGGTAGCCGCGCAGACTGGCTTTTTTCTCACGAGCGGCGATGGGTAGTTGTCAAAATTAGCTGTTTATGCAATTAATCAAAGAAAAGTGAAAAAATAAGCGACGAATTAAGCATAGCTAGTCAACCGCAACCAACTAAAAACATTTCAATCAACTTCGCGAATACATTTAATGAATCAAAGATAAGTTAAAAAAAAGCACATTGCTAGTCAACAGCAGCAAACTACAACATTCTTTAGCTGTTTTTGACAACTACCAATCGCCAAAAAGCTGTCACGGCTACCTTGTAAAATAATTGTATCATGGTATAAATGTGCAAAGCTACACGACATCGCAGTAGAAACAATGGTGAAACACAGGCGTATACCCATTAAAAATATCGGAGGTTTTTTTTTTGCTTAGACTTATTCCAATAATTTTTTTTTATATAATATATAATAATAGAACATATTTTTTTTGGGCTAATGCATTTAAAATTTCTTCCGTGGTCACTTCCATATCCTTGTGAACATTATAAGAGCTAACCCATTGAGCCTTTCTGCTCCAGTTTTACTTCTCATGCATGTTTTGGGTCTTCGAAGCGACGAGAACGAGGGTTTGCTTGAAGCGACTAAAACCGGCAATTTTGCACAAATCTTCAGAAACAGGCTTGTTGATGGATATATAACGTATGGATATATATATGTATGGATGGATATATAAACGTTACAAGCAGTGTCTACAAATATGGGGTACAAATCAATTTATACACTGGAAAAATCATCACGTTCTAAATTTCAACACAATGCCTTTAATATCGATGCATAAAAAATTTAAAAAAATGTTTCAAGCAATTTTTTAATAAATTTTTAACAAAATGTTATAAAAAATGTCCATTTAATATATTTCTTCAAAGAAGGAACAAATTGTTTTCAATATGTCGCCCATTTCACATTGAAGTGTAATAACAGTTCAATCACCATCTCCGATTTGGCTCAAATTTTGTGCTTAGATTAGTTTAATGTTAAAAAAACCAAATCCGGAATTTGAGGTTTTGAGTTTTTTTCGCGAAACCCACAGCCATTCGAATGCCAAAATAGGGTATATTTTGAGAAAATGTAGCTCAGTCAATTTAAATGCGATTTTCGTAAATAGGGTTTTTCGATTTTCGTAAAAATTGCAGTAAATTGACCCATTATGAATTTCAAAGTTTAATACC
This sequence comes from Dichetophora obliterata, assembly GCA_963920525.1. Taxonomy (NCBI): domain Eukaryota; kingdom Metazoa; phylum Arthropoda; class Insecta; order Diptera; family Sciomyzidae; genus Dichetophora; species Dichetophora obliterata. Next base: position 42,005,355 of record OY986438.1, on the reverse strand, counting down.
AGCAACAGGCACTATAATTTTTTTTCATTTTCATTATTCTCATTTTTTACGTTCCATTACCTTTCAAATATATGAAATGAAAGTGTGTTCTTTAAGGGTTCAGAAGTTGTGGCGTAAACTTTTTCAACGCATTCAACTAGCGTTGAAATTTTTTGTAAAAAGACTGCAATACAAAGAAACTTAAAAAATTTTTTAAGTAAATAAAATTTTTTCCAAGTACAAGTGGTGCTTTGCAGTCGGTGTCCAAATTTTTTGGTCCCAATTAATAAAAAAAAATTAAAGTTCATATTATTAAGATAACGACAACCTTAACTAGTATATTAAGGTTTGGTTACAATTTTCCCCCGCTAAGGGGATCAAAAGCGTGGAAAATTACAGCTTTTTTTAAAAAGTCGCGCTTAATTTTTCTAATTGGGCCAAACTTAATAATTCTAGTAAGGGCTGTAGCAACAAATATTCTTTTTAAAATGCACTTTGATTTTTTTTTTTCGTTAAATTGGAACCAAAATATCTTTACGCCGGTTGAAAAGGACAGCTTTTTTTATGCAACCTATCGAGAAGAAGATGCAATTAAAAACAAACAAGAAAAATTTATTTTGGAATATTTTTTTATACTATTATATTATTACAATGAGAATAAAAACATACTTTAAAATTAAACAAAAAATATAAAATAGAAATTTAATGTTTTTGCGTTTCTACAAAACAAAATTTAAAATAAGAGAATTAAATTTTCAACTAAAAGCTAATATATTTTTTATAATTTTCTTTTATTAGTTATTTACAATAAAAAAAAATTCGTCGCTATCTGAGTTTGAATTAAAAAATTATGTTCAGTAGAATGTTTGACAATAATTGCCAGATAATTGAGACTAAGCAGAGAAAAACCTTGATTTTATATTTGATCGTGTAAAAATATTTTTTAAATTGAATAACAAATAATGAACATTTTATTACTTTATGTTTAATTTATTTTACCAATGTTTACAATTGGTATGTTTACCAATTTATTACTTTAATGTTTAAAATATTAAAATATTTTAAGCCGCAATAAGCCCAAACTTCATCGAATAGAATTAAAAAATGGTATTCGAGGGGTTCCGGTGGTCACTATTTACGAATATGACGTCGAAAACTCGAAAAAATTAAAAAATTTAATCGAAAAAATGGCGGTTTAGTATTATTCTTTTTAATTTAAGAACGATATTTTAAAATTATGTTATAAAATATTTACTTATAATACTTAAGTTTTTGTTTTAACATTTTTTTAAACAAATGTCTTTAAACTGTAAATGTTTGCTATAAAAGTGTATTTAAAAACATTGTTTTGAAAAAAGCTTTTGTTTTTAATTGAACTGTGCAATGAAATTTTTTCAAGGTCTATTTAAAAAAAAATCATTTATTATGAACACAGTTTCATTAAATTTGGACACATATTCCTTCTGTGTACTTTAAAAAAAAAATTTCAAGTCTATATACTATAGTCATTTCACAATAAATATTTTAAATTGAGTCTTTTTAATTTGATTTCCCTGTTGTATTGAGTGTTTCTATCGAAGCTGGTTAAAATTTTTCATTTCGGGGGGGGGGGGGGTTCTAACCCACAAAATCCCCCTACGTACGCACCTGGTGAAACACTATAGCAGAGGAAAAGAGAGATAATTATTTATGCTGCTTGTGCGTCTAACAATTCCATGAAGCAATGATTTTTTGTGTTTAATTTTTTTGGCTACTTTATAAATTTAAATTTTAGTAATTTTTAAGAATGGTTTTAAAAAATAAGGGATGCATGATATTAAGTTATGCATGATACATGAAGCTTAATATTAGTGACAAAAGTACTAAAATCGGTTCAATAGTTTTTAAGTTTAGCGTCGTCACAGATACTTGAGAAGCCTTTTATATAATAGTATAGATAATTAATATACGATGTAAAAGAAAACATGCCCTGTAAATACGTTTTCTTCACAATAAACTTTTTCATATCTGATTCTGGACTGATTCTGTGTCGTCAGTATCCAAAAAACGTAGAAACCTTACAATTGAAACATATTCTAAGATAGGCCGCATTAGTGAAGTGAACAAAGTTTTCGTTATAAAGGGATCGCTTAACTCTTTAGCCCATCGTTTAATATATCCAAGTGTACTATTTGCGCTATTTATTATTTTATTTATATGAATATGAAAGCGTAGTTTAGAATCCTTGATAACTTTAAGCTCATAAAAATGATTCTAAAGATTCTAATGCGTTATTACAAGTTGTGTACGTACTTATAAACCATGGTTTACACGAGAAGATGTTTACGTTTTACTAAAAAACAAGTGTTCAAATAAAAAATTTACTTTAATGTTGAACAAAATTTTAGTTTTGAATGTTATTTTTTAGTAAAAACTTTACTAGTTCAATAAAAATTGTGGAAAAAGAAAGTCAAAAAGCCAGCTAGGCAGATTGAAAGATATTTAAAAAAAATGTTTTGCTAGCTCAAAATCTCCTACCAAAAACGTAATTTGGGTAAAAGAGTGAGGCCAAAACCAAGTTCAGGATTTTTGGAATTCTAGCCCTCTTTTCCATCAGATATCTACCGACCACAACCAAATTTAAGCAGTCCTCCGCCATCTTGAACACTCTACCAATATAAAACATTAACTTTTTAAACTCTAAAGTTTGTGAAGTTAAGTTGAAAATTCTTTTACCTGCTTTTAGTTAATATCCTTGCTTTAGTTACTTGTAAAAATTCAGCAATTTTAAGAACTACGAACTTTTAAGCAAAAATACCAACATTTTTAAGCCTATAAAATCATATGGAAAAACTTTCATAAGCACATAATTTTCTTTACTCCAGCTCCAAAGTTTCACCACCAAAAGGAGAGTAACAATAAGATATTATGCAGAAAATCATTGAAAATTTCTAGCATTCATTTTGAAATATTTTCCAGTGAGGCATTTTGTGCATAAAACTTTCTAGGGTGGCTCAAGAGTTGTTAACTCATTAGTTTGCGCCAGACTATGAACAACTTTCAATAGAATTTGACTCAAGAATTTAACAAACTCATTTAAGACTTCACTGGAGAGAACAAAAATACAAACAACAATAAAAATATATAATAATAAAACTCCAATAAATCCACCCTGTGGCATAAAGTTTTCAAGCACAACAAGACATGTTGAAGTTTGGGTGTGTTTGGTATGCGCAGAAAAAAGCAACCAGCAGAAATGTAAAAATATGAAAACTGTAGACACAGGAAAATTAAGTATAATGAAATTTCTGCGGAAATATTTTTATATCGTGCCATGTGGGCTGAAAAAAAGTTCCCAGTAGTTCTTGCTATTGTATAAAAAATACATTTCCAGACAAATGTCACGAAAGTTTTTGTCAAAGTGTTTCCATTTTCTAGACATTCATTTGTTTAAGAAAAGCAGTGGACACACAGGGTGAGGTTGAGGAATTTCAACACTCACATACTCTTGGGCCATCGCTTGGGTTGGTGGTTAAAACAAATAAAGAAACGCAGCCGAGGAATTTCATGCATCACGTTTTGCAATTGCGACATAAGATGACTCTTCGAAAGAAACCCTTTTTCTGAGACAATGTCAAGTGAAATACCAGACACAAAAGCGGAACAGCCAGTGTAAGCATATCATGTCCTGATGTGACCAATTTGGTGGTTGGGGAAATTTTTGCAGGGTGGAGTTTAAGCAACAAAAAAGAACGCTCCTCGCTCTTGCATGTCATTTTATTTGCTGCCATATTGCATTTATTTGCTTTGAAAGCCATTTACTGTTAGTCGAAGCAATTCCAGACACCCTCGCCCAGTTATCGTTGTTGTTGTTGTTGTTGTTGTTGTCGTGGTTTGCCCCTTTGACAGTGAATACATTAGACACGTCCGTCTATCCGTCTGCTGGTCCGTTCGCCAGTTTCACTGTTTATTTGCACTTCATCCTTGCTTTTATGCGTCTTTGGCATGCTGCAAGGATAACGCTTGATTTGCATGCTTCGAGGGTTGTTCCGTGCTGCTCTGAGCCAAGTATTAAAATTAAACAAATACTCTTCTGCTCATGCTGTGTTAAAAACTTTGGGGTACGCATATTTTTGCGGCGTATTTGTAATCTAATTTTCACCTCGAGTCATTTTACAGTGAATTTGTTGAATTTATGCGTTCCATTTTTTGTCCCAACAATATTTTTATTTATTTATCTAATTTTAGGTTTCTGTGCGTGCCTCAGAAATGCAACTCATTGTGTGGCAACATTTAGATTATGAATGTCCCGAGGGTGTTTTTCAATTTGCAATAATAAATTTCATTACGGATTCGTAAAATTCAGCGGGTAGCTGAAAGTGGGTCTATTTTGAGATATAATGTCAGGGTTCCTTTTTTTTCTGAAGGGTGTCGCAACTAATGGTAATAAGCTAAAAGTGCTTTGGGCATCTCCAAAAGGAAATTCTGAGGCATTCTTTTGAGGAGATGATACTTAAATATCATTAACGAGGTTTTGAAAAAGGATTGCAGAAATTATCGAGCATTAGTTCGAGTTGTAATGCTAAGATCAAAATAAATCCATTCAGGTAAAGCTAGGAGCTTGGTTAGCCACTCTATCTGTAAAAAGATTTTGTTTTTTAAAGTATAAATTAACAACATAAAGTACAAATATTTATAAAAAGACAGATGGCTTAGTGATTTATTTCAATGGTCTTTTTAATGGTAACATTTAAATCTGAAACTTAAAATTTTTGCAAATTAAAGTTAAATGTTTAACTTGTTAAAATATTTTCCTTCTAGTCGTTAAAAAGGCTTTCTTTTACTTGCGGTTTTGGAAACTCGGCGGAAAATAAGCTGAAAAAAATTCAATTTTAATAAATAATTTTAATAAATTGCAGTTTTTCTATCGTCCAAAACAAAATTTACTTTACAAAATATAATAATATTCGTGGTGTATTGAAACTTTTTAAAATTTTCCATCTGAAGCGATTTGACTAAACAGCTGCAATAACTTTTATAAATTAATAACACTTTGGTCTATAAAATTATAAAGATTTTTTTACTAACCATTTTCTCTCTTATTCTTCACTTTGTTAATAAATAATATCGAAAATTGGTATTTGTTAAATATCAGAACTGAAAATGGAATTCTGAGCTATCGAAATATTTATTTATACCATAGAATTTTTTTATATTAAATAGCTAAAATTTATATTAAATATAAACTTTTGATAAATTATAAATTATAAAATAAAAAGAAATTTTATTTATTATGCTAGTTAAACAAAAAAAAAATAGTGTAATGAACTATGACTTTTTGTTTATCCGGTTGGTACGATAACTGCATATAAGAGAAATAAATTCTGAAAATCTTTTAGCATCCAGATCAGTTATATCAAAATGCACTTACACAACGCTAGGCCAAAGGTGCTGCTTCGAGAAAAACACATTCAACCCTTTAATGCAGGGAAGATATTTTTCACAAAAAATTGACTATATTATGTACTAATTAAATTTTTTTAGCGAATTGGACCGATAATATTGGTGGTTAAAATATCTGATCTGCTCAAAGTTAAGGTTTCTCACTTGAATGTGCTTAAACCTGCATTTGCTCTTCTCTCTTTTCAACCTATTATCGACCTGAATTTAATCTATTCTGCCTCCATTCCAAAATACGTTTTTTGTCTAAGGCCGAACAATAGTCAGACAAGGGTCAAACATCAGTAGCATATGAAATGGAGCAGCTTTTAACCCTTGTTCGGCCGACGATGTTTATCTGTGTTTATATAGAATATACATTTTCATTGAAAAGCTACTCCATATCATGAGATATAAAAAGCTGCTGTACGATTGACGTTCGACCCTTGTTCGATCCTAATTAAACCGTTGTTCGGCTTTAGTCAATATTTTTAACTATTGTATTTCAGTAAGTAACCGATTTCAAAAAGGGGGAGGTTCTCAAGTTGGTTGGTTTTTTTCTTTTTTTTTAATGTATGTAGATCGATAACTCCTAAAGTACTTGCCCGCTTGCCAAAATTTTGTCAACAAATAGAGACATTAGACGCCCGTTTATGTGTATAATATATCATAAATATATTAAGTTCTCCATGAATATAAAACCTTTAAAGTCGGCGCTTATATAATCAGACTTTTATATAATAAACGCACCGGCTTTAAAGGTTTTATATTAATGGGGAAATTAATATATTTATGATATTAATACAAAATAGAAATACAGTTATAATATTAAGATTTCCAATTTAATAATATATATAAATAAATTACCAAATTTGACTTAGAATTAATGTGAAAAGTTTTTTAAAATTATTTTTTACTTTGTAGTGGTTTTGAAGTTGGTGTTTTTCTTGTTAAAAAGTTTTTTGTACCTATCTAATAGAATATCATGGAATTTGACGATAAAATACCTTTAATCGAATTGTTTTTTGCAACCTGGTGGAAAGTAATTATTAAGTATAATCATATTGCTACACGATATTTTTATATTTGTATTTGTATTTATTTATGGATAAATTAGTACTGAAAGATACAAAAAGATCTTTGTGATGACTTTATATCACAATTAAATTCGTTTTCTTCGAAAAATTATAATGCAGTTACCTACACAAATTGCTTTTTATATCTTCATTTAAATATATCCTTTTCAAATATACCTTTAGACTTACACACCATACCTGTTCCTTAAACAGAATTAATATTAATGCGACCATATTGACTACCAAACTAGCTGTGTGTGTGACTGGTCTCACCAACTTCAATAAAATCACTCATTGGGGAACTATTGCTGTATACCGTGATTTAAAGTAACCGCTATAATAAAGAAACTACATTAAGTGAATGACAAAAACAGCAGGATACCAACAACTAATACCGAAAAATATCACCAATTTAGCAAAAATGTACTAGAACTTATAAGCAAAGGGGTCACAAAACATCATACAATGCAACAACAATAAGAGACATAAACAAAATATCCCCCAAAAAATATGCGCTACATGGGGACAAAATGGTAAACGCCATAAATCAGTGCTCCCCCTGTACAACATGAAATGGTCTAACATGTACATAGCCATATAAAATAAATAATAGTACAGGAAAATAAAAAAAATAGGATAGTCTTTGAAACAAAGTCTAAAAGTGAAAGTTAATTTGTTGCCGCACAACACTGTAAAGCTGTACAAAAGGTGGCAACACATTTTTTTGCACTTTCAAGCGCTTAACTATTGCTGAGCTATCTTGTGGGAAGGGGTATTTTTGAGTTGAGGAGTAGCAAAAGTGCTGTTACCTTTTGGCATTTTTGGAATATTTGACCTCAGTACTAAACGTGTACAGTACAAAAAGCAATCAACGAGCAAACGTGTCCCTCAAGGGATTTGCATGACAGTAGGTAACGCTGAATGGGCGATTTTCATGTTTTTTTTTCATTTTTTTTTTTTTTTGTTATTTCGAAAAGCATCAAAAATGTTTAACCTCTCACTTGCCTGCTTCCCTTGACTATGTCTTGCTCTGCGTTCATGCCTTGCAGCTTATACCATTTACGTGACTGCTGACCGCTTTCATGCAGCGTGAAGCCACAGGAAACCATATTTTTTTTGAGATTTTCAGTATAAGTAGAGAGAAAGAGACACTTTAAGGGATAAATTCTTGCTAGCTTGCAAAGTAAATTGCAATTCATGTATGTACATTAAAGTGGAGCTACATAACAACAACATCAAGGAAAAAAAAATTGTAGCAACAAATTGGCTTTTATGGAGAGTTCAACGTTAATTCGTGGTTTACCTGCATCAAGTTATGAACTGTTCAGCAAGCATTCATAAAAAAATTGACACAGGTGAGCAGCAAGCGGCAAAACAAGATATAATTAAAACGAAACTATCGAGGGATGTACCGATAGAAAAAATGCATATCGTTAAAGAGGAGACGGCCAAATTTAAGCAAAGAATATTTTACAAACATGGAGCAGTTGGAAAAATCGAACATGTTCCGACGCAATTAAAGGGTCAATAAATAATATAGGTTAGAGCTTGCAATTTTTGCTTATCACCAGATGCTCTTAAGACTGGATCGAATATATTAAAAAATATGGCTTTCTTAGGTCAATACCTAAGGGGGGCGTTTTTTTGCGTAAACCTTCCCAAATGATCTGAAGTTATATAAAAAGTCAATAAATATCAGATAATTAATTCAAAATGAATTGAACAAAGTAGGAAACTATTTTTAAACTAGATCTTTAGTTGTCTAAAAATAAAATTTTACATCTTGTTCTAAAACAAAAAGTGCACCATCTTTGAAACAAAATGTCAAGAAAAATCGGTTGAACAAAGAAAAAACATACTTACTAAGAGTTAATGTTAGCGTTTTCGGCATAATAAAATTAAACAACGATTGCTTTGAGATGTTTTCTAGATGCATCTATGTGTTGACTACCTCCAAATTTCATACAAATCGTATGATTGGTTAAAAAAAAAAAATAAAAATATGCTGTAACAATATGCAATTAATAGTTTCCTCGTAAGAATACAAAATCAATATATGAAAAAGGATGACCATCAAATATGTGTGTATAAAATATTGCCTGACTTGCCTATTCAAGAAAATTCGACAAAAAAAAAAACTACTCAATATATTTGCTGAAAATTTCCACAAGATGTTGTCAAGAATACATTGGTTGACATAAAAAAAAACATTAGAAAAAAACAATTTTTTTAAAGATAGAAGGTGATCTAGGTGATCGTTACCATAATTTCTTTAAAATTGCTTTTTAAAAAATCAAAATATCTTTTAATTATAAAAAATATCTTCAAAAAATAAATAATTTTTTAAAAAAGAAATTGAAATGCTTTTGTGTTTTTAATTATATATTTGCGTATAAGTATTATAATTTAAGTGAATTTTTTAATTTTTTTTTATATAAGAATTTTTTAACGATGAGTCTAAAACAATAATTAACTTAGTTGAACATAAAATATATTAAATATGTAACATTTTTCTTCTTATCCCATTAAAGTCGAATGAGATGTAATTCCAGCCTCTTATGTGAGCTTGGTTCTTAAAAGCTGCAGGTTTAATAAAATGGCAGATGTTAGGAGGAAAAAAATTAAAAAAATTACTATTTTAATATTAATTTTTCTTTAATTTTAATATTATTATTAATATTTCTCAAGCAGTAAAGTTTAAGAATGTATTGTTTTACTTTTAAAAAAATCATTTTTTACAACCTAAAATCACTTAATCCTTTCCGAACGAACAAAATATGGTAAAAATGCACGTTTTATTCAGTTTGTCGTTTTATGGATATAATTCTTAAGGCGTTTACTAACATTTTTTTCATAACTTTTTGTATCTATCAGTAACATGATTAAATGCAGCTACTAAAATGTTTGCGTATACACCTTTAAACTTTTGGAACATTCTGTGATTAATTTTTAATTTTAAAGGTTCATTGAAAATCTTAAACCATTTAAATGTGTGTAACGAAAATGCACTCCAACGACAAACAAGACACGAGTAGCAATGGAATTTCAAAAAGAAGAAAGTATTGCTTCTTAGGCCTTGCTTGTCGTTTAAGTGCTTCATCGTTATACAAAATAAAGCAGTAAGTATTTATTATTGGAAAAATTCGGTTGCCACTTTGTATTACCAAATTGAATTTAAAAGAAAAACTTCGCTTATATCAGATCAATATATCAGGGCGAAAAATTAGTATAAAAAATTAAAAGTTTTTCGAAATTAAAATTTTTGCTCAAATTTATTGAACTTGGAAACAATAACTTGCTAATAGAAATAATAGCACGTGAGCTTGGTTCACTAAACTAAAATAAACGGGGTTTTTATAAAACATTTTTAATATTTCTAAGGCCCGTTAACTCATCTCAGAAGTTAAACTTCCTGAACCTCAGGTTCTCTAATCAAAGTTTAAATTTTAAACACAATTAAAATTATTTTTTTAACTCATCTCACTTTTATCGGCAGCTTACTTAAACTTGGACTTGTAGGTGCTGTTTGTTAAATTTGAACACCACTGCAGTAAATTTTCTAAAATTTTGACATAAAATTTCCAAACATTTCAAAGAGGTTAAAATTATTTAAAAAATTTTCAAAATCAATATCAAATTCAACTTCGTGATATTGCAGATTTTAATTGAGAGATAGTAGATGAACAACAATATATACAGCAATATGAATATATCGCTACCTTAATATAGAAAGGCCCTCACTTATTTTTTCAAAATAATTTTTTTTACAGATTTTTGCAAAAAAAAGTGCTATTGAAAAAAAAATTGCTGCAAAAATATTGCTACAGCATTGAACTGGTTAGTGTCTTTAATAAAAAATCCATTTCAAGAAAATTCGGACCCGCAAAATTATAATTTTTATTAAGCTTTTTCCATCTCCTGTAAAGTAACAAAAAATGAGTTAGGGCCTTTCTATATTAAGGTAGCGATATGTGGACTTAGTTTAGTACTCTTTATATTTTATTAAAATATTCTTTTTAAGAGGTAAAAATAAGCGCAAGCGTGCATCAAACTTTGGCCAGGTGAATATTGACTTACTTGTTGAATTGGTATCGGAAAGTAAAGAAGCCATTGAAAACTCGAAGACAGATGGGGTTTCAATGAGAAGTAAGAACAAAGCTTGTAAAGATCTTTCCTTTCAATTTAACGCAACAAGTACCACAACATCAAACAAAATTAAAAAAAAAAAGAATGGATAAGAGCAGTGGTACTTCAAAGGGACAAAGAGTGGGACGTTTAAGGCTCCCTCATACTTAACCCACTCTGAAGAAAAAATTTAGAGTATTTTACCGAAAGAAACTGTGGTTGGAATAAATAATTCATACGATTGCGATGCTGTAGATGGCTTTACGGAAGTTATTTTTGAATCAATATCTGAAGAAGACAGATCTGATATCCAGACATTGCCTCTTGAAATGAATCAAAACTATGACGATTGCAAAGAGTGTGTTGATATTTCTTGGGAGGTTTATACTTCCCAAACTCTTAAAAGAGAAAGGCTTATGAATTACAAAATTGAAAAAAAAGAAGTAAAATAGAAATAGATAAAAAAATAAAAATTGCACTAGTCCAAAAGCAAATTAAATGTAACATTCAAATTGAAATTGACAAGTGACAACTGTGAATGGATCTTGATATGTTTTCGTTATTGTTATAAATAATAAGGGTTCTCATCTAAGCATGTCAACATGTAAAACATTTCAACTTTTGATGAGCGATAAAGTGTATATAGCGTAAATGTCAACAAAATGTTAGCTGCGGTTAGGGTCGCGGAATCACTTATATTCAATTTTAAAGCATTTAAAAACCGTTATTAACACAGAAAAATATATTAAATTTGATTAGTTTCAAAGGCAACACTCATTCACACACGTAGAGTTACATGCTAGTTAACACACCAAAATAGGATCGGAAATTATGTAAATTCACGTTCATGCGAATTTTGACACATAATTTACGCACATGTAAGTTCACAATGTTTACAATTGTTAAAAATGCAATTATAAGAATGTTTTAAAGCAACTATAAGAAATCCTTCCAGCTTTTATGATTTATATTTTATTTTCGACGATATTTATTTACGACAGACACTGCAAACAAAACTTCCTTCATTTCTTTGAAAATTTCGTAAATTATATCTATAAAATAAACCACATAGTTCTAAGCAAAAGTCCTTTATTTAATATTTTAACATTAATATTTTAACATGGATTATAAACTATTTCTTAATTTAAATAATAACTAAAAGCCTAATTCACAAAAATTGCATGCAAAGAATTCAGTTTAAAGCGGTGTCCTTCAGTCAATGGATCATTTGACCACATCAGTAATATTGTTAAAATTAGAGCACGTCAGTTGCAGAGGTTTAAGACTACATGATGTAGAAGAGTGATGCTAAAAATCATTTCCAAGCTAGTCGAAGTAGCTGCTAGATGAGATGTTTATAGTCACTTGCCTTACCAAACATTACAATTTTTAGTAATATATATATTTGACGCAAATAGTCTTAAGTCCCTTAACATTATTATTCTTCACTTCTGTGTTTAATTTGTTTATTTTTTCTATAAAAAAACATTAAAGTTTAATGGGGAAAACAAGTCTTTCGTCGGATTTCGCTCTTCTGTTCATAAATTTTCCTTCATATTTAATTTATTATTTGTCTGTTTCATAAATTTGTTGACTCTTAATTTACACTCGCAGCAAACAAGTCCACGTGCTTATCACTTCAATGAGATTTACTTAATCTCTAAGGATTACCCACAACGTGTCTCCTGGGCGAGAAACTCATACTTCTTCTATTTCTATTATGCACCACCATGAATGGGGCTGCTCTTGTCTTGCCTCTTTCATGCAACACACACAAAATCACTTCCATGATTTTTCATGTCAACTGCTTGAATGACTTGAATCAGAAACACTCCCTAACGTCTGACTTACAGTAGTACTTTTTACTTTGCAATATTTATGTAGATGCATTTTTCTACACCACGTTAACCATAAAAATCATATAGTTGCTTCTGTCTTGGTGCCTTGATGGCTTGACTGCATCAAGTGGTTCATGGTTAAATGGGCCAAAGCCATTCATTGATTGCTGCAATGATGATTTTTCATGTTTTCGAAATTATTACAACAATATATTCCCGCTTGTGTTGCCACCGTTTTCATAGGAAAGTGAGAGTGAATCTGAGAGTAAGGCTGATATTTGTAGTCATTTGTATTTATGAGCATTTGAGGGGGCAGAATATTTGCCCCTTAACATATGAGGGTGTTTTTCTTGACTTTAACTTTGCGTTGTTGTGAGGCATGTGCATTTTGCTGAGGGAGTAAAAGTTTTCTTGGTTTCCATTTTTTCTGTACTTTTTTCGTAAGTTGATTTTATGCTACTTAAGGTTATGCGTAGTTTTTACCATATTAATACTGAAGTTACTTTGCTTTTTTTTTCTTTTTATGACGTCTTTGGTGGTGTTTATTTTTACTAATTTTGACAGGGTTTGTTGCACTTGTTGTCTAGTTGTTTTATATTGCTTTGTAATTTTTTTTATTTCTTCTATGTATTTATATATGTAGAGGTTGTATGTAAGGGTGGCGGTTGTTGTTGGGCTTTATCATAAATCATTGTCAATTAGATCGCTCGACGTAATAATGTTGTTTGGGTAAAAGAACCAAGGGTACATAAAATTACTTAGTATGGCTCTAAGAACTTTGAAAGCTTGAAGCTGAAATGGATCAATGATTGAATAAACAGTTTGAGAAAAAAAAATTATTTTACAACTATAAGAAACTGTAAAGAGGTTTATAATGTTATGTATTTTATAGCTGGAGAGATAGAATCCCATAAAGAAAGATTCAAAGTTTTTAAGATTAAACTTTATCGACATTTTTTTTTATGTTTTATAGCTAAAACTTAAGTAAAAAGTTGAAACCATAACCATTATTAACTTCCCCAGCCATATTTTTCTTTATTATTTGCTAACAAAATTTTTTTTAAGTATTGAAAATTTAGAAAGCAAAAAACTGTAACTTTATCGCTTAAAAATTCACTGCAAAAAAGGAGCATTTTTCTCAATTAAGTCGAATATTAGACCAAAAATTGTCCATCGTAAATCAAGCCAGTGCACAGAACATACATAAATCTTAACGAATGCCAAATAAGGCATGCCGAACACCCTCTAAAATGTGGTCTGGCGACATGTTGAACCAAAATAAAACTACAACAACAACTGCAACGGCAAAAACAGCAACAATGACAGCCTATATAGCCTGGTCATAAAATGGGATTTTCTAATTACCAAACGAACAGCAGCCAACAATCTACTACAATGTTTGTATATTGGAAAAATCCAATCGAAAATCCATTTTTGCAAAAAGCAATAAACACAATCAAAGGAAAACAACAACTACAGAAACAATAAAGCAACCCAAAAAGAGATCGACAAAAAAAAGAAACTGCAAAACGGCTGAATAAATAAAACAATGGCAACACTGTCACTGCCATGGCTAGCATTAGCCATAAAAGCCTTGCTGGTGTCGTTGTGTCTGTTGCTGCTGCTGGCAGCTAGTCTGAGCTGTGCTGGCCACCTACACAATGGACGGGACGAAATATTTTACAAATTGTTGTGCTAAAAGAATGCTGCGGGGAGTGTGAAAAGTTTTACGACACCCACAGCTGCCGTATGTAGCGTGCAGCAACAAAGCCAACAAAGGGAAAGCGAAAAAATAAATACAATAGTTGCCGGTTGCATTTAGGCTGGCGTTGCCAGCGTGCAATTTTAACGCCAACTCACCAACCAAAGTGTTTAGTTTGTAGCTCAGCGAATATAGTGCTAAGTGCTCTGCATTGCGCTCGTTTATCAGCAGCTATTTTTTATTTGTATTTATTTTCCTGCTCCAGATGTTTCAGCCGCTTATTAATGACCTCGACCACATATTGGATTTTGGTGTTGGTCGTCGCCATATTTATCTCACACATTCGACTGCAGTTGCACATTTTTTCTTTTTCAATAGCCAAATTTTAATCAATAGCTGAAATGTAGCAAAAGCATTACCACCCTTGTTTCTTTAATATCTTTGTCATGCCACCCTCAAACATTGACTTTCTTATCATTTGACTTTGCCTTGCAGATGCTTTTTCCTATCTTATCAGCAGTCAAGGGAATCATTAATCAGCAAATGTCGACGAAATTAGTTGGCAACTGCGAAATGCGAGCCAGACTCCATAGAGAGGCAGTTAAATTTTTTGTGTCAATATCAAAAAGAACTTATTTGGAAAGAAAACCATCTTCCTAGCCTGATACACTGCCAGCTAATATATAAAGATTGATCTATTTAGTTTTATTAGTATTATTGAAATTGGTTTTAACGACCTTATTTTGATAATTCCGAACAGTTGAATAGTTTCGAAAAGGCACAAAATGGCTCAACGAAATTTAAGCACTTATTATGGACAGTTTATATTTAAAGAAAATCACAATTTAAAGACAAAAGTTCTCAAAAGAAAACACTTTAACTCAACTTGAATAACAAAGACCTTTATATTTTAACATATTTTTTAATAAAAAAAAAATAATTTTTTTAAACATTTACTCAAAAAAAATGTTATGCAGTACGAACCACAATGACCTGAAGTTTAAGGTTCCATTAAAAAGCTTTCCACAAAAATAAATTTCTAATAAAGATAAACTTTATAAAAGCAAAAAAAAAAAATCAATTTTTCACTGCGCGCGAACGAAATCAAAATAAGTTAATATTTAACCGCGTACAACTTTTGAACTAGAAATGTCAGGTCAGATATTTATCTCTTAAACCAGTATAAAAAAAAAGTTGGGACCTCAAAAATTTATTTTTTAACTATAAGCCTAAAAGCCCATACAATACCCCATTGTGTGACGGCAGGCGTTAACTTGGGTCAAAACTATTCTACCATTTTTTCGAAATATGATAATATCAATTCAAAGAAATATACTTAATACTAAGGAATGGCATCAATTAACTCGATTAACTTTATAAAAAATTAAAAAAATTCTTATTCAAAAAGATGTAAAAAATAACGAGTTTGAATAAAATATTTATATTTCAGTGGAGTGGATAGTTTTTGATTGTGAGGGGGGGGGAGGGCTCCGTAAAAAATATAATAATCACAAAAATTATACTTTTGAATACCTTATTAAATTACTGTTTTGTGAAGCCAAATGTCATGTTGCGCAGCCTTACTTTGCTGAAACGTCGAAAAACGGTTGGTAGGTAAAAAAATTATGGGCTTGCTGAATTGAATCAAAACAACACCGAATTTCTGGAATCTCCACATGTTACTGTATCTCTCGTAATTTTTGAACGATTTAGAAAAATTAAACACTGAACTAAATCAAATTTTGACTATTTTCTTGAGAAAAAGAAGAATTTTTGGCAAAACATATGCATTTGGACTAGTGCTTATCTTAATATTAGAATTAGAAATGGGCACATGTCAGGATGAACCACGTCGTGATCTTGAGCAAACCCAACAAAAACCACAAAATATTCGTGAGCATACGTGATTGAATTTTGTCTCGTGCGTGACTTGAATTTCTTCGTGTCACGACTTCTTAGCTTGATTTTCCAAACCTGTGCAAAATTTAGTAATAAGTTTGTTTTACGCTTTTTCTACCAATTGCATACAAAATGCAACACTGACTGAAAGAGTTTTTTCGGTATCTGGTCGTATTTTAGAGGAAAGAAAATCCAGACTGAAAATTTTTCTAAATTATTTTTTTAAATAAAAACTATCATTAAGACACTTATTAAAGTACTTTGCTTGCTTTTCAAATAATACTTTTTATTAATTCAATTCAAAATATTTTATGTGTATTTAAGTCTTTTAACAGTTTTCATTTCAACTCAAAAGATGCTCTGTAGAATCCATATAAAAATTATTCACTTTGCTGCAAGCTAATTTATCAATTCATATAATTTTGATATACATATAAGATGTATCTTTATAAGATATGAATTGAACTTTCGTTTCATATTTTAAACTTTATACAGTAAATATACACACTTTTATTACAGACTGATGTGTATTCTTCTTCCTATAAAACGTGAAAATCACTTAAAGAATTTTCGTTAGTAATCTTTAGTAATCGTTAGTAATCGTTAAAAATTCTATTTGTGAGCACTCGAGAGTCAAAAAAGTCTTCGAAGAAAATATATAGGAATACATAAAAAGAAAATACATACGTGATCATGAGTCAAAGACATTATTTCTACTGTGAGCGTGCGTGATTAAAAAGAACACATCGTGAGCGTGCGTGATCGTCAGTCAAAATTACTCACGTGCCCATCTCTAATTAGAATCAATTTACAATAACGTGAGATATTTGGTAATGTTTCCATTGCGCTGGGGGGTCCACATCCGCAGACCGCCTCCTTATCTACGCCACTGTTATATTTATATTTAATTTATTATTGGATTGTTGATTATGTATTTACACTCACTGCAAACATATCTATGTGCTAGTCCCTTCACAACTTCTCCCGTGTAAGTACAAAAAATAGTAAAACCCATTTATAGGATTTTCACTTTATGATGAAACTGAAATATGAATTTTTCACTCTATATAAAACAGTCACTCTCTATTCTTTGAGATATTGAACTGTCTAAATATAGTACGCACATTAGGGCGTATAAAATTACAATTTTTTTCGAATTTCTCATTCTAAGAGGTCTCAAAAGTTGCATAGGAAGTATCCGTTTTACTTGAGATCGATGTCATGTAAGAGCCCATTTTATTTTGTGAATTTGAGGCTACCTCTGTAGAGGGCTCTACCTCTGGAGAGGGCTCTCCAAAATATAATTTTTTCTTAATTTGACCACGGGGAACCTGAACCCAAGGTAATTTTTTCTATATCTCTAACGGTCAAGGCTTCGGTCCCAAGGAGTTAAAGAATTTAAATTTAAATCGTAATTTTTTTTTTATTTCCTCTATCTTTGAAATCTTGCATTCGAATTCCAGTGATGAAAAAACTACTTTGGCCTCATGCAACCTGTATTGAATATAAATAATATCGATGTACTTTTCATCATTTTGCTACCGAAAAATGTTCTAAAGCAATTCAGGTTGAATAATAAGTATTTCGCTGTGAGAATAACCTTAAGACACTCATACATTAATTCCACTTGACATCATTCTCAATGTCAATCTCTGTTAAAGCCTTCACTCTTGAGCAACATCTTCATTTTCCGTAAACAACACGCCCCCCACATTTTATTCAATCATTTGTGCTTGCAAAATAAAAACAAAAACGGAAACAACGAAGCTGCTCCATCGTTACCTGCACTTCTTTGCATCACTTACACATCAATGACTAAAACTGCGCTGATGGATAGTGTAAAAAATACCGCTTTTTATAGCTGCCTGCTCTGTCAGTCAGTCAAAGTGGATTCCTTTCCATTTTTTTCTCACCACGCCCGCTTATTTTATTGAATGATGCGGGCGTGCAAATCGTTGCATTGCCGGAAGTCGTTTTGTTGCACCTTTAAACAGCACTTTTTCCACGATTACACTTTCTATGCAGTGTTTTATACTGCGCTGCCAATAAACCACCCTGCAAAAGTGCACCCAAATCATCATCTAGCTCTTCGCCGTCATGCTTTTTACGTCAACTACTACTTTGTAGCTGTGTTTATGTTTTCCGCTTTTTTCTTGCTAACCATTTGCTGTTGCGCGCTAAACGGAAATAATGCAAAATTGCGCCAATATTTCTTTCTCGCTTTTGCTTTGTATTGTGCGCTCGCTCATGACTTTTTTGCCGAGCGCGAATTTCATTATGTCACTTTTGCGTCACTGCACGTTAAAGACATCCATCGAGTGGATTCTTCTGCTTCTGCTGTTTTTGCCTGCCTTAAGTCCTGTGGGACGGTGCTTTGTTGTTTTTGTATTGCAATGATGACTTAATTGACGTTGCACAGACACACACACATCCACACAAGCCCACATAAACACAGCGCCAAAGATACGCGCACAAAAGCGATTTGCTTTAGTATTATTGCAGCAGCATTGGCGCAATATTTTCAGTACAGATCATTCATTCATTGTATTGCTTGTTTTCCATTCATTTTGACAACCTTCGTGCTGTTCCCCACCCTCTCTCTAGATATATTGGTAGATGCTGCTGTTGGCTTCACTGCTTTTTAGTTAGTTCCAAGTAAACTTAAAATGATTAATTCGAGTGGAAAATGAGATACAAATAGCTGACAAGATGATGAAAATTTATTGTTTCCAATGATTTACATTTCAATGTAAGTGCAGTAAAGAACAAAAACAATATAGAAGAAACTGGCGCACTATCTACGATTCAAGTTTCGCTAGTTAGTAGGTGAAAAGTGAAGGTGGATTGGACAAATTTTGCGCACTGAAAAAGATTTAATTTAAGATTGTGTGTAAACAATTGGAAAGCGTCAGTGATTTTTTTAAATAAGTTAATGATAATTTTTAAGAATGGATGAAAGTAAAAAACTCATTGCAATAACTGAATTTGAAAGTGATTTTATAAATAAAAAATTTAAAGTACATTATCCCTATCGGCAGGTTATCCTAATTAAGCATAAAGATTTAGTTCAAAATATAAAGAATGCTAGATTCCACAAAAATTCAGATAAAAATAATGATAGAAATATTATTGATGACTGAATGGTACTGAGTACTGAGCATAATTTAATTACTATAGATTGTCCATTCGTTTGACGTTTTCTCACAAGAAGGATTGTATACAACCGTAAAATTGACGAGAAGAGCAAAAGAGTAATTTTTTTAATGACAAAATATAGCTTAGTTGCCTAAATATCATACTTTTTCGTACTACTTAATACCCAAAGATACTGCTATTTTTACTACTAGTTCAACAATGTTTTGTTGTGTAAATATTTTAAAATTTATTACTTTTAAAAAAGGTAGTGACAATGTTTTGTTGTGTAAATCAATATTGAAATAATAAAAGAAATGTATACAGCACACAGCACACACACATACCACAAAAAATTCTAAATTTCCTGAATGTATTATTTTTAGCTTTGAAGTTACAATTAGTAAAAGAAAATTCAGTTTAGAGATAAATTTCATTGAACACATTTTTTTAAATAAACGCAATTGTCCCTTTTTTCTTTTGAAAAATGGATAAATGTAAAAATAAAACTGTATCTACAATAAGTAAGCCTGCAAACTGAAAGCTTTTGCGACGTCAGAATTTATATAAGTAAACATGGCTGAAAAAGCTCTTATCTCGAGAGTAAGTTTTGAGCATCGCTGCCCTAAAGAAAGTTAAAATCTCTACATTTCACACGTCATGAAATGATTTGTAGGCGTTTTGAGTTTTTGTTGAGTGGTTACAGGAATGACATCAAATGGCAGGAATGAAAAAATCGTATTTATAATTAAAACACTTTTCCGCACGTATTTATCATATTTTTGATAATTCCTTTAATGTGTTATACCAAATTTCGTTTTATGCCCTGTTTAGGTAAAACAAACGATGCATCTATTTCACGAACGCATCGTCCAACAGGCGGCAATCAGCTGTTTTTGATCCATGTATGAAGAATGTCAGACACAAACGAACACAGCTGACTCAGTAACGAACGAAGACGTAACCTCAGTATAAAGTTGGGTCTTTGTAAGCAAAAAAATCCGAACGAGACGTCAAAATTTGACGAGAGCAAAATTATTATCGTTCTGAAAATGGAAGTAACTACTAACAGATTTGGAGCTAGTAAAGCAAAAGCAGATGAAAAAAAAAACGCCATCTGCTAAAGTAAACGTCTATGGTCCTCCTCAAGGAAGTGCACTCAATCTATTTAAGAACAGAAGCCATCACAATCAATTAAAAAATAGTTTCGTTTCTACCAGAAGTCAACAATTCAATAACCAAAACAGCTGATGCAAAAAGTATTGCCACCTATTAAAAAATGCTAGTAATATGTATACAATTTTCAAGATTTTTGTCAGTTTTACGCTAAATGCTGAACTTTTACAATCTGGCAATAATGTTTTTGACAAGTACTGACTTTGGAGTATTTCAAAAACGTAAGCAACGTAATATTGGACGACGACGCAAGAAAAAATTACAAAGACCCAATTTAGGATGATCACGTTGGAAAACGAACGAAGCTTGTCACGAAGGCTTCGTTTTACCTAAACAGGGCATTAGTCTATCACTAAGTGAATACACAGTTGGTTACAGAAATGACAACTTTATCTTGGTTGACACTCGTCAAGATTTGACAGTCAAGTTTTGCATGTTGCCTTTAAACTTGACGCTTCAATTTACACAAGGGAAAAAATTTGAAACTTTTAGCTGATCAATTTTGGCCAACAGCTTCCATTTTATCAAACTAAATAGTTGATCATCTAAACAAATATATTCAAATTAGAGTCGATTCAAAAAACGAATATTTTTTCTACAAGGGCATCCGAAGGACTTTTTCTAGGGAGGTGGGAAAGACATAAAGGAGTCTAGAATGCACATAAAGAAAATTTAACCCATATAAATCTATTTTCTGAGATTTTTGGTACTAATTTTGTTATCATAATAGGCCGTTTGACACACGCTTGTACACATAAGAAAATTATCTATCGAGCCATAACCGCAAAAGAAGTGTAACCAACACGAAATCCGAAATTTACTTTTTAATGACAAACAATATTACAATAACAAACCCAAAATTTCAGATCTCAAGTTAAACAGTTCTTAAGTTATACCCATAAAAAAAATCGAGTTTGCATGTACTGCTTGTGCAGACAAAACTAGAAAATTGCTTCTCCCGTAAAATTTTGTTTATGTTGGTTACACTTTATCTGCGGTTATGACTCGATATATTTTAAAGATTGGATAAAAATCTTATTCGTTCATGCCCGAAACATATTCAAATTTAATTTTTTCATGTAATTTCAAACATTTTTTTCTCAACAAATATTCTTAGCAATTTAGTTAATTAAATAATGTGAGATCATCTTTATCCTTAAATAAAATCGCATTAGTTACTATTTAGCCCCCAAGTTTTCCTCTTTTTAAATAAGAATGCAGAAACTCCCAATTTGTTTTTAAACGAATAAAACCAGCAAGATTTTTAGACGATTTTTTCAGTTTTGGAGGTCTTTAACTCATAAACCAATTGCGAGCTGCCTAAAATATATCAGATTTGGATTTAGGAATTAAAATTCCGTATGATCCGAAAAAAATTAAGAATTAGAGTTGTCGCTATTCTTGAAATGTTCCCCGCATGAACATCAACTGACTTATTTCTTTCTTTCAACATGCATCAGTTCTAGCAGCATGCAAGTTACAAAAATAGCGTTTGGAAGCATACCTATTATATTAATTATAAAAACTTTCAATTCAAAACGTATGAATAAATATGTAAGAAGTACATGTACAGATTTGTTTTGGGCTGCATTCATTTTCTAAACATATTCTAGAACCTCCCTGCAAGGCTTAATTCTGAATCCTGGTTGAAATATAAGCACGTGAAGCACGTGAATTTGAAGAAGTATAAAATAAATGTTTATTTAAATGTATTTAAAATGCTTATTTTCTTATTTAAATATTAGTCATAAAAAAACTTTTGACCATAGGATACTTTTATGTCAAAACGTTTTCCTAACAAAAATTTGCCATCAGATCTTTTTTAAAATTAGTGCTTGATCTTAAATTAGCCTACTGGATTAAAAATTCCCTGATTTTTTTCGCTTTTCAATTAGAAGCTTTGCCCTTGCCTAGATCGCTGCTATTTTCTCAAATTTAAATGCTGCAAGATTGTTAGCGATTTATTAAGTTTATGAAAAATTAAAAAATTATCCAAATTGGATCATCTTAATGACAGAAAAACGATTTTTTTTAAACTGACTTTTGGGGAAAACATTTAGTTTTTTTATATATATTTCACTTTGTTTTCTTCTAGTGTTTAATTGATTTCAAACATAAATTTGCTCATAGCCCAAGTTCATATGCGTTATTGGCTTCAATGCCCCTTACCATCTGTTGCTCCAAAGAATGATCTTAGACTAATAGGGATATCATTCCTTCTCATTCCTCGATTTATCGTGAGAATATCTTCCATTACATTCGTAGAATTTACTGATGGCTTCGTCATATTTAGTATAGTTGAGTTTAAAAAATTTACAACCGAAATCTTTCAGCCTGGATTGTTGAACAATTACCGAATATAAGGAAATGTATG
Organism: Dichetophora obliterata; assembly: GCA_963920525.1. Lineage (NCBI taxonomy): Eukaryota > Metazoa > Arthropoda > Insecta > Diptera > Sciomyzidae > Dichetophora > Dichetophora obliterata. The sequence goes on along the minus strand of OY986438.1, from coordinate 41,982,636 downwards.
ATTGCAAGGTGGCCGTAGTCTACTGAAAGAGTGCTTGGTGTGTAAGCTAAAACACCGTGGTTCTGATCTGTGTCTTCAACAAGCTAGCGCGTCGGAAGCGAATTTCATCTGGGGGCAGTACAAATGGGGGGGGCAGTACAAATGGTGGTGCAAAAAAAGGTCACCAAAATTTCTTCAAATAAACATGAATGTGAATACACAAATTTTTTTATTTTAGTTTAAAATAAAAAATATAAAAATATATAAAAAATATTAAAATTTCATTATTTTTAAAAGTTCTTCCAATTTCAATATTAGAGATAAATTTTTTAAAGGATCTTTCATATGGTAATATGAAAATATAAGAAATAATGGTTGCTTTTATAAAGCAAGACTAGGTCTATTTTTACATGGTTTAAATGCAATAAGGTACAAAAAGTTATATCAATTTAAATTATTCCAAAATGTTTCTTTCTGTCCTTGCGAGAAACAAACTCTTTCACAACCCCCATCGAATTCATTCTTTGGTTTTATCTTTGTGAATGTATATAAGTGCCGCATGAGTGAGTCGTTTCTGTGTCATAGTTGCTCGAAGATACGTTTTAAGTCGTCTTAGTGCACTAAAAAACGCTCAGATGAAGCTGCTGATGCAGGCACAGTCAAAAGCAAAGCAATAAGTTTTTTTCATTTAATAGTTTTTATTTACAGTATCCGAATTTTTTGCAAATTGGAATACAATGCCACTACAATTTGAAGGTGTTTGGCCAGGAAATTGCTTCAGCAATTTAAGTTGTGCGTGGAGGACGCTCACATCAAAGTCATCTGTATAAAGATCTAGTTTTGTTTTTAGATTTTGTTCAGAATGCACTTTTCCGTTGAAGGCTTCGATTACAATATTGCAGTATTAAGATACATACTTAAGGGTGCTTTTAAACTGAAGTGGTGGGCTTGCAGTAGAAACTCTACATTTTGTTCTATCTTTTTGCAAACACAGAGAAAGAAAATATTTATCCGCAAGCATGCTTATGAAGAAGAGAGAAAGAAGAGGAAAATATCTAATACAAAAATATTATCGTTGTAAAAAAAAACTGACATTTTGAATAACTTTTGAAGTTTTCTTTTTAAATTGTTTGTCTAGCTAAAAAGGTGGGGCAACTTCCCCCCTTCCCCCCGCTTCCAACGCCAATATCAACAAGTATTTATAGATAGATGCACTACTGTTAATCTCCATTGTTCAAATCCCGTATCTCTTCCAGAAGATGTACATTATACAACTCTTGAAATAACAGTTTGACTCTCTTACAAAAAAGAAGATAAAGTAACTGCTAATGCGCGAAATAAAGAAGTTTATAATTTTAAAAAACGGACTATGTAAAACTTAGTTCCTTACTTTAGCAGACTGATTGGTCTTCAATTTTAACTAGCGGAACATCATATTCATATTATGACGTCGAATTTTCGGTACAGTTTTTTAATGAGACTCTGCAAAGGTGTTTCTTATTGTCCGTCCCAAAAAAAGGTGTTTCTCCAATACTTTAAATCCACCCTGGCTAACAAATGAACTAAATGCACTTAAAAATTTAAAAAATCGTTTATTTAAGAAATATAAAATATCTGGTTCTAGTTCAGACTTTGCTTCCTATTCTTCTTGTCGTTATAGATATCAACTATTAAATAAACAATGCTATTCTGCTTATATAATTAACATAAAATCTCAATTTAAAGATGATCCAAAACTTTTCTATAGTTTTGTTAACTCAAAACGTAAAGCCTTCAGTTTTCCACCCCTTATGAAATTCAGTCAGGAAGAATCATCTTGTGACAATGTGATTTCTAACATGTTTGCAAACTTATTTAAATCAACTAACTCCGATATACCATTTAATACTAGCACTGCGTATCCTTTTCTCCCGCCAGTCAACTCTTTTGAAACTCCTGTAATAGACCCAAATATTGTCATGTGTTCTCTTCAACAAGCAAAATCTTCTTTTACGACCGGCCCTGATAAAATTCCAAGCTGTATTTTAAAGCAATGTGCTACAAACCTGTGTACTCCTCTAGCCAACATTTTTAATATTTCCTTGCATAGCGGTTATTTTCCTATTATATGGAAGGATTCTTATATTATACCCCTTCATAAGTCTGGCTCCAAGATAGATGTTTCTAACTATCGAGGAATTGCAAAATTAAGTGCGATCCCTAAGTTATTTGAGAAAATCATAACTGATCAATTAACCCACTCCTTGTCTTCCACCATTTCTGTCTTTCAACATGGTTTTCTGAAGGGTAAGTCCACTACAACAAACCTCTTAGAGTTTACTACGCGTGTTATAAATGGTTTTACTTTGGGACTGCAGACTGATGTTATTTATACGGACTTTAGCAAAGCTTTCGACAGTTTTAATCATAATTTTCTTTTGAAAAAACTCTACCTTATTGGGTTTCCTGTCACATTATTAAATTGGATAAATTCGTATTTATCTAGACGTACTCAAAAGGTTTTATATAAGAATTCTCTTTCAAAAAGTATTTCGGTCACTTCTGGCGTTCCTCAGGGCAGTCATCTTGGACCGGTTTTGTTTAAACTATTCATTAATGATCTTCCTTCGGTAATAAAACACTATAACGTCTTAATGTTCGTACGCTGACGACGTGAAACTTTTTCTTTGTTACAAATCACCCGAAGAACGAAATCTTTTACAATCTGATCTAAATAGACTTTTGGACTGGTGTAGCTTAAATATATTAAATCTCAACTTAAAAAAATGTAAGCAAATGACATTCTCGCGAAGATCTGCTAGTATCATAAATTACACTATAAATAACACTAACTTAAAAATAGTTTCCAGTTTTCTCGATCTTGGTGTTATTATGGATTCAAAACTTCGCTTCAATCTCCACGTTAATATGGTGATAAACAAGGCAAGAGGAGTCCTTGGTTTCATTAAAAGATGGGCTAAAGAATACAGTGATCCCCTTACTAATTAATTATTATATACCTCTCTCGTAAGGCCAATTCTTGAATATACAGTTATATGGGACCCACAATATAATGTCTACATCGACGCCATAGAATCCGTTCAAAAACAGTTTTTACTTTTTGCTTTACGTCATATTCGCTGGAGTCCCAATATTATGTTTCCATCGAATGAAATATTCCTTAAGATTATCTTACTACCTTCCCTAAGAAACAGAAGAATGATGCTTAATGTCATGCTTCTGTATAAATTACTTCGTGGCTGGATTAATTCGGAATATCTCATCTCAGCTCTAAATTTTAACATCCCAAGGAGAGGAACTAGATATTTTTTGTTTTCCAAGTTGAGTCAGTGCAATTCTAATTATGCTCTTCATGAACCTTTACGATGTATGTGCAGTGATTGCAATAATAACTTCAACATGATTAATTTTTCTGATTCGGTAGACGTCTTAAAATGGAAAATTATATTGCATTTAAATAATTAAATCAATTTATCTTCATCCCATTATACCTAACGCAGTTTTATAACAATGTTATATGGTTAATTGCGATTGTTCTGTTTCTCCTTTTTGTCTCAATATTAAGTTGTATAAAGTAATCACCATCAAATATGAATCGTTTTTCAAAACTTGTTTTTAGTTATTCAATAGGGATAGTCACAATGTAGTGTATTCGCCATTGTATTGTGTATTTTTGATAAATTTGATATTTGTAGTAAATTTTGTCAAATTACAAAAACAAAATGTACAGTATTCAAAATAGAATTCTGTGGCAAAAATACAACGATGGAACCCTATTGTATTCTTTGTAAATTTCGTTGTTTATTAGATCAGCTGATCCTAAAAGTATTTCTACTCAGCATAGAGGAAGCTACTGGCAACGCTGCTAGTTTATTTAATACAAATTAATATAATTTAGTATTTCGTTTCAATTCTTGTATGATTTCCTTTAATAAAATTTTGATTTAAATTAATATTTCCAAACAAAAGCAGCTATATATATATAAAAGATCAGCTGATTTTAAAAAATACAATGCTTTAGTGAAGGTTCGTTCTCAATAAGTTGTAAGTACTGTAAATTTTGTAAAAATGTATCACAAATACACCACATCGATAATACCCCTAATATTTTAATTTTAAATCGAATTGTCAAATTGTGTATGTTTATAGGCCAAGGCAGGGCATAACCAAGGCAGCACTTATCAAGGCAAAGCATAACCGATTTCGACCATTTTCAGTACACATCTTTTAGTTTACTTTACTAGCCTTTTGACCGAGTTTCTTTAAGATCGGCCAACTTTTGCATGGACACTTCCATACAAAATCACGTAAAACAATTAATAAAGGTCAAAGGGTCCCCCTAGTAACTAACATATTTCAACCATTTTGTAATTTTTTAATTAGATTAAACTAACCAAGCATACAAAGTTTCATTATCATAGGAACACTACTTCTATTTTTGTCTAACTTTTGTAATAAGGTGATAAAGGGTTTAAAGAGTAATTGAATTTGAAAGAAATTAAGCCATGACTATCCCATAACTTAAGGCATAATAAACTGCGAATTTTACTTTTATAGTCTAAGCCTGTGGAACAATTTGACTAACTTGTTAGGCACAAAGCTAAATTTTTGTGTTTGTTTATTTTAGTATAATAAGAAACCTATGACCTGGCAGACACGGCGTAGTTACCATATTTCCCTTTTTACTGATGAAAGTGCGCAGAATAAAAAAGGGCCCAGAATAACTTTTTCGCACAAAACTAAACTTTAAATATGTTTTAATTTTTTATATAATTTACGAAAAAAGTTGGCTGGCCGGTTTTGGAAGGTCACAAACACCTGTTAGGTGGGAATAAAAGTGTAAAAAATGGGCCAATGGGCTACAATTTCAATACATTTTAGATTTTACATAATTACATACGAAAAAAAACGCCTGGTAGGTTTTGGAAGGTCACAAATACCTGTCAGATGAGGGTTAAAAGAATTCCGCAAAAGCAGTAAATTAAATTTTACGAGAAATGAAATTCTTACATTTTCTTAAAGACGAAAATTTGTTATTATTTACTTTCTTTTAAAAACTACTTACTTGTGTATTTGTTAAAAACCAAATTTTGTTTTTTGCAGTGTCTAAAGTTTGGTGAACCTTAACTAATATTCTAAGCTGATCTAAGTTTTTTAAGAAAAAAAAATCTTAAGCTATGGTTTTTATCAATTATTAAAAAAATTAACTGTGGATAGCTTCGGATCTTTTTTAAACGAACGAAAGATAAAATAAATAATTTTCAAAAATAAGATGAAAAAATATTAATAATTCCAAAGGTAAGTAAGTATACATTTTTAAAATTTTTTAAAATAAATATTACCTTCATAGCCTCTGAATAAGATATTATTATTCTGCGAAGACTTCTTGCACTTTATATCAATTTTAAAATACCAGTTTAAAATGAAAATTTAAATAAAAAATGTGCAAATTTTGTTTGGAAAGTTGGTGCGGAAAAACAATTTTTTTTTTCATTTGCACACATATTTTTATTTATTAATGCATACATAAAATACAAAAATTAAAATATATTAGAAATATAAAAAAATAACATATAAAATATGAGTAGTGCTAATAAAAATATTAGTTCAACTTAACAAATGCTTTTTGGAAAGTAGGTGTGATTGTGGTACGACTTAAAAGTTTTTTCTCTGCTGCCTTAGGGGTCGTCCATAATCTACGTTACTGATTTTCCGGTTTATTTACCCCCCTCCCCCTGCGTTACTTTCCGTAGTGCTTTTCAAAACCCCTCCCCCCATAAAGTAACGTGTCATATGAAATTAATTCATTCGAATGATTATATGTTTTGACTAGCTCTGACAATTTTCACTAGTATTAGTGACTACTATGACTAGATACATTAAAGAAACAATTGGAAAAAATCAATAATTAATATCATCTGTAAAAGCTATTCCATCTGCGATCCAAGATTCGATGCTCTCAATCACTGGGATAGAAGAAGCTGGTAGCTTTGTTGAGGATTCTTCAAAATAGAATTTTTTATCGGATTCTATGTCGACCCATTCAGGTGAATCTTCATTTCTAACGCAAAGAAATTCACCTGGTCTTTGACAGAGTACCCTTGAAGGCTGCACCCGAGCTGCACCAAGTTCTGTGTTTTTGTGTAAATGCTTTCTGAAAATTGATTTATTTAAATAGTATTTTTTATTCCGATTTATTGTAAACGATATAATACAAACTTATGGCAATTCATAGAAGTTTTAAAAACGAAATACAAGCCGCAGGTAGGACACGACCTTGAACCGATTTCTTCTTTCTGAGAAGGACAGTACATGTCATACGGTATCTCCTTTGATCAAGAACATTCAGGCCGTGACGTCAAAGCCTGTCGCAAAAGAAAAGACCCAAATTTTTCAGACGTGTGCTGAGATGGTGAAGGAATACCAAAAGGTTCCTGTGTCGAGGGAAAAGGTGGTGGAAGAAATCGTTGATACAAAAGTTAGCCATCAATTTAGACGATCAAACATAAACATGTAAGGTTAAAAATTTTTGATATGATTGTGTTATTAATTAGAGGTTTTTCGCAAATTTTTTTAATTTTTGGTAACGTTACAATATCTAAACACCTCCCCCCCCTACCGTTACTTATCGTAGTGCATTTCAAAACCCCTCCCCCCCTAAATTGGTAACGTAGTTTATGGACGACCCCTTATATAGACAATTCAAGTTTATTCTTCGATTTATGTGCAACCTTTTGCAACTGAGAGGTGAACAACTACCGAACGTGTTTTAAGTTTTCGGTTCTGAGCGCATAATTTTGTTAACATCTTAGTGACCTGAAGGACTTGCTTTTGAACTTAAGATTTTAGGGATTAATTTACAGATAGCAAATTTTGTTTTTTGAGCAAAAAAAAAAAGCAAAAAGTATGGATATTACATTTCAAAAATTTTATTTTACATAAATCTCTTCCTCTGAAAAATCTGAGCTTATGTGACCCTGTTTAGAACATAATGGGTTCTAAAACGTACCTTATTTTTTATTTTATTTAAACAAAAGTTATGTTTAGGCAATGAATTGCAAGCACAATCTGGAATTTAACCTACTAAATTCAACCCTTGCATCTTAAACAAACTGAAACTAGCACGCTTCTAAAATGTGATTACTCCAAAATATGCTTAAACGATGGTTTATCCAGTTTACTGTGTTAATTTCGAATAGTTCTCAATCAAAATAATCCCTTATAATTTTAACCTAAAATACCATATCCGATAAAAATCCTTTTAATTACCAATCATAACAGAAAATTTCTCAAATAAACCGAAAAAAAGAGATTTAATATGAAAACCCACTTTCGCTGCATGGCAACAACTTCTCTGACAGTTTTTAATCCCTTTTTTTGAAACGTTACTAAGCACCCTGACATCTGTTCGCAGCAGCCTGAGTTACCATGACTGCACAGACCTGAGTTACCACGACCACGAACCGACCTGAGTGGCAACTCATTCTTCTACTGTATTCAAATTTAATTCAATTTGTCTAAAAATATTCCTCCCGTAACAAGAACTTGACTGCAATGTGTTCACATGCATTTTCACTGCAGTCAAGTATAATAAATGTGCGTCCTTGCCTGCAACAACGTACGGACATTGTTCCCTGGTGCTGTTGACCGACACGCTTTACATGCGTTGCCAGCAGTAAAATTTGTTATTTTAATTAATTTTGCAAAATATTTTCACCCGCATAACTGAAGACTCTGCAAAGCAGAAGCAGGAGTATGAGGAACCGACAAATGGTCCTTTATATTGCTAAGGCAGACACGCACTCGTTCTATGTGCACGCTTGTACTTACGCTTAAAAGCAAATTGATCCGCTTACAAAGTATTGTCATTATTTTTACTAGATTTATTTTTTTTGTTTTCTCTGTTATCCCTTTCATATATTTGCCACTAGGCAGAAGGTATACAGGTGGCTATCGCCAAAAGCATAGAAATCCAAATCCGATTTTGTATTGAGTGCTGTTGACAGACTGCTAAGCAGTCTTTCTGCCAAATTGAGGGGCAGTAGTTGACAATTAGAGATTGTTCTAAGGACAACGATGACAATGACAACGGCAACGACAACGGCAACTGTTTCGGATTAGACAGGATTACAGTAAATTTACGATTAGACAAGAGCCTGTAGAATTGAAGAGCTGCAGGTATTTGGAAATAAGGTTGAGGCATTTTGAGTATCTTAAATAGAGAATGAGAGCAATTACCTGCCTCAGTCAAATATTTATATGTGAACAAATATTATTCCTTTTTTTCCCTGGGTAATAGCAAAAAAAAAAATTTTTTTTGATAGTGCCCAAAATTTTTTTTAAGCTTGGTTTTTATTAGTCGAATTGAGATCTCATCTCTTTCTTGCATTTGTAAATGTACTTTAATCGATAAAAGTTTGACATCTTGCGTGTGCATTTTATTTGTGATTTGATTGCAATAACGTAAAGATTCTGAGTTTTTTTTTTTAGAATCTAAGCAAGAAAACAATTAACATAACGGTAGGTTGCATTTTTAAAAGAAAATTTGAACAGCTTTTAGAATTTTTATGTTATTTTTCAGATAATACCACGTGGAATCACGTAAAGGAAGGAAATCGATGATTGACCAACGGTGCAAACGGCAATTCGACGTCTTGCTGAGGAGAAAGGGATGAGTTGTGGTGAAAATGACAATGTATTTGAATCTGCAGGTTACCAGAACCAGAATCCAACAAGTTTTGCACAAAAACGACAACATCTGCTATGAATTGCGCTCCTCTCATTCCTCTAACACGACGTATAGCGGACTGTCTAGAAATAATTCCGGAATGTCATATTTAGTGATAAAAAAAAATATCAGTCTTGGCGGCCCTGATGGTTGGCGGAAATACAGGCGTGTTTTGCTTCAGCCAAGACAAACTAGGTCTGCACGTTACCATGGGAGCGGATCATTAATGATTTGGGCCTTTATAGAATTCTTTCAAACGCACAAATTTTTACTGAGTTCATAGATGATGTGATATGATTGAGTTCACAGGCTATCTATAAGAGCACTGTTGGCAAACTATATGATTTTTTGCGGCTTAGTAGAAAATTTAGGGGAAAAAATCTTTAGGGAAAATCTTTAGAGGATTCTTATTTTCTGTTGGTGGATTTTGGGTATGTAAAGTGGATTTTTAAAAAAGTATGGCAGCATCAACTGTGAATTGTGTTTTTTGCGTTTTGTGTTATTTTTCATTAGGGTTATTCACGATGCCGAGCTCTTTGCCAAAGAGTAAATAAGAACTACAAACATAATAAAATGGAAAAGCTACGGCAGCTAGTGATGTGGAGTTTTGTTTTGAAGCAACATGCTTAGCATGATGCCTAAAAAGGTTTTTTAACTTTTGAATCTGAATATATGACAGCACTCATTAAATTAGGTGTATATTTGTGTCCTTGTATAAAGGTTGCCTAATATTTAGACGTTTAATAAATTTTGGAATTTTAAATAATTTTTTTGAGAGGGCTGTGTTTTAACCATTTAAAACTATTCCCCTCGTTGAAACATTTTATAATTTTGTTTTTTTATTAAGGCTATACTCACAGAGTATATCTATTTTAAATTGCACTATTTGAACGACAAGTTATACAAATTTTATTTAAATAAAAAAATTCAAGAAAATTGCATTTTTATATTTGCAATGGCACAAATATATGAATAAATATGGAAGAGTCATCTGAACAATTTTTGTTTATGTAACATAAATCTCAATTCCTATCGAACGTTCTTGCGATATTTTTTTAACGGTTTTTCATTCAGAAAAATTGTTCAAAAAATAGTTCAGTACAAAAAAAGCCCGTTTTTTACTCATTTCCTTCATCAAATGGCAACTTAGCCGCTTTATAAACTGAAAAGTAAAGTACGAATTAATTTTTATTGTTCAATTTTAAATAAACCCATCTGACGTTCTTGAGATTTTTTCTTAACATTTTAAAAAAATCAGTCCTAATTTGAAGTAAGATAAAAAAATGTACCTTAAATATTTATTTGTTTGAGGCAACATTATTTATAGAATTGAATTTAGCTTTGGTTTAGGTCATTGTGTGTGTGCACAGAGTTTGCAAAAATTTCAACACAAGCACAACATTTTTAATATAAAATAGAGATATTCTGGCTTAAAGAATGTTGGAAATGCCTATAAGTAACGCAAAAGTTGTAAAAATTATGAATTTATTTAATAGAAGTACAGTGATGTGCATTGAAATAGGGACAAATGAATTTTTATATTCAAAGCTGCATAAATTATTTACAAGGTGCCCCAGATATAGCATTAATTCCCTCAGGTAGTGATTCTCCTTGATTAGGCTAGTAAGGAAATATAAGGATCAAGATGACCCCCTCCCTCCTTTCGGAGCTAGAAAGGAAAAACTTACAAATAGGTGTCATTACATTTTACTCCATTAATAATGTATTTCTTAGCCGATTTCCAAAGTTTACAACTTGTTGAGAAGAAAATCAAATGATATTAAAATTTTTATAAAACATTTTTAATAAAGTCACAATTAAGAAAGTTATGAGCAATTAAATTCTAAAAAAAGTTTGGATTAAATTTTAATAATAAATATCTCGTATTTTAAATACATTGTTTGATAATTTTTGTGATGTAATTTCATTTTATGATAAAATTTTCTACTGACTTTGGTTTTGATCTTGCCATAGTACCTGAGTACTCATTGTAAACATAACTACTTTTTCATTTTAAATTACCACACGTAAAACAGTTAGCTTTTAGTGTGGTACGATTAGAAAACGCCTTTTGTCTCATTGGTTTGAAGGTCATATAGTCTCTTTTTCAATATGCTATAGACTTTGGAGATCGGTTAAGAGTTACAATCAATATGGAGTAAAATGTTATGACACCTATTTTTAAGTTTTTCCTCTCTAGCTCCTAAAGGGGGAAGGGGGTCATCATCATCCTTTCACTTTCTTACTCGCCTAGTTAAGGAGAATCACCACCCAAGAAAATTAATGCTATATCTGGGCCACCTTGTATATAATTCATATAGCTTTAAATATAAAAATACAGGCGTCCCTATTTTTTTGAACATCACTGTATATCATTAAGAACGATTTATGGATTAAGAGAAAAATTTAACTTTTTAGTTGAACCAAATTCCCTGCTAGCTTCGCGGAAGTTCGGTACAATCGCTTTTACGGTAAATCCGAGTAGCTTTACCGTATTTAATAGAAATGACAATCATTGTATGTTTTTAAGCTCCAAATTTATGACATAAAGCAAAAGTGAATATAGACTTTTACTAACAATCTTGCCAAATACGATGACATTCTTGATTTTTACCCATAGTGTCATGTGTGAAGCATATTCGAATCTGAAGGTACACTCAATGTAGACCAGAACTTTTGATTGTTATTTGATTGTCTAAAATTTGGTGGAATTAATTATAGTTCTTACGTTTTCCTTAAATTTGGCGAATTAATAATTTGCATATTCTTCTCATTTGCATTTTCTTGTTTTTGAGAAATGTATACTTTATAGCAATTTTTAAACTTTTTTAAAAAAAAATATATAAACTTCTATATATCAGTCATCAAAAGTGGTACAGAAAATTTGATTTCTCAATTTGGATTTTTTAGATATTTCTGAACAAAACCCTGCCTAAGAGTATCTATTTAAAACACCAGGTTAAGGCCGCAATTTGTTTCCTATTTTGATTTAAAAAATAAAATTTTACTTCCTAGCATGTTAATTATTTTGTTAAGACACCTCACCTCAGCATTGACAAAAATGTAATACTAAAATTTTGAGTTACTGAGCTTGCCTTTCGATGGCTCTCAATTGACTTAACAATTATTTTTAAGAAATAATTTAAAGAAATAATAACCATAAAGAAAATCATTAAATTTCATGATGGGAAGTGTTTTTTTTTAAATAACAAAAGAGGAAAAATAAAATTGATCTTGGCGAGATAATGTAAGTCAAAATCTATACTTACTTTTGCTTTAAGATACATGTAATTTTTCTTACAAAAATTAAAGCATTTTGAGATCGTTAATTTTTAAATTTTTTCTGAAAAAACAAGTTTGTCCTTGCGAAAGAAGAAGACATACTTTTTGTCTTCTGGGTGATCTTGTCAGCCCCATGCAACACTTGAGACCTCTTAGAACACGATCAAAATTTTTTGATACGCTATTTATGATAACAAGTTTGTTATATTTCTTATCGTATTGCTGTTCGGATGCTTCAATAATTATTTAAATTCACGGTGTTACGGGATATGTTTAATATATTTCGTTATATATTAAAAAGAAGTTAGTACAAGAAGTGAACATAATTCCCAATCACTACTCATTTACTGTCAAGAATCACAAACTGCAAAAATTAGCTCAAGAGCACAACAAAAGTTATACAGTGCATAGCCACAGTTCTTGTCCAAAAGAGCTCAATTTTGATAGCAGGTGTAAATAGTTATTGTAGACCTCTTTTTTGCTACAATCGCTCTTTTTCGCACAAAAGCACAGCAAAGAGCTCCGAATCATGAATATCCTTATAGTCTTTAGCTTTTACAAGATTTAAAAGAAATAAAGTCAAAATATTAAGTAATGATTACCCAAACATAAAAAATATAAGCTGTAAGTATGTGTTTCCTTACAATTTTGGTATGAAAGTATGGCTATAAAAATTGCCTTGCCCGATTATTAATGCACTAGTATCGCCTGTGGTCGAAATTCGACCATATCAAAATCGATTTGTCTTTTGTTTTTTTTTTAATTTTTATTGAATAACGTTTATCAAAGTCAAAAAATATTACATTGATAAAAAATTTCAGCTAATACATATCCACAACTCATTTTACGTACTCTGTACTCGCTTTTATCAGAATCAGAATATAAAACAAATTTGCATGTATCGATTGCGCTGATTTTAGTTTATGTTTGCTTCTCATATTGTTTCGATGTTCATTTTGCCGTTTCTTAAATTTTCACGGAATTCTTGCGGCACACTTATTTTTTTAAAAAATGAGCAGCGGACGTATGTTGTTGTTTTTTTATTTTCTAAAATAATAATAGCGCAATTTTAGTGAAGTAAACACATCTTAACAAATAAAATAATATATTTTAAAGTCTTAATTGATTTGAGGTCATTTGGTGCAAAAAAAATTATTGCATTACAAACTTTCGGTTCTTGAAAATCCTTGAAGGGCATGAAAATATCAAAGTTCATTTACTCCAAAAATCATTAAAAAATTCTCTGAGGCTTAGCGTCAGGTCTGAAAGGGTTAAAGGACGAACAAACAAACAAACATTGTTGTCGTTTAACAGCCGTTACATTTTATAAATTTTAGGCTTATACGACTTAGACTTTCAAACATGGCATTTCTCTTCATTCGTGGATGTCGTGTCATGAGTAAGGGTTTCGTTGAAATAAAGATTTTTCTCTACATGTGCCTCAAAAAGTTTTCACTCCAAAAACTCAATTATTAACTCTACAGGCGTTGGAGGTCTCGCAGCTTCATTGTACGTATAAAATAAATAATTGGTTACGTCATGTGTCTATTTACCACTGGGCTCATTGAATGAAATTACTGCATTCTGTTCAGGTTATCAGTTCGAGAGAGTAATTAAATAACAGCAACAACAACAATGCCACACAGCTCTGTTGAAGTGTGCTGAGTTACTCTCTTCTCTCTCGTGTATGCTAAAGCAACGATGTTCAACAGAGCTGTGTTGCTATTGGTTTGCACTGTCCCATTGGGAAAAAAGGTTTCTACATTTGCTTAGTTTTACCTATTTTAATGACAACTTATTTGAATAAAAATTATATTCTGCAAATGTACTCAAAGAAACCTTTCCAACGATGTAAGATTTATGTGAATATGCTGACGTTAACACAGGTACCACAATTTTTATGTTTGCGTATTAATATATACATTAGGGCGGGTCAATTTGTATGGACGAATTTTTTGGTGGTCTGGCTCAGCGAAATTCGTAAAATACATGTAATTTCAAGACTTTTTCTCCACTACAGCATATACAAATTCTGAAAAAAAGCTGTGCGGACTTTCGTAAATAGATTTTGTTCTCAATTATAAAATATGAATGTATGAATGTATGTGTATGAATCTATTTACGAAAGTCCGCACAGCTTTTTTTCAGAATTTGTATATGCTGTAGTGGAGAAAAAGTCTTGAAATTACATGTATTTTACGAATTTCGCTGAGCCAGAATTTGACCCGCCCTAATATACATAGATGTGTTAGTAATGTCAAGTGCTATGTTTTTGCCAAAGCAAGTGAGAGAAATGAAATAAAAACGAAATTTAAGTGGGTTTTTTTTAAATTTTTTTATTTGAATGAATTTTTTTAGTGGATTTCTTTTGTCCATCAGTCTTAAAAATAGGTTCCCTTTTGGCTTTTGTAGTTTTCCAGATTTGCTTTTCTCATGAGTAGCCAAATATTATCCCCCCCATCATGTTCTCATTACAAGTTCCTTTATAGCGTTGCTCCACTTACTTCGCCAAGATTTGGGGAAAAGAAATCCAAATGTGACTGCAGGAAATTAATTTTTAATGATATGTTTGCACCTGATGTTAAAAGAAAAACATTTTTATTAATGAAGTGCTAAAATGTTATGAAATAAGAGTCCTTTAGACCAATTTTTTACATAATTTATGAGCATGTCACGAATTGTTTTGAGTATTCCGGACACCTATTGTTTCCCAAAAATCCAGAAATAACGAAGAGATATGAATTCCTGGGAGTTTTTTTAAGAAGATAAGACCTCTTGGAATTCTTTTCTGCAGAGCATTTTTTTTATTTGTAGGTCATCTACCTTCCGTAATTTTTCCCAATGGCAGATTTGGAAAAAAACTTTTTTAGAAAATTAACGCTTCTCCTTCCTTCTTTAGTGTCTTGACTAACATTTTTATCAGTCCTAATTTGATGTGCAAAGCTGTCAAAATTATGTTTTCTATTTTAACTATAGCAACATATTTGACGTTGTGTCTTCCAACTTTCATGCCTTCTCCTTTTGGGCAGCCCTTCTTGACAAAATACTCGGCACGAGCTCGACTATGCCAAAGGCAGAGAAAACAACAATATTTTGTGTAACCACCTTGCAATTTACTCAAAATGGCAACCTCCTTTTAAATAAGAATGTACTTTCAACTCATGCTCTTATTACTTAATGTTTTTAAGCAATTTTGACATAGTCTCAGGTATCCTAAATTTTTTTAAACGATGGCTTGTTTTCTCTATGAAAAATGTATTTTTAAGATCAAAAGAAATGATTTGCCCCTTTTTGAAATTTTTGTTTTTTTATAAATTTTTGAAGACATTTTTGACTTGCATTTTTATGTGAAAATTATTTTTTTCAAAATATTTCTTTTGACAGAGCAAAAACTACTCATCCAAATAAAAAAATTCGTTGAACAAACTTGTAGGAAATTTTATTTTTTTAGTGTTTTTCCTGTTTAGAGACTCCAAATCTATAAGATATATATAGTGGGATGCCGTGTACAAAAACAGTGACGCATAGTGTAATTGAAATTCGTTACTACTCAATTCTTTAGAAATTTTTGGGAAGACAAAGACTTAGATAATTGTTGTTTTAGTAACTCTGTCACTCACACACTTGAACACTTGATATCCAACAATAGCGAACAGTTGGCTGACGCGCCACACAGCAGGTAAGCCAACGTGTTGTTTAAGCGGGATAAAGAAACTGTAACGTCTAACATGAATAAAGGATAACATAGAATGTAGACCACGTCATATGGTCAACTATTCAAAGTAACTTTTTTGAAGCGAACAATTAATAAAATCAAATATCTGACTGAACAAAATAAGGCGTCCTCACCAACGCTCGACATTCTTGAAACTCAAATTCACGCTCTTCCAATCCGCAAGTTAATTTCTATGGGCACGTCGTGTCCTACATTACTTTTGTTATTCTAGGACTTGAACAAAAAACAAAAAATAATTGAGTTGCACTGCGGGATACTTTTCCACCTTCACTGCATCACCACATGCAGCGCTTCCATGCAGTACCTGTAGAAAAATCTGTTGACGGCATTCATCATACGGCTCCATATGGTGCAGCAGTCAATGAGTTCTTTTTTGTTCTGTTACAATTCTTCAACATTGTCTTATATTAACACTTAATTTCTTTGACCTGCGATTCATTTAAGTCTCATTTGATTTGTTTGAGTTAAGTGCAAAGTGGGGGGAAGTCAAGGAGCTCTTGGCTAAACACCTCTTGAGAACATCGCTCAATCTGTCGTTGAAGACATTTTAATTTATTATACCGCATACTTTGATAGCTTAGAAAATGACATATTTTATGGACAGAGCTTCTCTGAATGTCACTTAAATGACAACCAATAAATGTTATTTATTGCTTATTTGGACCGATTTATTTCTTTAATTTGAGTTTTTGATTAATTTTTATATTGAATTTTTAATGCGTTGTATTTTATGATAATGGTATGATTTTTTTTTGTGTTATCGCTTGTAGTGGAATGCATTCCATAACGAAGACTTATGTTTTTTATGTCAAAATGAACTGCAGTTAAACATATCGTAGAGGAAGTCTTTTAAGAATACACTTAAGTATCGCTGCTTTTATATTTTATATGGAGCCGATACGGATTTTTTTTTTGCTTTTTTAAATGATATTTTATTTGTTTTTAACAACTGTAGTTAGCTTAGCGATTTCATTTTAAAGTGATATATTCTTATGCCTTATTTTAATACTATTTTTTTTTCAGTTTCATAATGTTTTAAGGTATCTAGTTTTTGCGGTATTTTTGATAAGAGTAATTACGTTTTCTTTTTAACTGTGTCTACTTATTTCTTTTTCTTAATTAGTGTTTTTATATCGCATTAAGGAATTTATTATTATTTTTAAATTTTCTTTAATTATTTCTGCTTTTTTTCTCGATTTTTTTTTGTAAAACTGCATTTAGAAGTGTATTATTATCTGTAAGTATTTGATTCTTCTGAAATATACGCATATTTCTAAAAATTTTAATTAGTTTTATGATCTATTAAATTATAACATGAATTAAATTGCGAGCTTTAGATCAAGTAAGTTTTTAAGAAGGCAACAACAACAACTCTGTATAGAGTCAATAAAATATTATATTTTTCTCGAAATGTCGACAAAAAAAAAAAAATGTCATTCATACGCTTATTGTATTGCTATTTTTGCTATATCATACACTGAGAAGAAAGCATACTAAAATCAAAGAAAATTTAAGTTTAAGAAAAGTTTATATTTTTCAGCGCCAAGAAATTTTTGGTTTTTAAATGGAATTTTTTTTTTTTTGAAAGAAAGAAATAAATTTAATGATATTTTTAAAGAAAATTCATTTCATTAATAAATTATGATCTACTATTTTAAATTATTATATGAATTTAGTTGTAAGCTTTACATCTATAAATAGCTTACTGCTTTAAATGTCATCTGATTAAGTAGTCGATTTGAACGTTAAGTTCTTGATAATTTGTTCAAACATGTTTGAAATCATATACGACTTTTGCAGTGAGTTGAGCACAGCTTAATCGCTCGATGACTACTGAAGAGGAAATGTAGCGATTTCCGAAACAGATTGTCTAGTCAGTTAAACCTCTATACAGAGTTGTTGTTGTTGTTGCCTTCTTTAAAATCTTATTGATCTAAAGCTCAAAATAAATTCATGTGAAATATTATTTCACATAAATTCATGTGCAGAAAAAATTCCATTTGAAAAAAAAATTTCCTTGGCACTACAACAATAAAATTTTCTTCAATACTGAATAAATTTTCTTTGATTTTAGTATGCTTTTTTCTGAGTGTGTAATTCATTTTTAAAAACAATAAATAAACTAAAACAAAGAAATTTTTTCTTTTAAGCTTAGAACTCTGTTCAGTTTCATGTGAAATTCCACTCAAATCTCCATACAAAAAGTGACCGCTGCGAAATTTTCACAACATGTTCGTCAGAGCAGTGCTCTTTTGCTGCGTGAAATTATCACAACATGTTTCTGAGCAACATTTTTTCACGACAATTTAATTGTACAGCCTATGTATTTTGAAGTGAAAAGAGAGATATGATATGAAATCTCCCAACTTATTCTCTGTGTCTCTCTGAGAAACGTTGTCATAGAAATTCCTCGCAACAAACTTAAGGTCAGAAATTTCACGCAACAAATAAATAGATGTTGCCAGCGAAATTTCACGCAAACGAACAGAGTACTAGGCTTTGAATCAAAATTATTATTTTTTTGAAACTGCAAGACCTTTTGTTTCAAAAAACTTTTTGTTTAAAAAAAATTTCCTTAATCCAAGGAAATTACAGATTTTTCTAACAAAAACTTGTGTTTTTTAATTTTAAAGTTTAACTTTTTTCTGAGTGTAGTTTTAGCTTTTCGTATACCTAGTCAAAAGAAATAAGGAAATATTACAGGACAGATTTAAATAGTTAAAGTTTATTATAGAGTAGTTTTTAAAGAGAATTTCAAGGAATTTGAGTTCACATTCACATGTTCTTGTTGTTTTCGTGCAAACATTGAATAAGTAATCAACTCTTATATCATTTCCTTTAATATTTTTTAACGTGTTCTTTTAAATTTATCATTTATTTTTTAAACCGAGATGGATTTAACGTGACTTATTATAACACTATTGTTTGGTTTAAATATGAAAGAAAAAGCTGGGAAGAGGCTGCATAAGTAGCTTTTTAAAATTACCCTCAAAATCACAAAAAGAGTGGATTTATTTCTCATAAAATTTAATCCTTAAAAATTTGTCTCCTTTTTGTCCAAAAGGTGCCTTGCTAAAATAAGAAAAAAATATAGGAGATCAAAGATTTAGTTAAATGCTTTCTTTCATTTATAATTCCAATATTTCCCAAAATAAATTCCCAGTATAAATTTCTTAGAACTAACAATTGTTAAGCTTTTTACAAACGTTTGCTTTTCCTAACTAACTTATTTTATAAATATATTTAATCTTAACGAAATGTTTTAAGCTGAAAAATATACAAAATAAAAATTATATGCGTGTTTTTTATTTGTCAAATTTGTGTTTTTCTACTATAAGGTCTGTATCCTGGGTCCCTATTCTCTAACTTTGAGTTTTAAAGTGTACACTTTTTCTGACTAAACTCACTAACTTAAAAGCAGTGAGTTTTTTAAAAACAGAATAGGGCCCCAGCTCTCTAGTAAAGCATATTTTTCTCATAAAAAACTGAAAGGAAATCAAAATATAAATTTTCTTTTTTTTTAAATAACTTAGAAGTGAATACAGCTCTTAAAAAAAAATTTTTATTTGTACTACTTTTTTCAATGAAAATCAGGCACTGTGAATGAAAAAAAATATTTCGTCGCTGCGCCTACAAAAATGGTTATGTTATTTTTGCCAATTTTTTTTATTGCATATTTTATTAACACTATCTATCGCCCATATTTCTGCATTTGCCGTTTTTTAGGTCTCTTTTGGTGTAGAATTGATCAAAACTGCTATGTGCTCGCAGTAGTAGAAATGCTCTAAAAAAATCAGTTTTTTTGCTCTCCTGAAAAGTTGCTGAAAAACACATAACTAATTTTGGATGCGCAGCGACGATATGCTTGAGGCATTGTTTTTTTTTAGTAAAGTTGTGAGAAGTATCTTTGCAGATATTTTTTTTTGTATTTTTTTAACTTTAGTTTGGTGATTGTATACGAAAATGATGATGCAAATCAAGGTTGCCAGCCAAAATTCGGAACAATTCCCAGGAAAATGACCTTTCTCCCAAAGTAACATAAATTAAATACCACCAAAATTCCCATGGTAAAGGTAAACAAAAAAAACTCCCACAGCAATTAAAAAATACCAAAGAAAATCCCACGATCCACTGAAATTACCACTGAAATACCACTGAAATACCACGCGTTTTAAAAATACCACCAAAAATCCCATAGGCATTTAAAAATGCCACAAAAAATCCCATACGTATTAAAAAATACCACGAAAATTTCCATATGTATAAGAAATTTTAAAAAATTTAG
Source organism: Dichetophora obliterata (assembly GCA_963920525.1). Classification (NCBI taxonomy): domain Eukaryota; kingdom Metazoa; phylum Arthropoda; class Insecta; order Diptera; family Sciomyzidae; genus Dichetophora; species Dichetophora obliterata. Next base: position 41,962,626 of record OY986438.1, on the reverse strand, counting down.
AAATACCAGAAATTTTTGCATTTAAATAAGCCTAAATAAATAAACACGTCCATAGTTACAAATTTTGCATTTATTGTCGTTGTTTCAAAACTATAACAAATAAATGACAAACAAATTGTTTCAAATGAAGTTAAGTGTAATACATATCACATGTTTTAGTCTTATATTTGAGATCGTGAATTTTTTTTGTTTGTTTCCATTTAAAAATTTCTAAAACGAAATTATGCTAATAAAAATAAAATAATAAAAATAAAGGAAATAAAATAAAAATATTGTTTTCAAAAATATTTGTGGCTTGTGAGGTGATAAGTAATTCATTTTAACATAATATGATTTTTAAAAAATTTTGGTTTTTACTTCTAATATCAAATAATAAGTGACTTCAGAATAAAAAATAAACAAAATAAAATATATAAACAGTTTTCAAAGATATTTGTGCTTTGTAAATTGATAAACAATTAATTTAACACAATAAGATTCTTAAAAAATTTAGGTACTTATTTCTAATATAAAATAATGTAAGTGACTTCAAAAATCAAAAATAAACAAAATTAAATAAATATTAGTTTTCAAAGATATTTGTGCTTTGTAAAGAGATAAACAGTTAATTTCAACACAATATGATTTTAAAAAATTTAGGTACTTATTTCGAATATAAAATAATACACATAAGTGACTTGAGATATAAAAAATAAACACATTATTTTATAAACATATTTTTTTTAACACTTGTTTTACACTAACTATTTACAACTAAAAACCAAAGAAATAATAGTGGTATTCAATGAACGCCGTATTTGTGATGTGAATAGCGTAGGAGGGATATTTTTACAGAAGCTCATTTTGCGACGTTCGCAGCTTACGACACAAAATCGTGGTGTAAACAGAGCATATAATGCGTATAATGGCAACTGTGATTTAATTTTGATTTTAAAAGATGATTGCTGACCAATGGATTCGATAAGTCAACTTGCAAATATTTGGGCAATTCACAGTACATTGTATTGTTTTAATATACTAATATTTTAATGTACTATTTTTTGACAACTTTGAGCACAACTTAAGTGAAAAGTATTCATATGTATTTTCAAAACAGCGCTGGAATCTTTAATATGCAGCTCAGATGTTTGTGATTCTATTAAAAGTTAAACAATTCAATTTAATATTCCAGCCAACTCTTTTTCGATTCACTTAAAACAGTTGTTCACGAAATAACACTCTACAAAAGCATGCCTTAGGGCATGTACAAAAGTGGCAACATTTAACACACCAGTTTAACTTGTGTTTACATGAAAAACAAAAACAAAAAGATAACAGGCTAAATGCACTGTGTAAGATGAGCTGTGAATTGCCCAATTGTCTATTATTGTCTTGGTAGTACATATATATTTCATTTTTTTTTAATTTTAAAATAATTTTTGTAAGCTTAACGAATTTTCAGAAAAGGTCAGAATTTAAAGATCAGAATTTTTTTCAGAAAAGAATGCGCTATTAGTTTTTATGCAGTTTTGTGATGTTAACTTGTTCTTAAAACAAATATGCAACTTAATCGTTTATATTAAGAGTAAGTTTGAAGAAATGTACAGCGTAAACTTATAGCTTTATAAAAAAGAAAAATAGCTTTACTCTTCTGTATATATACGTCGATCATCGAATACTATGGTTTAAGATTTTGCTTAAGAGAAGTAAAAAAAAAAATTTTAAGAAAAAATTCCAAAATTCCCATGCAATTAAAAAATACCACGCTGAATTACCACGCCAATTAAAAAATACCACGCTGAATTAAAAAATACCATGGGAGTTCCCAAAAAAAAAATTCCCAAGACTAATTAAAAATTAACACGAATGGGATTTTTTCCCACAATACTGGCAATCTTGATGCAAATGCATTTAAAGTAGAGATAACGCAGAGTTTTTGCAATCCTTGCAAAAGAAAAGATTTAGCAAAGTCAACAATTATTAAAATCCTATGCTCAAGTGGGAATAGGGTTGAATACAATAAAAGATACGGAAAAAAATACCCTTACAAATCCATTTTTTCTTATTTTAGTTTTTCTAATTTAGTGCCATTCATTCAGAAAAAAATCTTTAAAATCGGTTGAGTTGCGGTAGTCCCGCAGTAACGGAATTACTTCGATTAATTAGATACCAAGCATTATATGGTAAAAGTTATGCAACTTTGGTCCAGTAGCCTAGGCTGCCAATGCAACAACAAAGAAGATATTGCAAAAAATAACATCCTCGATATAGTTTACTTTCATTCCCTAGTTAACTTAACATACATCATCTCCGGGAAGAAGCGAATACTTCTTTTCTTCTTAATCATTCTGATAATATTACAGAATACTAACCCGTCCCATTGCATAAATGCAACTAAACTGAGATTTCAAAAAGGGAAAACTCTGATTTTAGGCTCCTGGCAAGAGCCATCAGTTCTGTTTTTAGGAATTCGTGAGTTGCCAAAATATAATCAAGAGCTTCTAGAGTGCAAAAACAACAAAAAGCAACAACATCAAAAAAATTTTTATCTGGATGCAATGACGAATTACCAATGACACGAGTGCTGGCTGAGTCAGCGTCAGCGGCGTTTATGTATATGTACACTGTAAAAATAATGAATCAAGTAATTCCAAATGTTTTAGTTTTTTGCTAGTCAAAATACAGGGTCCGCCATCTAACGTTTTTTTTTCAACTAGTGCTTATTTCGTGAATGGTAACACTTAGCTCATGTCTGATTCGACAGATAACTAGTTTTATCCTTCCGTTGAACGAATATGATTGTGTGTACGCTTGAGCAACGCTGGGAAATATTGCGACATTACTTTGAAAATCATGGTAATGTTGCAGAATGTGTGCGAAAATTGCGTATGGATTTTGGAAGAAGAGAAGCACCGTCAGCTCCGTATGTTCGTTATCTTATGAAAAAATTGAAATAAACTGGCATCCTCATCGATAAACCAAAGCGTGAAAAGCCAAAAGCAGTGCGTACACCCGAGAATATTGCTGCTGTGGCAGAAAGTGTGCGTGAAGCGCCATCAACATCAATTCACCGTCGTTCTCAACAATTGAACATTTCGGAGACATCATTGAGACGAATTTTGCATAAAGACCTTGGTATGACGCCATACAAATTCCAATTGGTTCAGGAGTTGAAGCCAACTGACCATCCAATGCGTTTTCGCTTTGCTAAGTGGTCCTGCGATCGACTTACAGAAGATGCCGATTTTGCCAAAAAAATCATCTTTTCAGATGAAGCTCATTTTGATCTTGGCAACAAGCCATACCCATGTAAACAAGCAAAATTGTTGCATTTGGGGCACAGAAAACTCGCACGAATACATTGAAAAGCCGCTGCACCCAAAACGAGTCACTGTTTGTTGCGGATTTTGGTCCAGAGGCATAATTGGGCCATTTTTCTTCGAAAATGAGCAAGGAGTGGCCGTTACAGTCAATGGCGATCGTTATCATGTTGATCGAATTTTTGTTCACAAAAATTGAAGAGGAGGATATTGGCAACATTTGGTTTCAACAGGACGGCGCTACGTGCCACACAGCCGAAGCTACACTCGATGTTTTGCGCCCTGTTTTTGAAGATCGCATTATCAGCCGCAGAGCTGATGTCGTTTGGCCACCTCGGAGCTGCGATTTGATACCGTTGGACTATTATTTGTGGGGTGCCCTCAAAGATAAGTGTTACACCGACAAGCCAGAGACAATTGGAGCTTTAAAGAACAATATTCGTGAAGCCATTGGTGAAATACAGCTGCACACAATCGATAATGTGCTTAAAAATTGGACCGATCGTGTAGGCTACTGCATGGCCAGCCGAGGCAGCCATTTGAATGAAATTATTTTCTTTTATTAACCGGAAGGATTGTACTTTCAAATAAAAAAAGAAATTTGAGAAAATATTCAGTAGTTTTTTTTTATAGAATTTTCAAAAAAAAAAGTTATTTGGCGGACCTTTCTGATCAGACCTTTGGCGGTACATTCTGATTTACCTAGCTTCAACCACGTGGAGGTTTTCAGATAGCCTTTTTTATTTTTTGTTTGTTTTTAATTTTTTTTTTACTTTCTTTTTTAAATTTTGTGAATTTTTTTATTAGTATGCATTTTTTCATTTTTTAATAATTTTTATTTGCTTTAATGTTAATTTTGTATATTTTTTATTAACTTACTGTTTTATTTTTAACTAAGCTGTTATATTAAGATTAAAATCTTCTTAATCTCTTTTTATCTATGAAAAAATAGGTAAACTCCCAGTTTTCCGCAAATTCTTTTCTTGCCATTTTTCATGGGTATTATAACCTTCATGGGTAACATAATAATTTATTCTGCTGCAATGTAAAAAAGTACCCTCCGGCAAATATTCAATAACTTACGTCTACAATGCGAATGCCAAAAACAGTGCAAAACAGCGGAGATCGATAGTGCCAAAGAACAAAAAAAAAAAACAGCATGCAAACGCAGAACAGCTATCGATGGTTCGAAAAAACAAAAAGAACAACATTAAGAAGCGAGGCTGAAATTGCAAAGTGAATTCGGCGAACTACAACAATCATGAAAATATTGAAGTTGTTGTAATGTTGAAATTTTGGTTCGTTAAATAAGTCTTATTTAAGTGGAGTTTCCACATGAGGAACATACAGTCGTTGAATAAATATTTTATATTGTAATTGCAATAATAATTAATTGTGGTAGTTGCGACGAACATAATGAAAAAAAAAAAACACTTAGGGGTCGTCCATAAACTACGTTACCAATTTAGGGGGGGGGGAGGGATTTTGAAATGCACTACGATAAGTAACGGTAGGGGAGGGAGGTGTTTAAATATTGTAACGTTACCAAAAATTAAAAAATCGACGAAAAACCTCTAATTAATAACACAATCATTTCAAAAATTTTTAACCGTACATGTTTATGTTTGATCGTCTAAATTGATGGTTAACTTTTGTTTCAACGATTTCTTCCACCGCCTTTTCACTCGACACAGGAACCTTTTGGTATTCCTTCACCATCTCAGCACACGTCTGAAAAATTTGGGGTTTTGCTTTTGCGACAGGCTTTGACGTTAAGGCCTGAATGTTCTTGATCAAAGGAGATACCGTATGACATGTACTGTCCTTCTCAGAAAGAAGAAATCGGTTCAAGGTCGTGTTCGTTTTAAAAACTTCTATGAATTGTCATAAGTTTGTATTATATCGTTTACAATAAATCGGAATAAAACATACTATTTAAATAAATCAATTTTCAGAAAGCATTTACACAAAAACACAGAACTTGGTGCAGCTCAGGTGCAGCCGCTAAGGGTACTCAGTCAAAGACCAGGTGAATTTCTTTGCGTTAGAAATGAGGATTCACCTGAATGGGTCGATATAGAATCCGATGAAAAATTCTATTTTGAAGAATCCTCAACAAAGCTACCAGCTTCTTCTATCCCAGTGATTGAGAGCATCGAATCTAGGATCGCAGATGGAATAGCTTTTATAGATGATATTAAGTATTGATTTTTTTCCAATTGTTCCTTTAATGTATCTAGTCATACTAGTCACTAATACTAGTGAAAATTGTCAGAGCTAGTCAAATTATATAATCATTCGAATGAATTAATTTCATATGTCACGTTACTTTATGGTGGGGGGGAGGGGTTTTGAAAAGCACTACGATTAGTAACGCAGGGGGAGGGGGGAGTAAAAAAAACCAGAAAATCAGTAACGTAGTTTATGGACGACCCCTTACCCACTGTTTATGCACTGTCCTCGTCCTAGCTAGGTGTCGATTGAGTACGCTAGGTAAGCATTTTTAAGCAATTTGGGGGAAATTTAAAACTACAAAAATAAACAACCTACTGGTTTTCCTTAACCACACTGGATGAAGTGTCATTCAAATCTTCTGGTGTTACACACTTAAACTAACACGTAATTGGAGATTATACATCAAAAGTATTTAGTATTAAAAGAGATTTAGTACCAAAACAGTTTCACCATCAGAAAAACAAAAACTTGAGTGAATTCGAACGGCGTTTAGAGTGTCTCGTCAATACACGAGCTACAAATGTGAATTATGCATTAAAATTAACTTAGATTATCCGAATAGCCTACATGTAAGGCCGCGCGAATGCATGTGCCAATCGCTGTAGATACAAATGCCATAGCGTAAAAGTGCTCGTGATAACGAACGTCTACGACACAAGAATGCACAACGAAGCAAGACATTAGTAGCATTTGAAAGAAAAATGCACGCTTTTATGTTCATTCGCTTCAAGAAAATAATATTAACTGTAGCTCTCAAAGTAAGGAGAGAACGCTAACGAGAATATACCGAGCGTACTTTTTAATGGAATTTTTGTTTCGTTGCTGGCGGAATATCTGAACGTTTTGAAAAAAATTTCATCTCTCTAACGAATTGCAGCTTCCATGTTATTTGCTGTGCTACATTTGAAGTACCTATTTGTCACGGATATTTAATAAAATATTGAATTTGAATGGGTATGCAAAAAGTAAATGGAAACGAACAGAACAAAGAGGAACGCGTTGCTAGAGAACGGCAGTGAAGTATGAAAGCAGAGTAGAATAATACAGGTAGTCTCGTGGCTAATTGTGATCTCTTTGACAATCTACCAGAATTGTCAAAATCAGTTTTTTTTAAAGAAAACAAAGATAACAGCGAAATATTAAATTACTCCAATTGGATATTTTCGTGTTGTGCTTAAAAACTTGGAGAAAAGTGAAATACTTATTTCTTTTAATTAAAAAAAAAAGTGAGTGTTGTGCCAAAAACATTTGGGCAAGGAAAATTTGCCGAGTTTTCGTGTTCCAGCTGACGAGCCTAAAAGACAACGATGGAACATGTCATGCCATCCAGCACCATACAAACTTACTAACAATAATATAAATTACTTCAACAGCTACACAAAATTATATTTTAATTGATTGATCAATAAAAAATTAAAAAAGCAAAATAGTTTCAGCCATGACAGATTCTTTTTAATTTTTCCTTTCTCATCGCATTCTCATCGGTTACAGATTTTGTATGAGCTGTATGTTGCCTTTTGACAGTTATGGTAGTTCGCTCTCAGCCGTGCGACTACCTCTCTCGAGACACTCGAGTTCAAAGCGAAGCACCCGAATGTCTTCATTGTCGGAATGCTGCCTTTGTATTGATTCGCAAACCGTTGTTTACGATCTTGAGCCTTATGAACGAATTAATTTTTGTGTGCGATTGTGGCTGATGGCGATTGTTATTCGAATGTCAAAAATTATGAATGTTCTTATGCGAATCCTTCCAACCAACCATCAGCTAACGGGTCAGCAGCTTTTTTTGAAAAAATATTTTGACAAAATACAAATAAATTATTTTATTTTTGTGAGATTTAAAATTTATTTTCATACTACTTTTTTCTACTTAAGAAATATATTAAAATTTTTCTTAAGTAATTACTTGGTTGCTCGATAGAGGCATATATTGTGCATTTTTTTTAAATGTTGAAATTCAAAAACTGATTATTTATTTTGCTAATTTGTTTGGTCGTATTCTTAATATCGCTGTAATATTAAGGATTACTGTTCTATGATTACACATTCCAACAACCAAAATAATACTGATCTCAACCCATGGATTCTGAAAGAGTAAACAAAAAAATACTTGTGCATCGGCGTTTTAAAAGTTTACGTCTGAGTAGATTTTAATATTGGCTTTTAATTTTCTCAAAAAGAAAAGTTCTAGCAAATTGAGTAAAAAACACTGTTGCCAACTTGATACTTTTTCCACCAGATGTGGTACACTTTAAAAACTTTGGCGCAAGAAAAATGTGGATTGGTGCCTTGAGCATTTTTTGTGTTTTTTTTTTAGTTTCGGAGGCACGAAATATGCCTTTCACTGTTCTTCAATATTCAATAGAAATCGTTCTCAAGATGTGATTTAATGGAAAAATCATATAAAAACATTAGTAACTTCTTGTATCAGATCCGTAAAATAAACTTAATTTAAGTATTTAAATTTGTATAAATCTGTAACGTAAATTGTTTTTTTTTAAAGAAAAATAATTGGCTATTCCGAATAGAATATAATTTTTTAATATAATTTGGTGTTTTATATTTTTAAAACCTAATAAATCTGGCGTATTTTTGAGGAACAAAGTTTTTCCACCATTTTGGAGGATTTTAGAATTAAAAAGTTTGCAACACTGTGTAAAAACACTAATAGCCTTATTTTTAAACGAACGCAGTCACTTGCGTTAGATTGCTTGCGTCTTACAAAATAAGGCCATAAATCTATAACTTTGACATAACTTTCGTAATACCTCTGGTGAAATTTTATGAAAAATATACTTGTAAAATTTTTTTAATAATGGATTGTTTTTGAAGAAAGGTTAAAAAATACCCTTCAACGTAGTCGCATTGATCCTTTTTGTTAAGACAAATTACATATATCCTTGTTAATTGATAAAGAATTAAAATGTTTATTTGTATCTTCATGTTATGATACTTATAACGTAAGATGTAAATTTTCCTTTTTTTTGTGAGTTTCTTTCATTTAATTTGTTACTTTGTGAAGTAATAAACTTTGTTTTAAAATTGTTGTTTATGCCACTGTAAAGCGTCCTTAAACTACATTTTTTAATATTTGCGTGACATGTATACTTACCCCACCACTCCTGCAGACACTGTTCAACAACTCAATTGCTTAGCTGTGATTAATTGTGCATCGAATGTCCTGGCACTTTGCTGGACATGCTCGATGATAAATCAAGCGCTTAAGTTATGCAAAAGCAGTGAAATGCGCGCGTAAAAGAAAATGCACGCTGCACCTTTAAGTATGCAACAATATTTTTGCTTTCGCCAAAACGGAAACTTTTGCCTTGCTACCGCCAGCGCCAACCATTGTGGTAGCCAGCAAGTAAAACTTACGCTTCAAATTTGCATTTTTATCAGGTGCGTTGCTAGTTGCTAGTTGCGAGTTAGCGCTGCGCTTTGTGGGCTAACTTTTGAGCTCACTACTACCAACAACAACAACAACTGCAGCTGCAACAAGAACAACAACATGGGCAAACATAACAACAATAACTGTTCTGCTGCAATACCTCGCTAACCGTGGCTGCGGTCGTACGTAACGTGACTAACGATGCAACGATGACAGCCACAGGATAAATCAACGAGATAACAAACGATAAGCGGTCGAAGTAGCAACTGCAAAAAGTACAAAACACACAGAAAAAAAAATAACGCTAACAGCAGCAAAAGAATCTTCGTAAAGTAGCAAAGCAAACTACTTTTGCATCAACCAACAACAACTACCAACAAACATAGTGCAACGGAAGCGGAAATGCTGCCATAGCAAGCACCAGCAACAGCAGCGGCAGCAGCAAATAACAAAGTTTATCATTTTTGCATATTGCATTGATATAAAAATGCATCATCGTTTGGCGTCGGAATTTATGTTGCGTATCTCATAAATCGTTTGAATACGACAGCGAAAACTTAGCTATCTTCGAAGCTATAGTTACATGATTTCCACTTATCCAGCTTGTGGTGGAAAAAAAACCTATTCAAGGCTCTTCAAAAGCTATTGTTATTCCGAGCTAGCTTAGTTAAGGTGATTAAATGTATAGATAAATGAAAAGCGCGCAGTTTGTGACAGTCGAGAGCGGTTAAGACGATTCGACGGAATCAAAGTCATTTCCATAGATTCAACATAAAGCATAGATTCTTGACAGGTCTTAACACTTTAAAGCTGAGTGGCGAAGGCAGATTTAAGTATTTGTAGAAACTTTTTTAATTAGAAAACATAAGGAAAATGTTTTGAAAAGTAATAGAAATTGATAACATATCTAAACATGTGTTGTAATGCACTTTATCTGTACTTAAACCTCCTAAATCTTTAAGTTAAAATCAACTGGACTCAGGTCCAGAGCCAGGACTTTTCTTGGTTGGTGAAAGGCAAGTTTTAATTACAAAAAAGTATTGGTTACATAAATTATGATCAATAAAGTAATGATTTGGAATTTTTTTTACTCAACTCTAATTGGGGCTTTGTTTTTTGAATATCTATAATTTATAATATTAAAGATATACTGATAAATCAACATGTGTAAAAATTATATATCATCAATTTCAATGTGATCATTTTCATAAAAAATTTATGAATTTTTTTTAATATGCAGAAATATTTTGAATATTTTTGATTTTTACTTTGACATAAATCTTTTCAAGCTATTTTTAACCCAACTTGTATTTAAAAAATAGCTTAAAACAAATTTTTTTAAAATGAAAGCAAATGCAATAAAAGTGTTTAAAATTTTTTTAAGTTTTGTATGAAAATTAATACATTAATATATATAACACATTTTGTTTAATTTTAAAACATATAAATTTTTTTCAGTGTTGTTATCTTTAGTATTTATATAAAGAACCTAATTGTATGACAAATGTGATAAATTTAGAATTATTTCGTTGCCTCTTGCTGAATATAATTATAGAAAATTATTCGAAGGTTATTTTTAAAATATTATTTTACCCATAAAACTCTAAGGAGAAAAACTGACAGCTTCATTCTGGAATAGATACCTGATAAATATCACAAGCAAAACAATGTAATTTACTAATGTTGAGTGAGCCCATTATTTAAATTTCCGAAGAGAAAAATGCATTTCATCATTACTCTACGAGGCGCGCCTTCTCGAGGGTTAACAAAATATTATTTTACCCATAAAACTCTAAGGAGAAAAACTGACAGCTTCTTTCTGGAATAGAGTCCTGATAAATATCACAAGCAAAAAAATGTAATTTACTAATGTTGAGTGAGCCCATTATTTCAATTTCCGAAGAGAAAAATGCATTTCATCATTACTCTGCGAGGCGCGCCTTCTCGAGGGTTAACAAAATATTATTTTACCCATAAAACTCTAAGGAGAAAAACTGACAGCTTCTTTCTAGAATAGATACCTGATAAATATCACAAGCAAAACAATGTAATTTACTAATGTTGAGTGAGCCCTTTATTTCAATTTCCGAAGAGAAAAATGCATTTCATCACTGAAACACAAAAAAAAAAATACAAGAAACAAAGCGTATCCTAAACGCAAAAGTATGAGAGAGAGCCGTAAGTTGGCCACAGTTTACGTTTAGGTCCATAAAATGCAGAAAAATAAGGATTTTGAAAAAGTGCATGAGAAATTGGATTACACAGTGCTACAAATTTGAATAAAGTTGAAATCCCTGGGAAGTGTTACTGTTTTTGTTTTAGGTCTTGTTGAGTATAAGAAGATTGCATACAAGAAATTTGCCAAACACCCCAAAAATCCTGACTTACCGTTAAAAAACCGGTTATCGGTACCTTTCCGTACTTACAAGCCTCTAACTAAGTTGATAATCAATCATTTCTTGTTTTTGACCGGATTCAAAAAGAGGAAACATAGACCATTTGAAATATAAACAATTTACCTAAGAAAAAATAAAAAATCTGTATGTTTTTGTCGAGCAAACACAATTTTTTCAATATTTTTGACATTTTTTCAATTTTGGCGATTTTTGGAAACAATATTTTATATAAGGAGTACACCTTATGTGAGTTGTTTTAAAAAGTCGCTTATAAGCAACAACAAAAACGCGATATTTTTTAAAAAAATCGATAAGTCATTGACTGAGTTATCAACCTTTTCATGAAATCAAATTTTTTACAAAAAAAAAACCATTCAACTCAAAAATGCACACAGAAAAATTTTGCATAGTAAAATCATTGTGAAGCATAGTTGATTTCATTTTACATGCTTTTATATTTCATGGTGGCAGCGACATAAAAATCATTATGATTTTATGTAAAATCATTATGATTTCATGTAGAATTATTATGAAAACCAGTAAAACCATTATTGCATCATGTAAAAAGTTTATCAACACGATTTCATGTAGAATCATTATGATTTCATGTAGAATCATTATGACATCATGTTGAATCATTATAAAATCTAGTAAAATTATTATTGCATCATGTAAAAAAAAAATTTTACGTGTTGAAGAAGTTCCGATGTTTCTAGCACATTAGAAGTTTTATCGCGAGAAGTAGCTTCGTTAACAATTTAAATAGTTTGTAATAGCTGAAAAAGTAAGACAAGTGGAATGAAAAGTAAATACAAGTGGTAGTAGTCGAATTCATAAACTTCGACGCACATGAACAAGGTAATGTGATATGTGACTTATGTTGCTATAACAAAATAATATCAAAATGCTGTATTACTTTTCAATAGAAACAGAAGCTTCAGTTGACTAGGAAAGTTTAAGGTACTTATCTAAGGAAGATAAACAGGATGCTATACCACCCATAGGACTTCGTGCACGTTATCGAGAAAAACTATTTAGTTGGAGAAAAATTGAGGTATGTTTTGTAATTATAAGTCGTATCTATTTTATTTTTCAATAAAAAAAACTAAATAAAACCAACTTGAAGTTCTTTTTATATCAAACTAAGGTTGGGATTCAGCTGCATTTCATAATGATTTCATAATGATTCAACATGACCATCATAATGATTTTACATGATTTCATAATGATTCAACATGACCATCATAATGATTTTACCTGATTTCATAATGATTCAACATGAAAATTTGTTGCGATTTTTACATGAAAATCACAATGATTTAACTATAAATCTCTATGAAGCAAAATCATAGGGGAAACATGTAAAATCATTATGTTTCCAGTTGATTTTACAATGATTTTTTTCTGTGTGTGTGTGCTTGAACGTTTTTTTCTTAACTCAGCATCATCAGTATCTCGTTTCAGCGGCCAGCAATATTCTGATATCATTTTTATTTCATTTTTTCCTTCGGAGCGCTTTTCAATTTTTGCCATTTCTTGATGAAAATGTTCTCCTTGTTCATCGCTGAACTGGCTCAGGTTATTTGGGAAGAAGTCTTAATGCGAATGCAAAAAATGTATATTGATAGACATGTTAGAAAAGACCGTAACATAGACTTCGTTTCTGTGATTTCCAAGAAAGTTATTGCATAGCTCAACAAAACTCTTCCAATCACGTTTTGCAACCAAACTTAGCTTGTTCATAAAACTTACATCGCTGATAATTTTACGTATTTGGGGTCCAATGAAAATGCCTAAATTTTATCAAAACTGATTAATATTTTGAAAATAAAACAACACATGGAAAGAAAGAAATTAATACCTCCTATTATTTTCGCTTCACTTAAATTTGGGTACACCGTCTTAAGATGGGAAAAAGCATCGTCGTTTACATCCAATTTTTTACAAATTGTTTCATGTATCCCAGCTTGAGATGCAGTGATGGCAGAATAACATTTTCGGCTTTTAAAACGTGTTTCTGCCCTATTTGATGAGACTCCAGATGTGGCCATTCGTTTCGATAGCGATTCGGTGCACGACTATCCTATTCACAAAAATAGCACGGATGTTTTGTGTGTCCTCCTTGCATACCAAATAAAATTGTCAAAACTTTTTTATTAATGGCATTCATGAGTGGCATAGTTGACGAAACGGAGTATTTTTTCCATCACATTGTAGGTTTCTTTAAGGCTAGTCGCGTACGCGATTGGAACTAATAGTAGCTGATTTTCGTTGTGCAATAAAACAGCTTTTAAACCTAGATATTATAATGTCGATTTTATATAAAGGAGTATAAAAATTGTTTTTTTTTAAATATATACCTTTACTAGAGCCATCAATGAAAAGTTGCCATTCATCTGCATTATAATTGTGACCCAATGTCGAAAATAGTTTGGGTACGTCCACGCAACACACGAGATCACTGTTATTGCCATCAGTTTTAAAACTGCCATCAAGTAGTAAAGTCCGATCACTTCCTACCAGAAGTTACAAGAAAATCTTTTTCCACCCTATTCCACTGCTTTAATCGTTACGCGAGGATTTCTGATTGTCGTTCGAACATTTGTAAATCGCGTACAAGATCATCGAAATCTGCTTTTGAAAAAAATGTCGCTCCGTTGTTGTTGATCTGGATGGAAGGAACTCTTCTTGTTTTAAATCTTTTTTAATTGCAACAGTAGATTTGCTCGTTGTCGGAACTTCATCATCCGAATATATTGGTTTAGTAACAGTTACAACATTTGCATACTTAATGTTTTTACGAGTTTTAAAACTGTGACCTGAAACATTGGTTTGACAAAAGTACCAATCATCTGGTTTATGATATGGCTGATGATGTCAAGTCATAGGCTCAGAAAAAGGTAAAGCGGCTGAAGGTTGAACTTCGCATTTTTTTATTGTTCTGCAGCAATATTCACAAATAAATTCTGGCTCGTACCAGCGACTGGTATTATAAGAGTGATTAAAGTGTTTGTTGTACACTACCACCGCTCCAAAATTGTTTTTAAAACTACGCCGATGACTGAGATCTGTATATAAGCCACAAATGTAGCAATATTTACTACGTTTGTCACACATTTTAATTTTAGTTGCACACGATTTATATTAAACTTGAAATTTTTTAATATAAAATAATATTTCAAAGTTATAAAGACGTAATAAACAAAACGTCATATAAAGAAACAAACCGTTTTTTTACATAAGAAAAGCTCTCATTGTATGTATATTGTTGTAATTTTTACTTCTTCCACTTCTTCTTATTTTTTGAAATGTACCAATTTTTTAACCGACTTCAAAGAGTAGGAGGTTCTCAAGTTGGTTGGTTTTTGTTTAATGTATGTATATCGATAACTCCTAAAGTACTTGCCCGATTGCCACAATTTTTTGTCAACAGATAAAAATATTAGAAGCGGGCGCTATTCGACACAGGGGCGTGGTAATATAAGAAACACTTTGTGTATCGAATAGCATTAACGTATAATACTGAAATTTAGTACAAGGGTTGGCACAATTATTAAAAGTTATGTTCAAGAAAGTAGGCGTTATTCGATAAATGGCGTGGCAATATTAGAAAAAAGCTGTAACTAGTAGTTTTAAGTTTTTTAAGTTAGTAACATTTATTATATCTTTTTCATTAAAATACACAACATAACTTAAATAGGCAAAAAATTCATTAATTACATTACATAAGAAGTTGTAGTTTGGAATGAAAAAGATCTGCAATCTATAGCTCACAAAGAACTAGAGACGATTGCAGTTACATAAGTAAATAATTGAATAATTAAACATAATCGTAATATTATTATAACGTGAAGTGAAGTGGTTTCAAAGAATAAATATATAATATAAATAATCACAAAAAAAAGAAGTGTAATAAATAATAAAAATACATAATAAAAATAAATATATAATGAGAAAAAAAAAGTGGAGAAGCTCAAAAAACAAAAAAGGATTAACTACTAACCAACACTGAACAAACAATCAACGTTTCTAGCCATTTAGTATTATTAAAGAAAGGATAAAGTGATTGAAGGTAGGAAAAAATTGTTCTTCAGATGGTACAAAAATGAATTTAAAAAATTTATGACTTGAAAAATATAATAGTAAAAAATATTTTCAATTTTTCTTAGTAATTTTCTACTTAAAATCATCCATATTTTTTATTTTTTTTACACATGGTTGGGATATTTTCCGTAGAATTTTGTCACCTTCGTTAAGTAAAGGTTGCGTTAATGTGGTAAGGAGAAAAATTTCAAAGATTATTTATTTGGTTCAATGAAGTCAATTATTATATTTACAGATATGTTTTTTTATAAATTTATAATATAAATCCAATTTCACCTCAAAAAATTCTACTGAAATTACATTGTATGTAAAAATATATAATTAAAGCGTATTTGCCTTGCAAAGTATTTTAATTTTTATAGAGAAAACTGTTCTTTAAAAAACAATATCAAAAAAAAAAAAAGGCCAATATCTTAAACCAATTTTTGTACGTCTATTGAAAAAAAAAATACAAAAATAAACGAAGTGCAAACTTACTAGATATTCTGTCAATTGCAGTTTGGGAAAAACTTGTTTATTTTATTTAATATTGATATCGTCATACATTTATATTCTTGTTTATACAATTGTAGTTTGTATATATTTTAAAAAACTAAAGATATTAACTTTTAATGAATATTTTTTCAAATAACTGGACCTCTTCTGTATCTTTGATCGAAAATTACTGAACAAATTTTTTTGTAGTTTGCCATTGGAAATTGAGAAATTTTTGTTTTAAAAGTAGACATAAAAATTTATTTTAAGACACAAAAAATGTTTTTCTAAAATTTTTCATAATATGCTTAACTTTTTTTAAAGTACTATTTATTTTTGATTTTAACAGTCTTATTAGTAAATATTTTTTAATAAACTTTATGGGCAGTTTGAAACTCAAAAAATATCCAGCCTATGCCTACGGATCTGTCCAATCATATTCCGTGAGAAAATTCAAATTTTCAAAATTATTCAATAAAAATGTTAAAACACATTTCTGTAGCATAGTATTAATTTTAAAATTTTTCGATATTTCTGAAGTTTTTTTTGTTTTCTATTGAAAATATAATCATTTTCGAAATAATTTTATCCACAACCTTATGTTGTGCTCTACAAACTTAAGTCTGGCTAGCTTCTTTTCTTTAACAGCCATGAAACTTTTAGTTATAACCTTGCTGCATGAATTTCCATAACTTTTAAAGCTGCGCTTAAAATCTCTGCATCGATATTTTTATGAACAAATAACATTTTGATTTATTGTTTGAATTTACAAAAGAACTGTAAAATGTGAACTTAAATGCCATAAAAAGCAGCCAGCGTTGATCCAAGGATACTCACTCCACTCCACACACATACACCCATACACACAGTCACTACTATTTCTAGCGTTGTTGGCGCGCCAACAAACAAAAGTTCGTATAGAAAAATAACTGATTTTTATGCGAAAACTTTCAGATAAAATTTAAAAAGTTGTTTGTTCCTTTTTTTTAATTTTCTGAATAAGGTTATAAAACAAAAACAACAAAAAAACAACGAAGAACTTTAAACAGCAGCAAATAAAATGCAATGACGTAGAAAGTAGTAAAAGTTGTGGCCAAAAAAAAAAAAAAATAAAACAAAACTACTAATACGCAAGAGCTAAGTGATAAAAATTGCTGTTTCATGTAGATTTTCAAATTCAACTTACAAATATAAAGTTGTAAAATCATATTAAGATTCACGTTGTTAAAATTATTTTTATTCTAAAAATTTTTCAAATATTTGACACTTATAAGTCAATCAAAACACGTAACTGAACACAACTTTATTAAAAAGAATCACAACCGGAAACATTATTTGTCCTTCATAATTTTTCATGGTTTTATTTGATTGTTATCAACATCATGTTGTAAAAAAAAATCAAAAACAATATGAAAGCAAGAACAAACATAAAACATGCTCAGGTTGTGTGCTTGTTCGGGTTCAGCTTAAAGGCGACTACTTGCTGGGAAAGGTCGGCCACAGTTCATGCGACCAGACACACGTTTTCATCGCGTAGATGAGCAATCTACTCAGTAGTTATTCTGAAATAAATATTTTCACCGTGTGCTACATTAATATGCAGATCAATTCGCATTGATAAGTAGAAGTACTGTCGCTCTTGTCTGGTAATAAAGAGCAAAGTGAGGAGCGGCCACATCCGACAATCCTTTAATTTTTCTGAAAAACAATTCAAATGAAAATGTTTTCCTTATTAATATGATATTTTTGATGCTTGACACGCTACTTTTAGGTGTCACTGTTGCTGACTTGAACCTTATTCGGTTGAAATAATTTGTTTGAGAATGTTGTTGAATTTGTATTAAACAATTTTTGTATTAAAGATATGGTGACCATTTCACCTGTATCAACTTGAACAGTTGAAGCCTTTGTTCTGCATAAATTATATTCATTTATTATTAACAAAACGCTTAGATATAAGACAGTATCTATAATGTTATAGTATCAAAAGATATCCACGAGTTATAAACAACCAATTAATGGATATAACTTAAGACAAAAATTAAGTGATATCCACTGCCGTAGATATGGGGGGTAAGGAGGTTCAAACCCCCCTTAGCAATTAAACTTTTTCTTATGTTAAATAAAATCACAAATATTCCAATTTATTTAATTACCATAACATAAAGATAAATTGAAAATTGTTCAATGCACATGCTTAGTTTGTAAAGCAGACACTGAGTTAAATATAAAACAATATAAATGGTTTTCTTAATTGTTTTCCTATGTATTGTTGCTTACGTACTAGCGTTTGCAGAACGTAAATTAAACAAAATTATTCTAAGCCAGTCAGTGAAATTCAAATGATGTTTAGCAATGCTTCATTGTTCGTTGAATTACACTGAAGGTAAATTTTCAACTTTTGAAAAGACACGAAAAAACGCTGAGACATGTAAATTTAATTTTCGGTCGTAGAATTTAATGGCATATTCAGTTTTTCCAAATCAGATCAAATTTTCGAGATATTCAGATTTTTGTTATTTGACCTTCATTTGAAATTCACTTAAAAAAAATTTGTTATTGTATTTTAACAAATTCTTTTTATTGATTTTTCGAAAATACCTCCAAGGTGAAAATCAAGTTAGCCTTGTGTAATCCATGATTTTTCAAAGGTTACGCAATTTTGCATTTCTCTCTATTTTGACCAAATTTGAATGTTAAACGTAATATCTTTAAAAATATTTTAAAATTTTTTTAATCAAATCTATATTTTAATAAGTAGATTAAATTCTGAAAATTTAAGCAAAATCGGAGGTGTCAAAATTTTTGTTCTCCAAAAATAAGGAAAATATAACTAAAAATGGGTCTGACTTAATTTCAATCACAAATATCTCGAGATTTTGATCTGATTGGGAAAAACTGAGTATGTCACTAAATTCTATGACCAAAAAATAAGTATACGTTCTCGTCACGTGTGTCTTTTTGACGTCCCTACAGTGTTATCAAATGAAAGTAAAAGTGAATTTCATTTGTACATTTCTCAGTTTCACGATTTTTTAAGCTGTGTGTGACTATCGCAAAGTGGTTTTAAAAAAATTTTCTGCTTAAATTCTAGCGAAGACACTTCGTCTCAAGCACACAATTAATGTGTGCAGTTACGAGTCCAGAATTTTTCGTTGCAATTTGTACATACATACATACATAAAATATATTAATTTACGTCAGCTTTGACTACACTGTTGTATTAAATCGATAAAGATCTAATAGATTGATGTTATGTTTTAGCGCTATTAAATATTCATAAGGATATTTTTATGAACAAGGAAACTATCATCGATAAATTGGCTTCGCGTTCCAAAAAAATTAATGAACTAACTATGTAAGTATCTACAACTATGTATATTAAGGCGCCTAATGCTCCGTAGAAAAGAAAAAAGTTCATGGAGTCTTTCCTTTAAAATAAACCAGGGCTTATGTTATGATGATTCCCCAAATATTTCGACTATACAGATAGCCATCCGTGAGGTGGAATAGTTTGAAATAACCTCTAAAAATCGATTTTTGTGTAAAAATATTGCCTGGCGTAATAGTTTTTAAAAAAACAAACTATCAGAAATTATAGGCCGGAAAAATCTCTTCCAATCTGTATCAAAAACTTTTTGATATTTGTTATTTTTTTTCTATACAAGAACTTTAAAAATTCAAGTATCTTCATCACTTTTTTTTTATAAAAAGTAGGTGTTTATTTTATGATTAATATTTTAATTTTAATTTTTTTTTTTTCAGTTTAAGCAATTCTGGCCAGCAACTCTGACCAGTGAGGATATCATTAGAAATAATTAAGTTTTTTGAACTTTAGTGAAAATAACTTAAAAAAAAGATCATAAAAGTGCACGAAAAACATTATTTTTAATTCGAATGCAAAAATTTAAAATTTTTTGATGCAGATTGGGAGGAATTTTTAAAAAATAATATTTCAGATCATTTCACTTTTTCTAACTAACACACCAGCCAATATTTTTACAAAAAACGATTTTTAGAAGTTCGATTTTTATGGGTTATTTTAAACCATAGCAGCTCAAAGATGGCTATCGCTATAGTCGAAATATTTGGGGAATCATCATAACATAAGCCAGTAACTATTTTGAGAAACTGCCCCGAACAACTTTTTTTCGTGAGGCGCCTTAATGTATATATATGTTTTTCTTTTTAAAATGTCTGTTTTCGTTATATAACATAAATAAATACTTGTAGTCTTGCTCCAAATGAAGCGATTGAATTGATTTTTTATATTTTTTGCTTCGGCAACCTCCCCCCGTCCCCCCATCACCTATCAGAATCTACAGGTTTGTAAACAGCTCGCATTAGTTCAAATAGAGATTGAGTAGGGAAATTAAAACCCATGGTACCACAATGGGCCTCATTGGCTTAAGTGTTCTCTGAAAATTAACAGTCACTTCAACTTAACCAAAAACCCCCCTTATGAAACACCTATCTACGGCGTTGGTGATATCACGAAAAACTCAACAGTCAAAATCAAAAAAATATATTTATTTAATATTAAACAAATTACAAATAATTTTAAAATACTATATAAGATTAGATAAAGAAACCTTATAGAGTAATCTTTATGTCTTACAACTAATTAGCTCCATGAGAGCTTTCATTTTATGGAATGAGGATTACTATATAATTGAAAAATTCATTAAAATAAAAATAATTATTATATATTGAAATTGAATATTGAAACAAATAAAGAGGCAACTAGAACAGATGGCAACCTTGATAGAGTTGATGTCGGTGATCTATAAATAACCTACTGCTTTGAAATGTCATATGATTAGTAGCCATACAATTCAGAAGAATGAATTCCAAAATCTGCACACTCATATACTAGTTTAAACAGTGAGTTGATCACAGCTTAATCACTCAAAGACTACTGAAGAGGAAAATGTAGCGATTTCCGAAACAGACTGTCTAGTCAGCTAAGTGATTGTTGACTCTTTACAGAGTTGTTGTTGTTGTTGTTGCCTTCTTTAAAAACTTACTTGATCTAAAACTCACAATTTAATTAAGAAATAATTATTCTAGGAGACGAAATAATAAAAATGTATGTGGTTTGCTTCGACTACAAGCTGTATTTAAAATAATTAAGTTTGTATGATAAGCAACGTCCTCTTCACATACCAAATAATGAAGAAAGTACAGTTGTGTTTTAAGAGTTTTTGTATTTTGTGCTTCCTCCACTATCTATAGTAATAAAACTCATTTTCTGCTTGTTTGTTTTTTAAACTTTATACAATTCTGAACGGCTCAACGGATTTCGCTCAAACTGGGTATACATATTAAGTGTAGCCTAGATTAAATTGTTACATACTTAGTTTTGCAAGGCCCCCTTCGAAATTTTTCAAGTAACGGTAATTTTGTTATTATAATACCGAAACTGACAAAAACTGCCGAAACTGGCCGTAGCCCAAACCGAAACCGAATATTCGGTCGGACACTAATCGTTACATAAGAATGAGAAAAAACAACATAAAAATCATAGTTTGGACTTTCGATGCAAATATCTCCGCTTTTCATATATATATTTCATTAAATTTTTGTTCAAAAGTTCAATAACACCACTTCACAACAATAGCTTCAACTGTACCGTTAGGTCAGTTTATATATGACGCGCACAGAATAGAAACAGTGTGTTATATTTCACGGGAGAAAAACATTTACGAAATTTTGCCAGCGTGTTATCGGTTTTATTTTTGTTGCTGCTTTGGTCAACAAGCGATGCTGGCTTGACTGCAAACTCGCTATAATATATTTTATGAAGGCAATTTTGCATTCAGTTTTTTAATATGTACATCCAATTACAATATTTATATAAGAAAATTAAATTTATGCAAGTTATTTAATAATTAGTTTTATTTTCATTTAATTTCATTTAATTTCATTTATTTATTAAGTCTATGAACAATATTCTTACAGACTACGATAACTATATACAAAAAATTTAATATATCTTAAAGAATTAAATTCTGTTTAGTAATGACTTTAGCGAATCCTTAGAATTAGCAAAATCTACATCACAATATTCAGACAACTTATTAAGTTCAAATAAAGCTCTATACATTGGAGAGTTTAATGCATAGTTTGCACGGCGTAAGCCTAAATAAAATAAATTAGAATGCCTTAGTGTTCTCGTCGGAACATTAAAGTTAATTAAATCCAAAAGTTGAGGGCAATCGACTTTACCGACTGATATATCAAAAACAAATAACATTGCAAGATTAATTCTTCTAATGTGAAGACTTTTTAAGTTAATGAGCTTGCATTTGACATCATATGAAGGGCCAGGTTCTTCAAAGTTTATGTATCGAAAAGCAAACCTAACAAATGACCTTTGAATCCGTTCTATGCGATTAGAATGTATAGTAAAAGGGTTCCATATAAAAGAGGCATATTCCAAGATTGACCGCACCATAGAAATATACAAAGATTTCAACGTGACAAGATCATTAAAGTTGGAAGAGTTTCGCCGCAGGAACGCAAGCAATGAGTACGCTTTAGGGATAATGTAGTTAAGATGGGAAATAAAATTAAATTTTTTATCAAAAATGACACCTAAATCTTTGATTTCAGTGACACAATTGATCGGAGTATTATCCAGAATGTAAGTAATTGAGTGAGAATGATCTAACTTTGAATAAGTGGAAAAAGCACATTTACTTCGATTCAAAGACAACATATTCTTAACACACCAATCATAAACAGAGTCGAGATCAGCCTGAAGCTTAGAAGCATCTTCTGAATTGTTAACTTTTAAAAAAATTTTTAAATCGTCCGCAAATAACAAGCAGCGGGAATAAACAATGGAATCAGTTATGTCATTTATAAACAAAATAAATAATAACGGACCCAAAATACTTCCCTGAGGGACACCAGAAGTTACTAAGAATGGCCTAGATTTTTCATTTTCAACATTCACAAAGCAAATTCTATCAGTTAGGTATGAATTCAGCCAGTTTAAAAAGTTTGAATGAAAGCCGATTTTAGATAGTTTATTAATCAGAATTGTATGAGCAACTTTATCAAAGGCTTTTGAGAAGTCTGTATAAATAGTGTCAACTGGACACCCTTCTTGAAAGGCATTGATACAGTATTCAGAAAAAACGGTAAGATTTGTAACAGTCGAACGACCAGGAACAAAGCCATGTTGATATGGAGAAATTATACTTTTCACTGCAAAGAAGATCTTATCTTTAACAATTCTTTCGAAGAGCTTTGAAATAGTTGATAGTTTAGTAATCGGTCTGTAATTAATGATAATGTTTTTATTTCCTGATTTATAGATCGGAGTAATAGAAGCAATTTTCCAATTGGCTATAAATTCACCTGTGTGTAAAGATTTATTAAACAAAATTTGCAATGGATTCATAAGAGATGAGCAGCATTTTTTAAGAAAAAACGGGGATATGCCATCGATATCTAACTTGTTTGACATTTTGAGGTTAAGAATTCCATTTTTAATGTCAAGAATCGACAACTCAAGTTGACCAAAATCAATGGAGGATGATACATTGTCTGACGATGAAACAGAAGAACCTAATGAAGGCATAAAGTTTGATTCAAAGAAATCAGCAAAAATATTTGCCGTTTCAGACGCACTTTTAGAAGTTTTATTATTAAGAAACATCGAAGAAGGAATATATGAGCTCTTTTTCCTAGAATTAATAAAGCGCCAAAACTCTTTTGGGTTTGATTTAATTTTCATTTCAAACTTTAAAATATATTGCTTATAGAGGTATTTATTTAAAAAGTTGAACTCCCTCATGTAATGCCGATATCTGAAAAAATTTTCAATAATACCTGTTTGAGCATATAATCTATAAAATTTGTTTCTAAGATTTTTAAGTTTTATAAGCCCCGGTGTGAACCAAGGTATTTTATAGTTTTTTCTATGAGTGCGAGGTATATATTCATTACAAACATTAGAAATAGTATATTTAAAAAAATTAAATGAATCCACCAAACTCAGTGAATAAAATTGAGTACTCCAATCTACGGTAGAAAACGCGCGATTAAGTAGATTAAAATTGCATAAGTTAAAATTGAAATTAGATGTAGAACTATAATTAGATGCGGGTAACAAAAATTTATAAAACTCAAGAACCACATTTAGCGGAATATGATGCATGTCTGAGGAGCAAATAGGAAAAGCCGATTCCTCAACTTTAAAATTTAAATTATTGCTGATAAATATTAAATCGAGAATCTTATTCAACTTGTTTTTATATCCATTGATTTGAATGTTTTTAATTTAATTTGTATTTGAATGATTTTAAGGCCACATTATGAAAAAATACTTGTGTTACTAGTTTAACATAAATAGGGAAAATATTTTGTTTAAAATTAAATTAAAAATCAATATAAATACAAAAGAACTAAAAAAAGATGTCACTTGAAATCAAGTTAAAAAAATAAAATAATAACATAAAAAAGTTTTAAAAATTCTGTTCAAAAAGTATTTTCTTCATGTTTGTAAGGGAAACCCCCAGGGGGCTCGAGGGGGTGTGCCTTTGGCATGGGTGGATCGGCCCTCCAAAGTTAGAAGGGGTCGGTCATACATTTGGACTCGATTGGGGCACTCTAAATGGGTCAAAGAGGGATTTTTCAAAATTAATGTGCTTATTTAGCTCACATTGTCGCCTGTTTATGTTTACGTAGAATCGCGAAAAAGTTAACTCGCGCAAAAGTTAATCGCTCAGAAAATAACTGAGTTTCAGCGTACACCGCTCTAAAAATTTTATATATGAGTTGAATTTTCTGAGTGTATGAGTTTTTAAACCAACCATTACTTTGGCAAGACAAGCAGGTGCGATCTCTTATTTTATTTATTGGTTTTTCCTGAATTTACTTTCTGTTAAAAACATTCTAAAAACCGAAAGTGATCTTTTTGGAAGGAGTTGAAATCATCAATACCTTCATAAGATAGTATGAAAACAAATACGATATAAATCAGGTGGCAGACTTTGTCAATATACGCAAGAAAATTGTCAAGAGTTATTACACCCATGAAGGGAAAAAAAAGAAAAAAATTCGGGTGCTTCTTTAAACCAACCCTTACTAATTAATACATAATAGTGGTATTCACACTGACTTGGGTAGTTGGGTATATTGATTGGCAAATGCCGTTATTTTTTTTTTTTGTAAAGTGTTACTGTATACAAGTACCCATTTACCAATCGACTCTAGCTGACCTCCTGACTTTTTTGGGTAGATTGATTTCTTGAATGCCAAATTGAGTACTAAAAATAGCCAAAAAATGACCTAAGGGCATCAAATTTACAACATTTTTGTCAAAGCTAATAACTCAAATAATAAAAAATTGCCACACCTCCTTTTACCGCTCATAAATCAATAAAAATGCTCAATTTTAGACGGTTTGGGTCGTATTAGACTTAAATTTGGTAATATAGTTTGTATTGTTACTGGCGGCAACTTTACTAAAAATGGGCGTAATCGAACTTTGTTTACGCCCCATTTTCAGGAAATAAGCGTGGATTGAAGCAAAGTGCGCCAGGTATAAGATAAATTGAGCTTCAAGTCGATTTTTTTTCAATTACGAGATGGTTTAGAGAAAAATTTTTGCCACACCCCCTTTTACCGCCCTTAAATCAATTAAAATTCTATATTTTAAGTGGTTTTTCTCGTATTAGACTAATGGTTTGAAATTTATTTCATATGGTTACTTTCGGAAACTGAACAAAAAAAGGGCGTTGTCGCTTTACATTAAGCCAGTTAGTGCTACCGTTTTGAAATTATTTTCAGGTAGCACAGTTCCTGGTTTTTGGGTAGTACAGGGTAGTACCAAACGTTTTTTTTTTAAATTTTTTTATCAAATAAAAAAAGACGAATTACATACGTATGCATATAAAAAGGCAAACAATTTTTATTGAGAATGTTGGAACATATATATTGTTTTACAATGTTAATGCTTTATAATTTAAACATATGTATGAATAAAACAAGTAGCTGTTTTGACAGGAAATTATTTTGAAAAGCTTAAAGCAACATTATGGTAAAAATATAAAAAGATCTTTCAGAGTTAGTCAAGAAAATATTAGTTAAAGATAATTAAAAGTTTTTTACGAACAGTTTATATAGAAAAAGTTTAAGTCATTAACGAAAGTACTGCAGTTCTTTTTTTTTTGCAATTTCTATCCTTAACATTTTTAATTCAATTGATGAATTTGCAAATTATTTTACAAATAAAATGTACTTTTTGAACTAAATATGCTTTAAAAAAATGAGGTAGATATTATGCATTAATTTCGAGACTAAGTTTTGGTATAATTTTATATTTTGGTTTGAAATATTTCCGATGGCATCCATTTTTATAAGCTTTTATTTAACTTGCTTCGTTCGTATGTATGTATGTATGTATGTATGTCCTCAAAAGTTGCAAGTCATTTTTCCACAGCTTTTTAGTATCCGATTAAGCTGAAATTTAGCAAATATATGTAATTCCGGTGACAATGCAATATTATGATAAAAGTTTTTGCCACACCCACATTTACCGGCCACAAATTCATAAAAATGCAACATCTCTAAAACTACGGGGCTGATTCAGCTGAAATTTAAACAAAAAAGGTTCATCAAATAAAACATGGGGTTTATGAAAAACATTTGGCCACACCTCCTTTTACCGCCTACAAATCAATAAAAATGCTGTATCTCCAAAACTACGGGGCTGATTCAGCTAAAATTTTGGCAGTTAATTTCCCTCAAGTAGAGGATGGTTCAGGAAAAAAATTATGCCACACCCACTTTTACCTCTCACAAATAAATAAAAATCCTATATTCTCAAAACTACGGGGCTGATTATAAGCTTATTATAACTTGCTTCGTTCGTTTATATGTATGTTGTCCGTCAAAATTTGCAAACACCATTTTTCGCAATTTTGCAAACTTGTTGGTATCCGACTAAGCTGAAATTTAACAAACATACGTAAGTCCGGTGACAATGCAATATTGTAATAAAGTTTTTGCCATACCCCCTTTTACCGCCCACAAAACAATAAAAATACTTTATCTCTATAAGTTTTGTAAATAAAAGATGTTAATAATAAACCCTTAAGACTAAAAAGTAAAAAATGAAAAGTAAAAACTTTTTAAAAAATAAGCTTTTATTTAAAAATGATGTGAACTAAAAAGAAAAAAATAAATTTAAGTGACATTTGTTATATATGTATATAGTAGGTATATTCTAGGTGCAGAAGAACCCCTCTCTTGGTAACTCATCATCATAATTTAAGTTTGTGAATTGGTAAGTTCTAAGGACTTATATAAATTTTGAATTTTTCAAACACATTTATATTTAAAAGCTTGAGGCACCGATGTCCGCTATACGATTACTACACATTATCAGTGGCATTGAATCTTAAGTCTTAAGCTTTTAAATATAAATGTATTTGAAAAATTCTAAATTTATATAAGTCCTTAGAACTTACCAATTTACGTACGCTTATATTATTATGATCAGTAACCAAGAGAGGGGTTCTTCTGCACCTAGAATATACCTACTATTTACATATATGACAAATGTCACTTAAATTTATTTTTTTTTGTTCACATCTTTTTTAAATAAAAGCTTATTTTTTAAAAAAATTTTTACTTTTCATTTTTTGGATCATAACTAGCCAATAGTTGTAGTTAATCCATTTTTTATCTTTTATGAGGTTTAAACCAGAAAACTTCCTCTCTGCAGCCGCACTGCTATGAGAAAAAGAAAGAATGGATGCAATAAAACTACGAAATTTCGGAAACATGATATTATTTAAACCATTTTTGAGTTTCAAGACTTTGGTCCAAAATTCTTCCAACTCTAAATCTTTCGCAAAATTATCGAAATTTAAAAACATCTCCATTCCTCATCAAGAAGTTCTATGTCGGACTCATCTTAAAAACTGCTATAAGCGGAACAAGAAACATGCTAAAAAATTTTATTTTCTTCCAACTGTCAATCATCTCTCATCAGCTTCATAAATTGGGGAGATCAAACAAACATGCAGCACTGCTCAAAACTATTCTTCAAAGTACTTTATTTCAATTTTCTCAATAAACAAAAATACTCAATCTACCCATCCATACCCAACAACCCAACTAAGTTTCTGCTCAAGAAAATGGCCAAGAGTGACTATGAACTTAAAACCAACCTGTAAAAATTTAATTTAAGGTTATTTATTGTAAAAATGAAAACTCAGACATTAAATCAGTTAAGCGTGTTATTTAGGAAAAATCTGTTTATTATTGTATTTTTTCATTTTTCAAATGGCTTATTAAAGTAAATAGTTCAAAACAAGTCCAAAAAAAGGTCCCTTGGAGCATATTGTGCTAAATGTTGTGCTTTTTGGAAAATATAAAAAGATTTCCCCTGAAGATGTCTTCAAACAAGTGGAGAAACTTAAGGAAAAAATTATGTATTTTTGTTTACATTTCAAAATTACATTTAAGAAATAATAGTCAAAAACCTCTAAAACATATTTATATATTATCATGAATTAATTTTTTTTTTATCTAAATGACCTTGTTATTTATTATGGTGATTTTATATGATTAAATAAACATTCTAAATGCTTGATAGCTTAAATCATACTTGATTTTAAATACAAATTCTAGTTGTTTGATAGTTTAAAATCGTTTATTGAGCTTTAGGTCAAAGTTAGAACAATTAATTGTTCTAACGAATCTTTCCAAAGAAATAACAACAACAACGTTTTCAATATGAAAACGTAAACATCACTAGCTGATTTTATTGCATTTTCGGCCCTGCTAAAGGCTTCATCAGAAATCTTTCTGATACGCCGTGCAAGCGCGCTTTCAAACAACTAGAATTTGTATTTGAAATCAAGTATGATTTAAACTATCATACCTTAAAAGTTTGCATTTAAATCATATAAAATCAATATTATTATTAATAATAAATTAGGGTTTCAGCTTTGCAGAATTTGCAGTATTTTTTACAAAAATTATAACTTTTCCAACATTTTTATATTTAACAGTTGATCTTCTCTTTTAAAAATATTCTATTAAATTCAACCCACCATTCCCTATTAAATGGCAGCCATTCCCTATTAAATTCATCTTACATCTGGTGGGACCACCTCCGACTTTACTCAAACTTTCAGAATTGAATTTTCTAAATCAAATAAAAATCTCATTTGAGTTAAAAATTTTAGATAATTTTTGATAATACGGGCAGCATTTTAGTAAGCCGCATGTAAGACCGAATTCACCGGTAAATTAAAAATTGAATATAATATATACAATATATGACAATTAAGTTCTCTTTGTTAGTAACATAGTAAGGACAAGATGAAAAAAAGGATGGTTGTTAGAAAAGACGGATAAATTTGATGCTTAAAGTTGGGTTTACGAGACTTTTAGTATTTTTAGGCAACAAATTTTACATTCTGATTGCAGTTCAGAGAAAAGAGGTTGTTGAAGTTCATATAAAAGATATAACTGTTCTGTATTTTAAGATTTTTTTCTGTTTTTGAACTAAATTTGGAAAAATAAAGCTAACTGCAGTAAAAAAAAATCTGAGGTGCTTTTAAAACTTTATCAGACATATTCTCAAATGAAGTTTCATATTATATTTCAAGAAACAAAAAAAAAAATCTAAAGTAAAATAAAATCGTACAGTCATTCAGCTTTAAGAAATAAAATAAAATTTAAAAAAAATGCATTTAGTTACTGTAAAATCGGCCTAACTCAGACAAATTTTATTCTAAAACTTTGAAAGTTGTAGCTGTACCTAAAAAATGTCTTGCCAATTTAAAACTATTTGAAATCATTTAGGTAATAAAAGTCCATTAAATGCTCTACCAAAGGTCTTCAAGCAAAAATATTCCTCCAGTTTGTAGAGTAAAGTAATTCCTACTACCTACTTAGAGAATACTACCTACTATCCGAACTTTCTGGTTTCCAACCACAGCCAGCACGAAATTTCCCAGGGAGCCAGCTGACGATTGTCAAGACCCGAGCAAAGCTTCCATCAGGCTCTTTAACATGTCGAAAACAGACGAAAACTTCTTTAGAACATTTATACTTGACCGTGACATCTTTTTTTTTTATTATTATTTATTATGGTGTACATTAAGACTAAGTCTTTTATAGTACTACATTAAACATGAACATTGAGTTTATAAAAAGTAACTTAAAACTAACATTACATTATAAATATTTCAATTAACAATACAATTTTAAAGGAAATGCAAAAATATAAAAAATACAATATGAAACATTAAAAATGAAACAAATATTTGATTACAATAAAGGGTCTTATTGATTTTCAAGTAATACACACGGCAATTAAAAATAAGTAAATTATAAAGAGGAAGAAAGCTAAGATTAAAGCATAGATGAGATTAGAAAAATAGCATAAAATAGAATTATAGGTTTATTGATTTAAAGTTTTGTAATAATTAAAAATGGCATGTTTAAAGCTGGTTCGAGAGATTATATGTTTAAGAGAGTTAGGTAGTGTATTCCAAGTTCTAATGGTGCTGATGAAGAAGAATCTGCTACTATTTAGGTAGTTATGCCTAGGAACAATTAGGTTAGTAGACCGCTCAGACTGAAAAAATTGGAGTTTTAAAAAAAAAATATTCTGGGCTATGGGTGTGGATATTTTGTGTAAAAAAATAGTGTTTCGAATGCTCAAATATTCAAATAAGCTACAGCCAAGAATGTCTTTACTTCTGAAAGAAATGTGATCATATCGGTTGACTCCATATACATACCTAGCCGCGTTATTAAATGCCACAAGAAGTTTATGCTGTGAGTTTGAATCAAGCTGACTATATACGACGTCAAAAAATGCAATATGGGGCATTATTAATTGTACCACTAGTCTGCGACGATTTTCAAGAGGTATGAAGTTTGAAGAAGTGCGTAAGTAACGTAAAGTCCCATAAATTTTCCCTATAGTGTTATATATGTGGTCTATACAAGTAAGGTTAGAGTTAATTATGAATCCTAGATTTTTTGCTTTAAACACAAATTCAAGTTGCTGAGCTCCAATAAACAGGGGAGGGATATGAATGAAGCATGAGTTACTCCTAGCAATAGGAAGTACATTAGATTTTAAGGGATTAATAAGAAGCAAGTTTTTATTAGCCCAATTATTCAGCGAGGTCAAGTCATAGTTCAGTCTATACGTCAAGTCTTCTAAGAGTCCAGTAGGTCGCGATAGATAGAGTACGTCGTCTGCGTAGGCGTGAAAAGATGCGAATTTACAAACTGAAAAATATCATTAATAAATATAGAGAAGAGGAGTGGACCCAGGATAGACCCTTGAGGAACTCCAGTATGAACTGCTCTAAGAGACGAATAAACATTTCCTACTTTAACCCGTTGCATCCTACCTTCCAAATAGTTAGATATTAGCCCCCGTATTCATAAACCTGTTTTAGCGATAGTTATACAGTGAAAAATATTTTGTTATGCATAAACGTATATTATCATCAACGTTCTAAGAGTATTTTAACAATCGTTAAAATCATTCTGAACATCGTTCCTACTCGTTCCTCGTCGTTGTTTTGTTCAAAGGGGTTGATCCTTGCTCTATACATTTTTCGGCGCTTTGGAAAAGGATCCTCTTCTTCCACTAAAGTGCAGATAATCAAAATATTGAACATGTCCATTGCTTTTATATTTTTGTTTACTTTTCACTTCACTTTTTTTTGCTTTTTTAATGCCTAACATAACTTGTCAAAATCAGCTATGGGTGTTGTTACGGTGTTCGTCATATGATCCCTGGTCATGACACTTTTTACTCTCTTTTTTTCGTTTGATGAGCTGTGTGACGAAAGTATGCTATGCTGGTGGTCATATGATGCCTAAGCACCAGTACACTTTTTGCTACTTTTAGTATTTTTACAACCGACGTGTTGCTATTAAGCAGGTTTCATTACTGCTTTCATACATTTTATACTTAAAGTGTACTATTTTCGTGCAAAAACACAAATATTGTGAATAAGTTCACAACGCAACACTGGTTTGATCCCATGATTTCATATTTTTGTCAAATCATTT
Organism: Dichetophora obliterata; assembly: GCA_963920525.1. Classification (NCBI taxonomy): domain Eukaryota; kingdom Metazoa; phylum Arthropoda; class Insecta; order Diptera; family Sciomyzidae; genus Dichetophora; species Dichetophora obliterata. Next base: position 41,930,656 of record OY986438.1, on the reverse strand, counting down.
GGTGACCGTAGTGGTGAAAATTTGCTCTCTTGCTCTCGCTCTCAAATTGTTAATATACATTGAAACAACAACAATGCATGACCATGATGAGCCTATGACCACCACCGTAACAGGGCACTTTCTGGCGACAAAAAGTCTGTTTTTCGTCAAGTTCTTTCGTTAAGCTGTCAGCTGATGAAGTGTTGCTTACCGTTTTTAAAAAATTCCCATATTGCATAAAATGCTCTTAAAATACGTTTATGCATAAACAGCATTTTAAGGGATAGTTTGTGTTCTAACTAAAACAGTTTTTAACGAGTGCATAACAAATGTAATGAATACGGCCGTAGATTTACAGAACTAGAACTAAACTTAAAGAATTTTCTTAGCTTCTCACAAAGAAGTGAATGATTGACTAAATTAAATGCTTTAGAGAAGTCGATCAGGCACAGTAGAGTGAGATAGTTTTGATCATAATTAATTCTGATGTCATCAAAAATTTTAACTGCAGCAGTAGCACAACTGTGTCCAGTTCTAAAACCAGACTGCAGCGGTGATAGTAGCTTATTTGATTTTAGGTATTCAGAAACTTGGTTAGCCATAATACGTTCAAAGACTTTTCCAAGAGCAGACAGTATACTTATAGGTCTGTAGTCATTTGGTACAGATGCAGAAGAAAATTTAGCTACAGGCAAAACCGTGGAAGCCTTCCATAAATCAGGAAATTGGGAGCATGTTAAACAATGGTTAATGATATGAGTAAGAGGCGATATTATAAAAGGCAACACTAATTTTATAAATTTTATGGGCATTCCATCAATACCTACAGCATTTGAGATGATATTCATTATGCGTTTAGCAACGTAATCCTCACTTATAGAAATAAATTCAAAGGAAAAAACTGAGAGTTACTAATCAATACTGGCAACTCTACACTATTAACACTGCTTGCTGAGACAGGGTTTCCGCTTGCTAAGAAAAAGTTATTGAGCTCATAAGTATCTAAGTTACACTCACTGCTATTTTTGTTAAATACTCTATATCTTTTGATGTTCTGCCATAAATGTTTGGAATTTAAGTTTGGGTTCAGCTTAGAATTATAGAAATTGATCTTTGCTTGTCTGATCATGACAGTAGCAGCATTTCGAGCTCTTCTAAAGTCATCCCAGTTTGCATTTGAAGGATTTATTTCTAACTACTTTATTTCAGTCTAACTGCTACTAATACACGATTTGTAAACCACAGACAAAAATTATTTGAAACTTGAACAGTACGTAACGGAACATGATGAGCAAATATAACATAAAAAACTTAATCTTCTCATCAACCGAGTCATAAAACCAGCAATCATTCCATTGCATGGTAGTTAAGTTTTGAAAGAAGGCAGAAAAATCTATTGATTTAAAGTCATGATAAGTAAAACTAGCAGGAGAGTTTCTACCTAGTCTAATATTGAGGCTACAAAAAAGTAAATCATGATCAGACAAGAAAGTTGTCTGATCAAATTTGAAAAGTAGAGATATATCAGAGACTAAACAAACATTAAGAAGACTTGGTTCACAACCATGCATGTAACGGGTGGGAATGCAATTATTAATAATATTTAATCCACAGGTAGAAGATAGGCTATAAAAATTTTCACTAACAGAGTCATTTTGCAACAGATTTACATTGAAATCACCACAGACAAAAAAGAAGTCATAATTAATAAGTTAACTGGTTAAATCTGAAAAAAATGGTTCTATGCTATGACAACGATGTGGATTATAAATACACGAAACTAATATTTTAGAATTATTATCAAAGATTTCTATATTGAGGAACTCACAGGCATCATCAAACGCATTTTTATTGACAAATTTAACATCAAGATTGGACTTACAAAAAACAGCTACACCACCTCCTCTTCTAACACACCTGTCATTGCGCAAAATTTTTATAACCATTTATATTATGGTGTGAGTCAGGAATTTCACACTTAAACCAAGTCTCTGAAACACAAATAACATCTACAGACGAGTTCTCAAATATATATTTAAGCTCCTAGCATTAAAATAAACTTCATTTAAACCAATGCGTTGCTTACACAAAACATTGATGAGAGTCTTATGATTACCCACAGCACCATTAGATAATGCATCAGAAGTTATCATAATCAACATTCAACGAACCAACTACAAACATTATATAGTAAGATAGAATAAAAAATATTAAGTTAAAAATATAAAAAGAGAGAAAAGAAACCATAGATTTAGCTAGAAAAGAGGGAAAAAATAAGGTGAATTATAATAACAGATTATTAACATTATCACAAACACTTTTAAATTAACCATATAATACAACAATTTAAAATCCTAAGTTGAGGTTCCAGCGACGCAGTCAACGCTTTCTTTGCTGTTTACTAATTTGGCCTCACCATCACGAGACGTTCTCACAAATACTCGCCACGCAAAGTAAAAACGGCAACAAGTTTGTTCACCCTTTTTAACTGACCAGCATTGAGCATTATCATTCGATTTGTTTTGGTCAAACTTTCATTGATATAAAATATTTCACCTCCACACCCGATGTCCCTGAGTGTGAGGTGCCGCCTGTTCGTTTTGCGAAATGCAGCAATAGCTTTAAACAGGCAATTGCGCTCATAAGTTGTCGCCAGCTTAACGATGATCGCTGCATTATTGTTGTTGGTTTTGCTACGCACTCTAAAAATATCGCGCAGCCTCAGAGAATCACATTTAATTAGTGAGCAAACTCTGTTAAAAATGCCGCTAAGGTTTTCGTCAGAAACAGAGGGGATTCCATTGATGATGACGTCAGTGGAAATATCGTCACTCTCATAAGATTCAAGCTGAGATTTCAGCGCTCTCACGTCATCATCCAGAATAGTAGAGTGTGGAGCTTTTGTCGCTGCATAGACTTTGCAGTTTTCTATTTCTTTATTTATTTCTTTAATGTTCTCTTTTTACATACATATGTCAGCACATGCAGCTTCAACATTAGAAACTCTTTCTCCCAGATTGCGTATGGTGGTCCACATGTTGGAAAGTTCAGCTGACACTTCCCCAATCCTCTGCATCACCCTATTCTCCGACGCAGCAATCGCTCCAGTAAGCTGATCAATGATGCTCTCTCGAATGCTGTTGAGCTGCAAGCTCCAATTTACATCCGACATCATAGACAAAGTTGTGGCTGATGAGTCATCTGCTTTGCCTACAGGTGTCCCCGGTGCAGCAATTTTGCGGCTGCTTGTAGCACTTCGGTGTATTTTATTGTGGACGTTGTTATTTATTTTAATTTAGTTTTGATTTTTATGCGCAAATATGTCGTTTTTAATACGATATTGACACGAAACGAAATATAATTTTTTTTATAGTTACTGGTGATTGAAATTAAACTTGGTGGACCAATAAATCGACAATTTCGCGTTGAGTTAGCCAGACCCAGAAAAAACACATATACTCGTTGCACATAATACAATACAGAATGTGGCCATTAAAATTGTACTTGATTAGGTATTGTACTTGAATCCAATTAATTAAATACCGCTTGATCAACAAAACCCTATTTCGCAATTTCTTTAGCTTACTTAGAGATGTTAACATCTTACTTCGGGAAATTTGGAAGCGTGTCGTAGTATACTTAAGACTATACTGCGGTCAAGTATTACAATGTTTAATGCTATACTGAACCCTCATTCTTAAAAACGGTCTGAAGTCAAAAATGTATCAGGTCTCCTCATCATTTAATGGATGACTATCCCCTCGCTTTGTATATTGGATTGATTTATCATCCATCGAAGGCTTAGTTCTATTTGTTATGATAATTTAATACCATAACCATGCCTTCTTCAAGATTGGGCTACCATAAAGCAATATTCAAGGTAAACCTTTTGTTTTACAGAAATCGGATGAATCATTCAAGAGCCGTGCCTCAAGAAATAACTTTTTTTGAGGAGAAATCATGATCCGTGCTCCATGAATTTATCCATCCAATATCCAATTAACACCCTTTCTCCTGGCTTTGGACAAGCAGAAATACATGAGGTTTTGTGTCAGATAGTGGATGGATGAGCTCAAAAAAAACTTTAGGGGTGAAAAAATAAGACCAATTCATATCTTTAACAAGACAATTTTAAAGACAATTTTAAAGAGATGGGAACTATTTTTTTATTTTAGTTTTAGTTTTTTGCTTGTATGACGACAACCAGAAGGGTTGAAAATAGGGGTGTGTATGTTTAGAAGTAATGTTGGTTATAAAAAAAGTAATATTACTAGCTAATACACTTCACCTCTCTTAGATCCGCGATTTTCATGAACTGTTTTGATATTTTTATGAATTTTTTGGTTACGTTTTTATGTTGACTTTCATAAGATAAGCAGATAGAGATAAGTGTGTACAGATAAAATATTGAGCATGAAATATTTAAAAGCAGTTTGATCCCGCTACGCGTCAATTTTGAGGAGATTGGCATTTTAAGCTTACTGATGGCAGTAGAAAATTATTGCAATATTTTACAACTCAGGTGTTTTGTATTTTTATTAAAAATTATGTTTTACTATATATAACGGGAAAAAGTGTGTTACCGGAAACTAAAATTTATTAATTTTGCCTGCAAATCTAACTCTGACTCCTTGTCTTCTAAATCCATCTCTAATTCTAATTCATATCTACTCTTATTCTACTTCTGCCTCTATCTCGTATTTTGCATTCTTAATTCTTACTATATCTGCTGAATTAAATTTTTTTTTTGTATTTTGCAATTTTGTTGATTGAAATCAGTAGCTGCGTCGGTGGTCCTTGACGCTAAAAGCAACGTCATCTCAACAATTTGCTACTCGCTGAGTCAAGAATCGTTAACAGAATTTTTAATTTCTTCCTGGCCATGGATATAAAACACATTCAATTAATCACAAAAACACAATCTAATGGGAACAATTCAGCTGGGAGGGCAAGTAAATATTACTTGGTCATGAGTAACAGTCACGTAGTTTCAGTTTGGAGGCGCCTCATGAACCCAACCAACTGAGAACAGCAGGGAAATTTTCCAAGGAACTGACAAAAATGCGTCCCTAGAAACAGGCTCAAAGTAATATTGAATACAAAAATCAACATCGAAGAATATGCACACAATATAACGAAGACAAATGAAATAAAATAAAATAATTTGTTAAGCGCGTGTTAAGGTCTTAGCTGTAAGTAAATGAAAGTAACAATAGCCAACAACAGCTAAACAAGATAAGGTGGTGAAAAAGATTATAACTGGGAAACGAGGCGTTCATGCGTGGATAAATTAAATATGCAAAGCGGCAGCACTGCTGCTCTAATGCACGCTAGGAAGCAGCATTGAAGACATGTTGGGGCAGGTTTAACATATTAATGAAAATTTATTTTAATGGAAAACAAGTGTTTTTCGGTCGAACGAATACTTAAGTAAAATTAAAAAAATAAAAAAATATGTCCAGATGAGCTTTTTAAGTGGTTTTGCATAGCTGGAAGATGGCATGACTTTTATTTGTAAGACATTTTGTAAATTGAATTTTAAGATTTAAAAAAAAAACAACCTACTTTCAATCAGGCTTCAAAGTACAGTACATTAGCAATACAGCCTTTCAACACACAAAACATCAGTGCGATCAAGATAAAAAGTGTAATGAAACTGAGCCCAAACAATAGTTGAAATTGTCACAATAAGTTACTGAAATAAAAAGCCGCCAAAAAAAAAACACAAAACGCCAAACCGGAAAAACTCGCCATTAGATAAAAATTATAACAGCGCCTTCTGGATGGTATGACATTAAAGAAAATGAAAACGAACTGAGCCAAAGATGCAACCCTGCGATATGAACACTAAGGATGTGAGAAAAGTAGGCGGGCAACAGTAGCTACTGATGGACCAGCAAGATAACGATCTCATAGTTGATAAGCAATGAGAATAAAAAGGATACATGCAACCTCTACAGAAACAAACCAGACGGCCAGCCAACAACAATTACTACCTAAAACATAGCGATGTTTTGCCCAGATAATGAAAGGACAAGTGAACGGAAGCGAAAGGAAGAGACTAAATCGCATGGGTTCGGCCAGAAAAGGTATGCTTAGCCAGAGAGAGATGTGTTGGCGCAACATAGTGATTAAATGAATGAGCTGCTAGATGCTGTTGCCAGATAGAAATAATCCAAAAAATAAAAGCATTCGAATTGTACACAAATATAAAGAAAATACTTCAATGAACAATGAATGAAAAACAAGAGAAAAAATGAATATGATTTTTGTAAAGTAGCTAAAAAGGACCAATTCTTATGGCTAGCAGTGTAAAATTGAGCCAACTTTCATTTATGAAAAGCTGCTGTTGCAGAAACAAGTGTAACATGACCGTGCTACACTTTTGTTGTAGCAAAAAAAAAATAAATTTTTCAATAAGAAAAAACAAAAAGCTTTGAAAATCAAAGAAACCCGTTAAACAAATAAAACGGAAACTTGAACTTGAAATGAAAGCAAAAAATAAAAAAAGGGCAAGAGCTAATGTTAGACAAAGGGTTCAGTTGGATAAATGAAATTGAAATGTCAGACAACTTTGGTGTGAGTCAAAAATTATAAAAAAAAATTCGTAGAAAGGTGTCGAAGGATTCAAACTAGAGAATGTTAAATCCGATTTGAGACTCTTCGATAAGCCGGTTTTTTAATTTTTTTTTCTATTTTTAGGGTTTCGATTTTCTTTAAATCAATAATTTCGGTTTATTTAAAAAACCGATTACTTAAAGTCGAGTTATTCGGATTATTTAAAATTTAGAGTAATTTTTTTAACTCTTTTTCTTTCTAAATATACAAACTTTTCTTGTTAACAAAAAATTCCAACGAAATTGACTTCTGTACAGGAATTCCCAAACGCGCTAACGACAATTTTTAATATCGTTAGTTAGCGAAAACTGTCATTTTCTATGAACGTGGCATGCACAATGACCGCTAATGACAACGATTCTTATCATTAAATTTTTGGGAATTTCACTACTGAACTGTAAAGAACTTTATGCCTAATTTTGTGATCAATTTAAAAAAAAATTGTTTGTCTGAAATGTACCTTAGCCTGTACAATAAGTATTTTAAAATTTTTTTATACATATTTTATTAGATTTTCATACTTTTTAACTGTAGTACACTTACAAATGAATTTCGGTAAAATTTTTTGGGTTTTTGTTATCACTTTTTTTTAATGTTTGATTAAAAAAAAAGTTCGATTTTAAAATAAAAAAACACAAGTTTTTGTTTTAAAAATCTGCAGTTGCTATAGTTTTAAGGAAAGTTTTTTTTTGAAACAAAGAACTTACATTTGTTTAAAAAATTTACACTTTTGACTTAAAAGTAAAAATTTCTTTGTTTTATTTTTATTATTGTTTTTTTAAATTAATAACACACTCAGAAGAAATCATACTTAATCAAAGAAAATTTACTCAATATTGAAGAAAATATTACTTGTTTTAGCGCTAAAGAATTTTGTGTTTTTCAATTGAATATTTGTCTTTGAAAGAAATAATTTGTTTTTGAAAGAAATAATTAAAATTTGGTTTGGAAAATTATTTTGGTATATCAAGGAAAACGTTTCATTAAAAAAAAAATCCTTGGCAGACAAGTCAATTTTTTTTAATTATGGAGTAAAATTTATTTGATTTCAGTATGCTTTTTTTCAGTGTATGTATAACTTTGTAACTTCATGTAAAAGTTGGTCAAATATTTGACCAACTGTGGCTTAATTTTCTAAATATATAATTTTAGAAAATATTGCAGTGAGCCATTCTACTGCATAATACAGTGGCTCACAGATAATTTTGTTTGATGATTTTTCAAATCTAAATTCATTAATATTTAAATTTTGTTATTTATAGAAAACAAACAGAAAAGAGATAACTTTACAATAATACGCTCATTTTATACAATATTTGTGCAGAAGATTACTTGTTATGTTCGACTATGAATACATTTGTATGTACGTGTGTGTGTTTATAGAAAATTAAGTCAAATAAACTTGATAAATGAAAAAATATGAACCACCCCAGTTGGAGTTCGAAGCTGTTTGTAAATTCATCAGAGACTGCATTTTTTTAATTCAGTTTTTTGCTCAAAAACGAACCGAGTGATTGTGATGCTCCCGGTGGACGATTAAAAATACAAAAGCACATCAAACTGACGTTTGGATGGAGGTTATAAATTCAACAACAACGTCAATAGCAAAAATACCACATGACGAAAATTGTGCGCATAAATCGTAAAATATTTTAAAATCAATCAAAATGTGCCCATAGCATTCCCAGCAGATGCCGATACCGATGCAGTTGGAGTTGGCAACTCTACCATCATTGCCAATTGTTCAATTTGCAGCCGCGATTTTGCTGCAATGTGTATATAGTATATAATAGAAACGCGGGTGCACTCTGGAAAACTCCAGAGTATAGAGCTGCGCCTTTATGCAATATGGTTTGTGTTATTTTTGGTTTGGTTCTCATTTTGGTTGTGTATAAATTATGGTGCACTGCGGCTGAGTGGTGTTGCCAACTAACTGACTAACAGCCTAAAAGCATCGCCATGATGTCAATGACAGATCGATGGGTAATATTTTTACATTGGACGCCATTGTAATTTCACTTTGATGGTATATTTTTTGGGTATTTGCATTAAACAAACACATTTTTTAAATAATCAATGAAAACACAGTTACACCGACACAACAACAATGCCGACAACGACAGCAGCAAATGCAATGCGAATAAATTAATGCAGTTGCGTCAAGCAACACAACATATGGCTCCGTCCATGATGAATTGCAACACAGCATTTTGACATTTTGTGTCGGCTCTCCGAGGATATGCGCAAGATTTAATCGATGTGATTGCTTTGCCTGTCAAAGCCAAGCGGCACAATGATGCAGTTGAAGGACAGAGCCCCTCGTTGAAAAGTTGAAAAAGGAGTGTGTAAAATGCAAATGGCGAATGCTTGCAAAAACATTTTAAAAAAATTCGAAGAGAGTCAACATTTCAGTACATTTCATCATAGTTATTTTTTTTGGTATTCCGAATTTCTAAGATTTCCGCTATTTTCATGATTGCTCAATAGTTAAGTTTTGATAAAATCTAAAAGCTTTAACGATCACGGTTGTGAAAAATATATTAACAGCAATTTATTTTTATTTTTTATTTTTACAATATTTTTTTTTCAGAATTAACGTTTAATAAAACTTAATTATTTTATATATGTATATTAAGGTGCCTAACGAAAAAAAGTTGCTCGGCATGATTGCTCAAGATAATACTTGGCTTATGTCCCCAAATATTTCGGCTCTAACGGTAGCCATCCGTGAGCTGGAATTGTTTGAAATAACCTCTAAAAAATCGAGTTTTTTGTAAAAATATTGGCTGATGTGGTGATTTAAAATAAAAAATGGTCAAAAATAGAAGTAAGAAAAAATTCTTGCAATCTGCATAAAAAAAATAAAGTTTTTTACGTGGGACCAAAGATAATTTGGATGTTCAAAACTTAAATATTAATTATTAAATTAGCACTGAAAAAATATTGTAAGAATTTAAAAAAAAAAAAATAAAATCAATGATGGTGCATTTTTTCAGCTTCATTTGAGTAAACTTTTCATTGAATATGTTGTACCCATCCCAACTAAATACATAAAATTTCAACAAAATCCATGGTTTAATAGCGCTATACAAAATCTTATCATAGATCGGAACACAGCTTACAAGCGTTGGAGGAGGTTTAAGACTCCTGAATTTTACGTAGAATTTAAACAGATAAGGAAACCCGTTCGAATGAAATGAAGCAGTCAAAAATCAATTACTATAGCGAAAAATTTCAGAATGCAATTGATAGTAAGAAATTGTGGAGTGAAATCCGTAAAATTGGCATTGGCAGGGACAATACTCGTAATTGCGATGCTGTGGATGTAAATAATCTAAATAAAAAATTAATCAATATTCCAATGTCTGCAGTCATGGGAAATGTCTACACTAACTCATTTGGAAGCCTCGATCATAATGTTTTTTTTTTCATTTCATTGCGTTAGTCAATGTGAAGTTCTCCAGAGCATTCTAGCGATTTAATCGAATGCTACTGGTTTTGATGATACTCCCCAGCATTTCTTAAAATTCTTCTTCTCATACTTTTACCTTATATCACTTACATTTTCAACACAATCTCAACCACTTCAAGTTTTCCCATCAACTGGAAGGTAGTTAAAATTATACCTGATCCGAAAAATTGCAAGGAATTCCGTCCGATTGCGATATTACCATACCTTTCCAAGGCTCTGGAGCTCCTTCTTTACCAACAAATTAAACAATTTGTTCTTGATAATAAATTGCTAAGTAATATACAGTCAGCTCACCGAGGCTGTGTAACAGCACTAATAGATGTTATTGAAGATATGCGTTCAGCCCTAGATGATAATCCAATAGAGCTTTTTAATCCTATTGGACCATGCGAAAGCTTTTGATACCGTTGTTCATAATATTCTCTATACTAAACTCACAAATTAATTTAACTTTACATCTACTGCAGCTAACCTTATGCGGTCTTATTTATCTAAAAGATCGCAAGCCGTTAGTGTAAATTCTCTAAAGTTCACACTTCTACCTGTCTCACGTGGTGTTCCTCAAAGATCAATCCTTGGGCCACTTCTGTTCTTCATGTACATAAATGATTTACGTAGGACTATACAAAACTGTAAGACTCATCTGACTCATCTGTATGCAGACTGTTGTACAGTTGTATGCAAGCTGTTGTCGCGATTCTGTATCAAATTGTGTATCTACCGATCTAAGTCTCATTACCAGATGGGCCGGGGAGAATGGTTTGAGCCTTAACCCAAATAAGTCGAAGTGCTTAGTTATTACAAAAAGAATAATAGACATTGCAAATTTTCCAAATATACTACTAAACAACTGCCCAATACAGTTTGTAAATTCTGCTAAAAATCTTCGTATTATTTTTAATCGAACCTTAACTTGGAACGCACACATTTTGAGTACTGTTGGAAGAATATATGGTATGTTGCAAGTACTGTGGATCACTCAGTTCTTCACTCCATTGCGAATTAGGTTACTTCTAGCTAAGACTTATCTTCTCCTTACTCTCCGCTACGGATGTGAATTATTTGCTAAATGTGATGCTGCTTGCACAACAAAACTAAATGTGATTTTCAACAAGACAACTTATCGCAAGATACGTTTTTGGGTTGAAATCTAGATACAGTGTTTCACATTATTCTTTCGTATATGTAATATGTCCTTCGTAAATGTCCTTAAACTCCGCACTTTGCTGCTGCTGCACAAAGTTATATACTCTAGAGAGCCTGTCTATATACGTGAAAGGCTTATCTACTCGCGATCAAATCGAGCAAAAGCTCTAATCCAGCTTTGACATTTTTGCCTTACACCGGAAAGACATTTCTATATCTATGCTATACGTCTTTACGTGGAACTTGTTAGCCACTGAACTTAGATCTATCCAAAATACCGTGCAATATAAAAATAAATTACATTTATATTTTTCTCGTTGCAATGAAATAAAATCTTATTCACTTTCTTTTATTTTATTTTTAATTTTATTTATTTTTATTTTTAGCACTTTTAATTTTTTTTATTTATTTCTCATTCTAATCATTAACTTATAGACTTACAGTGATACTGCTATATTTAATTTATTTTAATTCTTTAGCTATAAGCAACATTGTTTTTCATTATAAGCTAAATCAATATATGAAGCTAGTAAAGGGTGTTTTTTATAGAGTGATACAACTTTGAGTAAATATAATTGCTTTATTTGACCACCCATTTAACAGTTGATAGTTAGTTGCTTTTTGTTTAGGTTGCTTTAACATTTTATTATGAATCGATTTACAACTATATGGATCGATAGAACAACACGTGCAAATTGTGGAAATCTTTAATCAAAATAATGGTTCTGTTCGTCAAACTTATCGTGTACTTCGTCCATTTTATGGCGTACATAATCGTCCTTCAGAGCTGCTAATTCGAAGAACAATAGATCGTTTTCGGACCACATTTACTGTTACTGATAATGTGCATCCCGTGAGACGCCGAGCAGTGCGCATTTAAGAATCTATAGCCGCTGTATAGGAAAGCATTGAAGATGATCCTAATCAATCAATTCGTCGCCGTTCTCAGCAACTGGGGTTGTGTCCTTCCACTTTATGGAAGATTTTACGAAAAGATCTTGGCTTAAAACTTTTCAAGATTCTACTTGTGCAGGAATTAAAGCCAAACGATCATCGTATGCGCCGCCAACTCGGCAAATGGGCTGAAGTACAAATTGATATTGATTTTGAATTTCAATGGAAAATTTTATTTTCCGATGAAGCCCATTTTGGGTACGTAAATAAACAGAATTGTCGTATTTGGAGTGAAGAGAATCCACAAGCTTTTGTCGAAATACCATTACATCCACAGAAAATTACTGTTTGGTGCGCTTTATGGGCTGGCGGCGTCATTGGCCCACATGTCTTCAAAAACGATGATTGTCAGAATGTTACTGTCAATGGTGAACGGTATAGGAACATGATTCGAAGTTTTTTCGTACCTCAATTAGCTGGCATTAATCTTGCTGATATGTGGTTCCAACAAGACGGAGCCACATGCACACAGCGGGCGCTACAATTGATTTACTCAAGGAAACTTTTGACGAAAAAATAATTTCACGAAATGGCCCAATTAATTGGCCCCCAAGATCATGTGATTTAAACCCATTGGATTATTTTCTTTGGGTTTATGTAAAGTCACTTGTCTACGTCGATAAACCACAAACAATTGAACACCTGGAGATCAACATTCAAAGAGTTATCGGCGAGATACGGCCGCAAATGCTGCGAAAAGTTTGTGAAAATTGGTGTTTAAGATTGCGCCTAATACGCACCAGCCGTGGCAACCACATGGCTTAAGTCATGATTAGACATTAATGCCATAAAATTTTCTATTCAATAAAGCTCGTTTTATTGATAGTTAAAATAAATTACTATATTTTATTATGATTTAAACTTGTATGACTCTATAAAAAACACCCTTTACTATTATCATAAGGTTTCTTTGTTAAATCTTGTTGTACTAGCTTGTAGCAATTCAATTAAATACAAATACAAAAATGCAATGAAGTTATTTGAATTTTGAAAGTTTTTGCATGGAAGTAAAATTAAAAAATTTCAAAAATGTGCGTGAAAATCATTATCTTTAATCCGATTGCAAACATTTAAAATTTTTTTAATTCAGATTTCTGACTGTTTATTTTTTTACAATTATTAAACTAGCCAATATTTTTACAAAAAACTCGATTTCTAGAGGTTATTTTAGCCATTCCAGCTTACACATGGCTATCGGTAGAGTCGGAATATTTGGCAAATCATCATATCATAAACCAAGGATTATTTTGAGCATTTGTGCCGAACAACTTTTTTTTCTATGACGCCTTAGAGATTAATAATCTTAACAAATCCACTTTGTTTGGAAAACTTCCTGCAAGAAAGCCCAATGTAGCTACACAGATGAATAAAATTTAACTGTTCTCTTAACAATGAAAAGAAACTATCGATCTAAAAAACACAAACTGGTCACATCTCGCTTATAGTTCTGCGTTACAATGTCATCACTGAAAAATTTTTACAGGCGGGAATGTATTCAATTTTCATTTCTACCAGCAAATTTTGGTCTGAGTTCATAAAAGTTGGTGTATTTTTGCGAAGAATTAAGTACGTTCAGTGTTAATTCCTAATTTTTACTGATATTTCTACTTTCTGATGTTCATGTTTTAGTCCATGCTATATTCACAACATTATTAAGTAAAAGAATCGCTTAATATTTCGTTCAATCTTCAGTCTGTTTATTCTGCACTTGTTATCACCAGTTGGCAACCAGGGAGAACAGAATCTTCAACAACAATCCTCTGGTCAAACTTTGTCAGTACTCCCAATGTACTTTATGTTAAAAAGACATGTTTTAAAGACATGTACTCTATGTTATGTTAAAGCTAATTATCTTATCATTCATTCTTTTGTTATGCAGAACTGTAAGTAAGAACTATGTTTTATGTATTTACATAAAGAAAATAGCATCCTATATCTGGTGAGTAATGGTGAGAAAAATAATAATAAAATCAATAAAACAAAACGAAAAAAGAAGATCATACAATTCAATTGGCTTGGATGCGTCTAACTCGTGAAAACATGAGTACTTAAAAATGTGAACAAGTGAACCCGTGTACTCGTGTACACGTAAACACGTACTTTTGCTACTACACTTGTAGAACGTGTTTACATTCACGTGCAGTTCGAGTACGTGTTTTAAAAAACCAACTTCACGGAGTTCGAACTTCCGTGTTCACGTGTATTTCGAAACACTTGCTTTAGTTGGAGCTCTAATTTAAAGCAAAAATTGCGAAAATTATTTATTGCGTCCTTTCCTTTCGTAATTTTGTTTCGGTGTTCTCTTCTATTTTCGTTGTGCTTCTGAAGAGTAAAAACAAAAAATTGGTGCCGGAAAATTTATAATTTGGGATTATGACCGCTTTAAAAGAGGACAAATCCCAAATGGGGATTCTGACCCCTTGGAATTATGTCCGCTTTTAAGAGGTAATAAATAGTCCCAAGTGGTTTCAAAAAATACTGATATCTGTGTCGATAAGCAATAACAGCTTAAGTCTGATTTTAAAGTTTCGAGAAATCTTGCTTCAAAGTTTTCAGTCGCCATATAAGTTACATGAAAGCTTCTTTTTTTTTATCATATCTTTGACTGAGGTCATGCTAGAAGCTCCAGATTTTGTGTATTTATAGTGCTATATACGTGAAACACATCTGCATTAATAACTCAGATCTGTCTTAAGCCGACTTAAGCTATTTTTTCTTAATACATACATAAGAGAAAATTATTTGCCCTTGTGCGTAATAGTGATAACAACATCAACAAGGTGAAATAAATTTTTGTATGGTTTTTTTTTTTTAAATAAAATAACACTGGTCAACAATTTAGCAACTTTTTCGTGCCACACGAACTTTGATAGCTAATACTGTTTAAGCTATATTCTCACGTTATGAAACTGAATTTTTTTTTTATTTGGCCTCAGGTTTTTTGTGATTTTGGACTTTGTGTTTTTACGACTTTGATCCTGTTTTTATGCTCTGGAATCCAAAGAGCTTAACGCAAAGCAAAAAAAGCACCATCCTATAGAATATTAAACCAGCTTTTTAGTGAGGTATTTTTTATTTTTCTGCCATATTTAGTCTGCCAGATTTTCAGGTTCAAAATAAAATCTAGAATTTTTTTGTTAAAAATTTTGACATTTACAAGTATTTTTTTTTTTATATTTAGAGCCATATTTAAAAAAATTTGGTTTTATCGTATTTCATATTTAATTACCTTAATTCTGATACCAAAAACATAAACATTATCCGAGAGGAACAATTAAAATAAAATAAAATAATTGAACTAGCCATATAGTCGTATGAAGCATTAAGCACTCTTAGTAATCCACTTGTATCTATATGACATTCAATGTAAAAATTTTAATAAATGTTATTACAAACTCACCATCTAACATTTTCTAGCAAACTTAGCTCCTGGTTGGTCCCTTTTGATTGTTCAGCAGTAATCTGCCAACATACATGGGCTCCATTTACCCTGGTAATGCTTTTCCATCTTCAAAATATCTTGGTGAAACCTTTCTCCGTGCTCATCGCTCACAGACTCCAAGTTTTCAGGAAAAAAATCGAGGTGTGAGTGTAAAAAATGAATCTTTAGTGACATGTTGCAGCGCAATGCTTGATTAGTCAACAACAGCTCGCTAACTATTTCTCTGTAACTGTCACTCATATAGTTACCCAAAAAATTTGCAACAACATCCTTAAAAGAACTCCATGCCGGTTTTTCTAAATTAAAAAAATCTAAAGCAGTTCACCGTGTAAAACAGTGTTGCTGAGTGGTAAAAAATGAGAAAATGGAAGGTATGAGAATGTCATTTAGGTGCAAGTGGATTACTAAGAGTGCTTAATGCTTCATATAACTATATGGCTAGTTCGCTTATTTTATTTTATTTTAATTGTTCCTCTCGAATAATGTTTATGTTTTTGGTATCAAAATTAAGGAAATTAAATACGAAATACGATAAAACTAAATTTTTTTAAATATGGCTCTAAATGTAAAAAAAAATACATGTAAAAGTCAAAATTTTTAACAAAAACATCCTAAATTTTATTTTGAACCTGAAAATTTGGTAGACTAAATATGGCAGAAAAATAAAAAATACCTCACTAAGAAGCTTGTTTAATTTTCTATAGGATGGTGCTTTTTTTTGCTTTGCGTTAAGGGAGGATTCTCCTGGATTTTTTTGGATTTGGCCGAAAAACAAGCAAAATTTGAGAATGGTTTGTGGGAAAATGAAAAGACATACGAACTTATGCTTTTGAACTTTGATTCGTGGTTTATTGACGAGTAAAAAAAAAAAGATATTTGAAAAATTCAAAATGGCGGCTTGAAAATGGCGGATCTCGTCGACCTCTGCGAGCAAAACATCGACCTCCCGCGGACAGTGTGGGGCCTCAGGTAGTGAACTGAAATGAGAAATGTATAAAATTTGTTAAAATTGATAATATTTCATATGCCTGGAACCTAACTTAAATTAAGTTTGGTAAAAAAAACCAATTTTTTGGACTTTTAAAAAAAAATTGAAATTTTTTGCTTTTTTTTTACTTTGATCTCGTTTAAAAATTATAAATAAACAATTTTTTTATGCCAATGTTAGGTTCCAGGCGTACAAAAAAGTATATACTTTCAAACATTCTTTGAATGAAGGAAATCGGATCAATAGAACAAGCCCTGTGCTGTCCGTTAGATTAGAAAACATGGTTCCGAGAAAAACGCGTTTAAAGTTTTTAGAAAGTTGGTACGCGCGCGTGACATGGGTACGTTTGACACGCTCTAGCTCGAGAAATACGCGTCGTATTGAAATATCCCTTGGCACAAACATTCTACATATTTGTTACTTTCATTTTATGTAAAAAAAAAAAAAATGGATTTTTTCAAAAAAATCCAGGAGAACCTTCCCTTAAGTTACTTGGATTCCAGAGCATAAAAACAGGATCATAGTCGTACAAACACAAAGTCCAAAATCACAAAAAATCTGAGGCCAAATAAAATAAAAAAAATTCAGTTTCATAACGTGGGAGTACAGCTTAAACAGTATTAGTTATCAAATTTCGTGTGGCATAACCACTGTTGACCAGTGTAATTTGCCCTTGTAGACAGCGACGCCCGTGTTGGACTGAGGGTTGTAACCTCTAAGCAGCGGCCGAAGGCCGTCTTTAAAAAAGAGAATTATATCCAGAAGTACTGTAGACAGCGAAGTCAGTGTTAGACTTACGAAGTGTTGTTCTTTTTCTTTTGGGTAATTTTTCATTTAATTTTTGGGCCATAATTCATTTGAATATAATAGGCGGCCTTCGGCTGCTGCTTAGGGATTTAAACCCTCAATAAGTCCAACACCGGCTGCGCTGTCTACATTATTTCTGGATACAATTCTCTTGTTTAATTCACTACTCTAATCGCAGCCTTAATATACACATTTAAACAAAAAAGAAGGCAAATCTTTTATTTGAAATTATGAAAACTAATTCATTTTGGGAATATATAATTTTTTTTGGACTATGTCTCCAAAATTTCAAATTTGGGATTATGTTCCTTGGGGCAATGTGCTGGCACTCAAAAATTTGTTAAATTATGGATAAGGTAGGAGAGAAAAAAATTGAATGAAAATTCATTCTCTACACCTAATGCCGTGGTTATGCTAGCCAAACATGTTCGGTGTTCATTTTTGTTAATTTGTTCTCTTCGCTGAAATGTTTGTTTGGTGGTTATGCTATGATTGGTGGCACAGTTGCATTAAATGTAATAGTATGTCAAAACACAAAAAAGCACAACCCTAATTTGCATTTTTGTACTTAAAATTAACGAATTAAAATATACGAACTGATATTACTTGCTCTGAATTTTTATTATAATATCTTAAACAAAATGGTTTGCATATATCTGACATGCTAGCAAGCTGTTTATGTTAAGGGTTACTTGAAGACACAATCAACTTCACTTTTTAATACTTTTACCTACTTTTTTGATGCTATTATACAAAATGACTACAGCCAACACTGGAAAGTTCGGCATGTTTGGCGTTTCAATCAGCAATCAAAATGTTCGGTCCGAGAGCGAGAAAATGAATATGAGAAAAAGTTCATTTCTTCATTTTATACGTGAAACAATAACAACAAAAAATGTTCGGCAATCATGTTTGGCTAGCATAACCACGGCATAAAAGACAACGAAAACGAAACAGAACAAACCGAAAAGAAACAAGTAAAATAAAATGACGCTATTTATTATCTTTACAATAATTTCTACAATGTAATAGAAGCATTTATTACCTTTTTCGTTCACAGTTCAGAATTAATGAATAATAAAAACTTAATCATAATACATTTAAAACTTTATACTGGTTCAAACATAAAGATTAATTGAATCGGTCATTTCAAAAACAGCATTAGTCTTTTTTATTCGCATATACTTTTTTTTGCAAACGCTTCCTTGAAGGTAGACCCATAATCTGGGTAAAATCCACACACTTCTGTGTACTCCTTCCTCTTTAAGCAATACCTCGTCATCTTTGTTTAATTTAAAAAAAAAACATAAGTCAAGTGACTTAAGTTGTTTCTGCATGGAATCGTTGTTAAAATGCGAGCATGCCACTGTTGAAAAACGCAACATGAGCGCGATCCTGGAGTTATACATAATAACTTGAAAACATAATCGTCCCAGAAGAATATTTAAATTTAGTTTTGAAATCCAGTTCAACATTTATAGTTAAAGAACTGAAAACTGAAGATAAGATAAGAAATATTCCAAGAGATATTAAAACATGACGAATTTATTCATGTGAAATGTTAATAAGTCAATTCTTAAGTGTAATAGTCAATAATAAGTAATAAAAAAATATGATTACTACAATTGTTTTGGTTAAGTTATATACCATTAATCCTATTTCTTGTTAAGACAACATAAGTCAAAAACCGGTTTTCAGGTTTATTTTCATTATAATTATTAATAAACTGAGAAGATTATACGATATATAAATTTTTTACCACTTAAGTACTAGATTAAGCATAATAATTTGACTAATTTTAATTTATTGTAGCTTATTTCACAAATTTTAACTTTTTTGCCCTATTTTTATTATTATTTTTATAATTATTATTTTCATTCGACAACCGAAAAAGGCTAACAAAATTGAGGTAACGAAAAATATGATTGTGATCACTAGTTTGATGATGATGTTGAAGACAATTAAAATTCAGCAAAATATCTATAATTTATATTTTAGTTTTTTAATACTGTTTTTATACTGTTAAACAAAAATTTTGCAGCTCTGTTTATTTATTTATGTTTATGGTCACCGTAGTCAAAAATTGAATCCGCCATTTTGAATTTTGGAAATCAAAAGTTGAATTTATAATCAGCGACCTCAGATTCCAAATTTAAACTTATTGTATAGAGTTTACTTTTTTTTTCTAAAATATAGTTTGTCAAAATTTTCAGCAAATCCCTGTTTGAGGGGAAAATATTGTATGAAATTATCCATATATACTCTGAAAATCTAGGTTTATGGTTAAAAAACCTGCAAGATTACACAAATATTGCATTTTTGAGTTGCATAGAACTTTTTCTACTGAAAGAATAGGTCCGTTGTTTTGCTTCGCATACAGAAAAAATTTTATCGGGACATCTTAAACTACAGAAAACAACACGAAGTAAAATAATTTTCTTACATTAAGAAATATTTTTAATTGGTTCAAGAATATCTCAAATCCATGCAAATTTACTTGAATCAGCCACTAAACACGAATTATTACAAAAATGCCCTAATTTCGAGAATATATATGTGGTTTATAATGTCTAGGGCATTCTTTAACTTTTCTCTAAATAAAACTATTCAATTTTAAGTTAATTTCAATACATTAATTTAGCGTTTTTTTTTCCACCTTTTATATAAAACAATTTTAATCTTTTTTCATGTGAGCTATGTT
Source organism: Dichetophora obliterata (assembly GCA_963920525.1). NCBI lineage: Eukaryota > Metazoa > Arthropoda > Insecta > Diptera > Sciomyzidae > Dichetophora > Dichetophora obliterata. The sequence goes on along the minus strand of OY986438.1, from coordinate 41,910,549 downwards.
CACCGGTCGCTACTTAACAATTACTTTTTCGTGTTCAGTTTTCTTTGTTTGTTCAATTTGAATGTCGGCGTCTCGTTCAGTTTTAGTAATTTCGTCCACTTCTCGTAAAATGTCTTGGCTTTGCCACCTCGTTTGTCAGTCCGTCACGCTGCCATCCCACATATATTTAATTACCTATAATAGCTTTATTACCTATTTCTTGAAACGGGAATGAATTGCATGATTTTAGGAGCTGGAACAAAACTAAAATTAAGACAATAAATTCTTTATGCCAGCACACATTGAAATAGATAAAGAAATAATAAGTAGATACTCTTGTATTTAGAAAATATTTTGCTTGGGTAGAGAAAGAGTACAATTGCTTGATTCAAGCATTTCAACTTAATGTAAATATTTATTTCTAGTAGTTAACTCTTAAAGTTTTTTGATATGGTTCAATTACAATACGCCGTAATTAAAATAAATTCTTCAATTATTTGCACAATAGTCATTTATTCATTGGAATTCTGCAAGTCAAATCATTGCAATTGAACAAACAGTTAAATTTTAGCAATATTAAAAAATTATTTTACGTACACTCTAAAAAGTTTTTGTTGAAATTTACTACAACAGTTGTAGGCAACAGGTTAGCTACTAAAACTGTAGTAAATTTACACACTCTTATTTCATTCATCATCTTGTTTCTATTAATGTGTAGTGAAATTCAACAAACAGTGTTGAATTTTGCTTAAAATAATACACAATGTATCAATATCAATTGTTCAATGCTACTTTCATCTGTGTAGTGCCAATACAAATCAACTACTTCGATTTCAAAAAAATTCAACAATTTATATTTAGTTTTACTAAAATTGATGTAGTCAATCTAAACTTCAATTGTTATTCTAGTAAAGATATAAAAAACAATTTGTCACTTTTGACGGTACGTGCAGAGATATGGTTTGATTTCTGTTTAATGTTTATTCTTCTTCAAATTGGCACTACCAATAACGAAATGAAAAATAAACACTTGGGATGTTTACGTCAAACGTAAGCACCTTGTGTATTAAACACGTCTGCTCAACTACTCGCTACAAGTCGTACGAGCGCTGACAGTTGTCGTTCGGCAACAGCAACGTTGCGCCAGCAGCGTATCTTTTTTTCGTTCTAATAGACAGAAAGTGAAGATCATCATTAAAACCCACCAACGGAAACAACCCACCCACAAGAACTTACAACAAGAAAACATCAACTACATCAAAGGCACACATTTATGTACAACATAAACACGAATTGGACATCAAAAAGACAAAGACATTACCACGACAAACTCAACAAGGAAGACTACAATCAACGGATCAGCAACCAGTAAATACAAACACCCAACAACACGTCAAAACACCTTATTTAGTTGAAACAAGTGTTTTACCAAAAGGTATAAATAAAACATAAATTATTCCTAACCCACTCTAACCCATTTGTTCTCTTTTTCCGCCAATCTATCCACGATCGTTCGCTACCTGAATATAGGACTTAAAGAAATGAAACACAAGAATTTTTTTGATTATTTCAAAGAATTAAAATATTCAGATATTGCTGACAAAATATCACTAATAACACAGCATTCAATTAACTTTTACTAAAACCGAATTCTCACTACAATTTTTTAATCAAAAATCAGAGAACTTTAAGTTAATGATTCTAACACTTTGACAAGCTAACTCGACTGAGCATCTGTTGAATATATTGTCGATGTTGAACATGCAACTGTTTAATTTTAATTAAAGTTATGTAGTAATCTATTACTTTGCAGCTGTTATTGCAACAAAATTCAACATTTATTGTTTAATTTTAGTAGGAATTGTGTAAATTGGTAAACACTCAAAAATTAATGCAAGATTTATAGTAAAATCAGACATCAGTTGGAATTTCAACAAAAAATTACTGTAATAATTTTAGTAAATTTACATATCTTTTTTAGAGTGTATATTAGAAAATTTTTGGCTTGTCGGTGATGACATTGTAATGTAGAACTGTAAGCGGGATTTGACAAAATTTTGTTCTCTGCTTGTGCATACCTACTCCCATCGTTGCTTACTGTGTAAGGTAGATGTCATCAGTTCTTCAGTGTCCATATCCGAAAAAAAGTACTAGGGCACTTTGAGAAGTTAGTAAATTTTTAATTTTACCCCTAGTAACTTAAAATGCAACACTGATCTTGTCAATTACCATCTGTTTGTAGACTACTGTCAAAATTGTAACTCTCTCTGACGCTTAGTTTGTGTCTGGCAGCCATTTACAGCAGATGATTATGTGAATTTTGGCGAAAATGGAAAAAATGAATTTCGTGTGCTCATCAAGCATTATTTTTTGCACAAAAAACCATCAGCCAAACCAAGAAAAGGCTTGATAAATACTATGGGGACTCTGCACCATCGATTGGAATGATTCACAAGTGGTTTACTGAACTTTGATGCGGTCGTACAAGCACAAGTGACGCCGAACGTGCTGGACGCCCGAATGAAGTCACCAGACCAGAAATATTCACTAAAATTCACGATATCGTGTTGACCGATCGCAGAGTTAAATTGCGCAAGATTGTTGAGGTCGTAGGCATCTCAAACTAATGGGTGTGGAACATTTTGCGAAATCATTAGGATATAAAAAAATTATCCGCGAGAGGGGTGCCACGTTTGATCACTCTCGACCACAAACGCAATCGTGTGAATGATTCAAAGGCGTGTTTGGCGATGTTGAACAAAGATAAGAAGGATTTTTTTCGTCGATTAGCAACCGTGGACTAAACATGCATCCATCAGTACACTCCATAGACAAAGAAACAGTCGAAACAGTGACATTCATCGACCGAACTTGCTCCGAAGAAGGCGAATACGGTGCTTTCGGCCGGAAAGGTTATGGCGACAGTATTTTGGGATAAACGCGGTATAATCTACATCGAATACCTTTCACCGAAAAGAACGATCAATGGTGAATACTATGCAGCCGAATTGGACCATTTCAACTACGCTTTGAAGATGAAATGTCCTATTTGGCGAGGAAAAAAGTGCTCTTCCATCCAAACAATTGAAATTGAATTGAATTCTCCAGATTTGTCCCCTCCGACTATTTTCTGTTTGCAAACCTGAAGAATTAGCACCGAAGTAGAAGCCTATTTTGAAGACCTTCCGAAAACGCATTTTTTGGATGGGATATAAAAATTGGAGAAACGTTGAACGAAGTGTATTGAGCAAAGGAGATTATATTGAGAAATAAAAAACGTTTTTTGCCGTAAAATCATTCCTGTCTCATTTTTCACGGAATTATAAAATTCTCCTCGTAATTGCGAGTTGCAAAGAGGGTTTAGATGCCTCGCTACAACATTTTCTTTAAGAGATAATTGGTTGGGTCATGCGTCAATTGATCACTGGGCTACTTTTATTTAAATAGAAGAATTGTGTAGAATTAAATAAAATTTACTAAAGTTTGAAGAAAATGGTTCTTTATTTTTAAGATTAAGGAAGTATTCTTGCCTAGAATTACAATTTTTATATAATTTAAAATTCTAAATTTAGAATATTCAAGAATATATCCTTAAAAGGATTTTTTGAATTTCCAATTATTTTAAAAGTGATGGCCATTATAGTGTAGTCAGTTAGACTGCCTGAAACTTAACTTAAAACTTTAAACGCCTTTTTCTCGATACTACTTTTTTCGAAAGGTTTTTCATTTCTAATTGACTGATTTTCTTGAAATTTGACATGAATAAAAAAACAAAAGAACAAAAAAATTTAAATTTTAAGTTTTTAATATTTGTTTTAAGATTCGAAAAAATTTAGAAAAAAACTGAAAAAATCGACTTCTTTGAGTAGCCGTTGTTTTGTAAAAACATATTTTTTATCAATTTTCCTGGTTCCAGCCGTAATGACATTTGTACCGATAAAGAATCAACATTTATTTTTAATTTTTTAGATGACCGGAAGGGTGGGAATCTTGATAAGACGGACACGGTATTTCCCTCCCCCATCTACTTCAACAGTGTGTTACTTCGTTAAAAATAATATTTTTTATTCAAAATTTTTTTTTAAATTCTAAATATATGAATTAATAAATTTAAATAAAAATATTAATTGTTTTTTTATAATCGAAATTGGGCTCTTAGACTAGAACACTGCCTTTAGACATTTTATATTTTCTCGATCCAAGAAAAATTATTCTTGCATTTCATTTGTATACAATTTTTTGCTTAGTTAGAACCGAGAGATTTCTTGCTTGGTTCAAGCAGAGAATAACATATTTTATTTTTTCTCTCCATGAAAGTGTCCTAACATTTCGTGTGGGGTTTTTTCATTTGCTACAGATTCGAGAGCTCCTCTTTGATCCTCTAGCAAATAAGTCATAGTATATTGGCATAAGGATAAAATTCCTTAAAAAACTGAGAGGAAACTTTTTGCCATTGGGTTTGTATTGTGATGTTGTATATTTTGTCTTGTATTACAAATTTGTGATAGATTAAATTGGTGGAAATATTCATAGAATTCACAAAGTGAAATTAGTAAAAAGAGTTCATAAAAATATATAAACACTGAAAAAATTTGGCATTAAGAAACTCCGGTCAAAACATTAGAAAAAACCCAGCTAATACACATTATCCTAAAAGTAGCACAATTAAAAACAAAAACATTTTCTACAATTTTTCATCCTTCCTTCACTAAAGTCAACTTTAATTAAAACAACTACGCCGCGCAAATTGGCAGTATCTAACTTTTTAATTTTTATTTACGACTTATTTCACAGACGTTCATTTTTCTACTTCTTCTTCTTTTACTTTTCTTTTCTCTTTTCTGATATCAATCAATCTAATAGACAACCACAACAACAACAATGACGGCGTCTTAAGAAAGTGCCGAACAACAAAAGCTTAAAAATACTAAACCTCAATTTGGAAAAACAAGCGCAACAAAATGAGGCCAAAATCATCCATCACACCGTTGACAACGGACAGGCTGCAGGCCAAGCGTATGAATAGCTCGAACAGAGCCTTTGAACTTTCGTCCTTTATTTATTATTATTACTTTTATTTTTATTCTTGGCACCAACTCCGTTTTATCTACTGTTATGTTAATAAAGAAACACTTTGAGCGTATAGCCCAAACCGCCCCCTACTAATATACTTCATCTTAACTCAACTCATACCGTTCCACATAAAATTCATTTTTTTTTTTTTAAGATATCCTGACTTTTTGTTGTTGTTGTGGTGGGTTTTATTTTTTGCTTAGCTGATGTCAAGAGGCTTTTTACCCTTTTTGCGCTTAATTAAGATTAATTTAAGCATTTCTTTATTTCGCCTTCACACTCTAGTAACTATATACCAATATACCCAAGTTTGAAAACCGGCCCCTAAGTTTTGGTCTTTCAGACCTGCCTTAAGTGTTTGTTAGCTTGACTTTGCCATCTATCCCTTGAGTCAAAAAACGAAGATATCACTTTTTTTTCTTCGTCCCCTCTACTTTGTTGTATTATTCTTCAAAGATTGTCTCCTTGTTTTTTTTTTGTTAAATCCATGCAAATTGCTGTTGCTGTTGATGGTTTTTTATTTTAAGTCAGTTGACATTGACTGAAATTTTTCTGAATTTGACAGTTTGCTGTCGTTGCTGCTGTTGTTGTTGTGTTGCTGTATCGTATGTTAATTTTATTTTTAAAAAATGATGATGCCGACAAAAACAGTCGCCCAGCCCAGACCATTTGCTGGTTGCTGCTGGCTGCCTGTTGTTATTTGCAACAACATCAACGGATAATGATGCAGCAGCGACAGCAATATTGCTGTCTTCAGTGCGCCATCTTGTATCCTTGCGGCGTCTCTAGGCGACATTTAAACGTTTACACTTAGTCGACGTAGCTGCTGCCTCGAAATTGGTTATGTGCGCATGGGACGTGGCGTGGCGTGGCAAGGCGTAGCAAATTGAGGAAAATTTTTGAAATGTTTAGAAAAATAACTCCAAATTGAACCCAAATGTATATTTAGTAAGCAACCAAAAGAGCAAAAGCAACAACAACAACACAAACAGCGCCATCAACTGAGCAATAAAATAAAAAATAAACGAAAAATATATATATATATAACAAATACAATATTATATATTGTTGCTTTAAAAATCCTTGCAGACGAATGCCACTGGATCAAAGCAGCATTTTATGAAAATATTTGCTATATTATATATGTCCTGGAGGGCAATAGCAGAGAACGAGGAGCAGAGATTCCAACGATTGCTGCCTTCAAACGAATTTAAACATAATTAGAATTAATGATGTGATTTTTGGCGGCGTAGCTGTTATTCTTCTGCTACATTCTTTCTTTTTTTTTGTCTTCGTTGTTCTATACGTCAGTGTCAAAGAGATTAAAAGTCATGAATGATTTGGATGACTTAAATCGTTACAAATAGCTCAATTAAGACTTGGAAATATTATATGTGCAATGATTTTACTTAATTAATTCTTTGATGAAGTTCAGTTAGTCTAGGTTTCGAAAAGTTTTTCAAGCTAAAAATAAATATTTAATTGGCTCTTACAGGTGGGAAAGCATTTGATTGCAATGTTGTTCTTGGTAATATGTCTGCGAAACCATGAAATGAATTAAAAGATTGAATAGACTTCAAAGGCCAATGTTATCTAGCTGTCGTTGCCATTGTTGTTGCTAAGAAGTATAGAATAGTGCGAGTGGAAAGAGAAAAATGCTTAAAATAAACAAAAATATATGCTCTCTCAAATATAACTGTCAACCAGGGTTTTGTGGTATTCTATGAAAAAAGTTATGTTTCACTTGTGTATTTTTTAAAAACAAGTATTTATTCTGTATTTTTCTGGGGGAGACTACGATTGCCGGGGCGCCGCGATTTGAAAAGAATACGTGAAGAACTTTCAATAAAAATAGCAATGACTGAATGAAAAATCGATTTATAGATTAGTTTTCAAGTTATCGAGTTTTAAAACAAAAAAATTTTTTATAAGATCTTTTAACTGGCTGCACTATTTTCCTTAGTGTATAACCGATATTGATGGTTAATTTTAAATACATAAAATCCGTTTAAAATAAATAAAAGTGAAATATTTGCTTACATTAAACTGCCATTTTTTCAAAAACTACCGTTATTACTATGCATTATGGAAAATAAATTATTGAATCTTGTAAATTTGTCTGTCATTTGGTATATAAAATATATGATTTATTTGATTTTTGATGGGGTTTTTTGTGATGAAATGATTTGCCCTTGCACGGAAAGTTGTTGTTTCAAGCATATTTACCTTAGTTGTTTTGTTTTCTCATAAAAAAAAAATTTTATTCTGCATAAAATATGTATATATATTTTAATATATAAAAGAAAAGGTAAATGCTTAAGCTTTCAAAATACGTTTCATTCTTAGTACCTTTTAATTAAAAAATGCATATATGATGTAAATTTTCATATAAAATTTAAAAAATTCTTGCAATGATACATGTATGCAGTGCATGTCATTGTAAAGAAAATTTAATTGCCTTTCCAGTGACATGTCAATTTTTTAGATCCATTGGATAATGTCAATGAAATAAATGTTTTTTGAATAGATCTTTTACGTAGACGTTTGTTCCAATGAAAACTAAAAAAGTCTGCGTTAAAAAAAATCCATGGATTAATGAACACATAAAAAATCTGATTCGCGAAAGAAATAACGCTTACAATAAATGGAAAAGATACAAAACTTCACACCTGTATACAATTTTCAAAAGATATAGAACGCAAGTAGTAAGTGACCTCAAAGCAGCAAAAACTAGATATTGTGAAAATAAATTCAGCTCAGGTATAAATTCAAAACAAAAGTGGCTACAAATACGTAATATTGGCATCAAGCCTAAAGTTTCTACAATAGTTAACCCAGATGAAGTCGATGTAAATGTAATAAATGATAATTTTCTGAAACTACCATTGCCTACGCGGAGGACTAATCGACCCCAAATTATCTCGGTCCAAAATAATGTCAGCATGGAAAATTATTTTAGTTTTTCATGTGTGAATCAGACAGAGGTATGGGAAGTATTTCAGTCGGTTAAGTCCAACGCCGTAGGTTTTGATGAAATGCAGCCAGTTTTTATCAAGGCTCTCTTGCCTACATTATTGCCATTTTTCAAACACCTTTTCAATACCATCTTAACTACCTCTAAGTTTCTCTTAAAATGGAAAATTGCAAAAATCATTCCCACTTCTAAAGGGACTGGAGAATTCCGACCCATAGCGATATTGTGTTATGTATCAAAGGTATTTGAAAATCTTGTTCATAAGCAGTTAAGTCAGTTTCTACTGCGAAATCACTTAATCTCCGAAAGACAATCGGGTTTCAGGCCAAAACGAAGCTGTTTGACTGCTCTCATAGATGTGACCGAAGAAATCAGAACACAATTAGATGCGAATAATTTTACTTTGTTGACTCTCCTTGATCATTCAAAAGCGTTTGACTCAGTAACTCATGAAATATTGTTTAGGAAACTCATAAATAATTTTAATTTTTCAAATTACGCGGTTAATCTTATCAAATCATATCTCATCGGCAGATCGCAAGCTGTAAATGTTGGTGATCTAACTTCTGAATTTCGTCTAGTGCCTAGAGGAGTTCCACAAGGGTCAGTGCTAGGGCCGCTCATATTTATCATGTATATTAATGACTTACCAAAAGTTATAAAGAATTGTCATGTTCACATTTATGCAGATGATGTTCAGCTCTATGTAAGCGGTGGGCTTAATAATGCAAACTCTTGCTTTACAAAGCTTAAAGAGGACCTAGAAAATGTGCGTATTTGGGCTGAGGAAAATGATATTTGTTTAAATCCCTCAAAATCAAAATGCATGGCTATATACAATATAAGAAGTCGCTTGATCACACGTATTTACCAAGAGTTATGTTGAGTGGCTCACAGCTTGAGTATGTTAGTACTGCGAAGAACCTTGGCGTAATTTTTAATAAAACCCTTACGTGGAATGACCACATACTACGCGCAATTGGAAAGACATATGGCATGTTGCGTTCGCTCTGGCTGACACAGTACTACACACCGCAAAAAATACGCCTTCTACTGGCCAAAACTTATTTGATTCCAGCACTTCTTTATGGATGCGAACTGTATGCCAACTGCGACTGTATCTGTAGGCAAAAAATAAATGTACTTTTTAACAATATCACAAGATATGTATTTGGTTTAAAACGTCATGACCATGTCTCCGCATATGCAAAACTCACACTTAGTATATCTTTTGACAATTTCTTAAAACTGCGTACTTTGCTGCAGCTGCACAAAATTGTATACACTAATAAACCGCATTACCTACATACGCGACTAAAGTTCACCCGCTCTGCAAGGGTAAATCAAATCATTCAATTTAGGCATAAATACTCAAAATCGGAACGACATTTCTTCATCTACGCAATTCGCCTTTGGAATTTATTACCATCATATTTGCTATCAATCAGTAATGCAAATCAATTTAAAAAATCACTTCTCAATCATTTTAGTACATAAATTAAAATCACATCTTTAACTAGCCTATTAGTTAAGTTTTTTTAGTTAGTACTGTCTAAAGTTCTGTCATTTCATAAAGGCTATATCTTTTTTTTTTTTTTTTTAATTTTTAATTAAGTACTTAATTTTTATTTCTATGCATTATAATTTAATATTTATTTATTTTCTCTTTTTTCTCTTTTTAAAAATTTAAATCTTACTATTTTTTGCTAAATTTAAATTTTAATTATTTTTCCTTATGTTACTTATGTAAAATACTTATAAATTGATTATATAATATGTAAATTGTTTTATATTTGATCTAAATCAGCCAATCGTGACTTAAGCTTGTAAAATTTAAGATTTTGTGTCTTGTAGCTTAAGGATCTATATTCAATAAATAGAAATAAAAATAAAATAAATAAATAAATAAAGCTTAAAGAAAAATCGATAACTGTTCGGCCAAAAAAAATTTTTTTTCTCTACCAAAAAATAGTTTCAAGTCGCGGCGCCCCGGACATCGTAGCTGTTAGCATAAAAAAAGAGGTGTGCATTGCGTTTATAATAATAATTGATTTGACAATTATTCCTGAAAATTGTTTTCGATTTTGTTGCGAGCCGTTTTTTTTCAACTAAAAAATAAATCGGAACTAGTGAGTTTTAATTATTTTTTTTTTAATACTTTAATATTGATTTACATAACAAAATATTGTTAATAGCTTTTTAGAAACTCAAGCTCAAAACAAACAAGTAGTACTGAACGTAGTGGAAAAAGCAGTAGTAAACTGTATCTTTGGGTATTTAGTACTACGAAAAAGTATGATATTCCTGCAACTGAGTGTTCTTAATTCATTAAAAAATTACTCTATTCCTCTCCTTCTTCATTCTTGTAAGTAAACGCAAAATGAATGGACAACCTATAGTAATTAAATCATGGGTATGAACAAGAAAAAATGTTGCATTATTCAAAGTTTTTTTTTTCGAAATCATTTCTATAATTTTAATATATAAAAAAAATAAAGTTTTTCTAATTAAATCAACATAATAAAAAAAAAATTTAATATGTTTGAAGTAGATGAAAAGATGAAGTATAACAGATATTTACTATGTACACGGTTAGAAATCTAGTAATCAATTTTAAACCAAGCAATATATTACAAACATTTTTAATTGATTGATTACAATATTTTAAAAAATATATTGTTTTACATTTTAATACAGTTCTAATATTACAACGATATTTTATACCCTTGGAATTAATCCCATACTGTTGTGATATAATATTTTATTCTTAAGACATGCTGTATTATATTTCAAAACAATTTTGTATTCAATTTGAATACATTTCAAATATTATAAAGTAATTTTATACCCTTTGGAATCAATTTGATACTATATTTTCTATTATATTTCAGTTTTAATAAAAAATCAGTATTAAAAATTAGTACAAACTGAGCATTAAATTTCGATACTGTTTTTTATTCAAAACTAATTTTAATATTTGGCCAGTATTAAATTTTGATACAATTTTGGTGTGGTCATATATGTAAGCCCAAAAGTATTAAAATTTATTACAAGATTTCTAACCGTTTTAGTACACTAGTAGGTCGGAGCAGTTTCAAATGAATAAAAAGTATCCTTGTATTGAATTGATAAGAAGCAAAGAAAAATAAAACTCCGTTTTCTAGAACGTGAGAACTTTTTTAACAGATTTTGTTGTTACAAGACTAGTACTTGGTTAAAAAATATATTAAATACTTAAATCCTTCCACACATGTCAATATAATGTATGACAATGTCTTTTATAAAAAATTTTTATTTATATGTTTATTTATATGTTTTAAAAATTGCCTTTTTTTATTGCTTACAAATTCTTGAAAATTCGTATCAAAAATTTAAAATTTTGTATAAGAGTTCGTCGGAAATTTCATGGATTTTGAAGGATTAATTTTTATTGGACATTTTATATATGAATTTAGCCAGATAAAAAAACATTTTTCCTCTTCCTATTGCACTCCTCTTATCACTTATCAAAGGTTTTTATTGTTTACATACTTTTTATAAACAAGTACCAATCTTGTAACTACAAACTCATTTCAAAATAAAAAGACTGAGTTTCGAAAGTATCGCAAGTGTACAGCAATTCCTTTTTATAGATCAATAGAGAATATTTGTATTTTTTAAGTATGTATTTATCAAAATTATTTCATAAAATTTCATCTTCTACACTCAGAAAAAAATTTCCAGAAAATCTAGAAGAATAGCACCCAATCGTAAGAAAATCGGGCTTCATTTAGCGCCATGTTCGATTTTCTAAAATTGAAGTATATATTTTTCATAACATTGACACCAGAAGTGTAAAATAGCTTAGAAAAATTATCCAACCATTTACGAACTATTTCGCTAAATTAAAGAAACTTAGCGCAATTGTGTTGAAATCTTATAAAATATGAATAAGTTTTTCTACCATTTATTTATCATCGGCTATAAGAGAAAGATTTTCTACATGTTATGTTTTTAAAACAATTCTTAAATCAAATTTAAACTGCTCGTTAGTATTTTTTACTATTTGCAGTACATGACAATGTTAGTATATATATATATTTTTTATAACGTTTCAAAAAAAAAAATAATAAAAAAAAAATAAAAAATTTCAGCACTATTGGCGTCGGTTTATCTTTTTGTTTACCGTTTTGACATAGAATGTCCCACACATAGAAAATATGTTTTGTTTACTAAAATTTTAATTTTAATTTCTTTTAAAATATAAATCAAGTTTATTACTAAAGAAAAAAAATAATACATTCATATTTTTTCGAACTATATATTTTCGTTTATTAAATTTGAAAATGAATAACATTTAATTTTGACCAACATAAATATGAACAAAAACAACAAATTCAGCACAAAAAATATCAAAAACAAAAATTATGATACAAAATAAACTTATTGTTAAATAATTTGTAAAGGGTGTTTTTTATAGAGTAATACAAGTTTAAATCATAATAAAACATAGTAATATATTTTAAATTTCAACGAAATGGGCTTTTTTGAATAGACACTTTTATGACGTTAATGTTTAAACATAATTTTGGCCATGTGGTTACCACGACTGGCGCGTACAAGGCGCAATCTGGAACACCAATTTTCACAAACTTTTCGCAGCATTTGCGGTCGTATCTCGCCGATAACTCTTTGAATGTTGATTTCCAGGTGTTCAATTGTTTGTGGTTTATCGACGTAGACAAGTGACTTTACATAACCCTAAAGAAAATAATCCAATGGGCTTAAATCACATGATGTTTGCGGCGAATTAATTGGGCCATTTCGTGAAATTATTTTTTCGTCAAAAGTTTATTTGAGTAAATCAATTGTAGCGCCCGCTGCGTGGCATGTGGCTCCGTCCTGTTGGAACCACATATCAGCAAGATTAATGCCAGCTAATTGAGGTACGATAAAACTTCGAAACATGTTCCTATACCGTTCACCATTGACAGTAACATTCTGACCATCATCGTTTTTGAAGACATATGGGCCAATGACTCCGCCAGCTCATAAAGCGCACCAAACAGTAATTTTCTGTGGATGTAATGGTGTTTCGACAAAAGCTTGTGGATTCTCCTCACTCCAAATACGACAATTATGATTATATACGTACCCATTCAACCAAAAATGGGCTTCATCGGAAAATAAAATTTTCCATGGAAATTCAAAATCAATATCAATTTGTGCTTCAGCCCATTCGCCGAATTGGCGGCGCATACGATGGTCGTTTGGCTTTAATTCCCGCACAAGTTGAATATTGAAAGGTTTTAAGCCAAGATCTTTTCGTAAAATTTTCCATAAAGTGGAAGGACACAAACCCAGTTGCTGAGAACGGTGACGAATTGATTGATTAGGATCATCTTCAATGCTTTCCTGTACAGCAGCTACAGATTCTTCAGTGCGCACTGCTCGGCATCTCACGGGATGCACATTATCAGTAATAGTAAATGTGGTCCGAAAACGATCTATTGTTCTTCGAATTAGCACGATAAGTTTGACGAACAGAACCATTATTTTGATTAAAAATCTCCACAATTTGCAAGCGTTGCTCTGGTGTAAGTCGATCCATAATGAAATGTTAAAGCAAGTTCAACAAAAAGCAACTATCAGCTGTTAAATGGGTGGTTAAATTAAGCAATGATACTAACTCAAAGTTGTATCACTCTATAAAAAACACCCTTTAAATATGAAAAATCGCTTCATTTTGTTTTAAAAACTTATATAAGCCACATATTTCTAGCCTGCTTTCTAATCTTCATTTAAAGATTAAAATAATATATACTTTAAAGTAAATTACAAAAAATTTCCATGATCTTTAATTAAAGTAGCGTATACATTCAAGGAAATCACAAACAATTTTCATGATTTTATATGAAAAAGTCTTTTCATATAAATTTCTAAGAAGAAATTTAGGGTAATTTTTCATATATAATTTTGCTTAATGTTCGTTTTATGTAAATCATTTTGCTAGAAAAGTTTCCACACACAAAAAATTTACATGATCTTTAATTGAGGTACATACACATACAAAAAATTTACATGATCTTTAATTAAACTTTAATTATAGTTTAGCGTATACTTTAAAGTAAAACACAAACAATTTTCATGATTTTTATATGAAATAATCTTTTCATATAATTTTCTAAGAAGAAATTTATGGCATTTTTCGTATGCAGTTTTGTATGTAGATCATTTTGCTGGAAAAGTTTCCAAATTTTTCTTATAAAAAGTTAACGTAAACAATTTTTGGATCCAAGATCTCTTATTTTTTTCGAGATCGTTAACGAGTCCGATATCGCTTGTTAACGAATCGTTTGGTGCTTATTGGAATTTTATTATATAAGATTGCCGAGGATTGTATTGGAGACAAAGACAAAATTTATAAATTACAAACGAAAGAAAATACAGAAAGAAAATATCTGGAGATTTTATTCGAAGTCAAATTTTTAGACAACATCTATACTATTATATAAAAGGTTTCTCAAATATCTGCGACGACGCTAAACTTAAAAATTTTATAAATTCTTTCACTAATAAAAAGCTGCATGTTTAACTTAAAATATTGCAGCCTTTATTTTTTAAAACCACTCTTAAAATTTACTAAAATTAAAATTTATAAAGTAGCCTAAGAAACCAAACATAAAAATCATTGCTTCATTAAATTGTTAGACACAAAAGCAGCATAAAGCTTTATCTCTCTTTTTCTCTGCTAGAAGGTTTCTCATTTTTTCTATTGCTGTGTCGGGTAGCTTTGCACATTTATACTCTTCCTTATTGAGTATGTATTAATAAGAGCTTTAAAGAGCATACTGAAAACAACCCAGTAGTTAATAGACACATGTCGTAACCAAGCTGTTGTATTTCTTAAATACTATGCAAATGCGAGGCCTCCAACACCTGTACAAAATTCTGAATTACATTTGTTCAGCCATGGCTGCTAAACAACTGATGACATCTACCTTACACAGAAAACTGCTTTTTGCAGAAATCTTATAAGACCTTAGGTGATTTTTTTTTTTTGGGTCTAATTTATATTGCAAAATTATATAAGAGTGTAGTTGACGGACTGTCAAGAGCGAACATACCGACAGACGGATAATGTGGAATACAGGTAAACAGACGGACATGTAACAATGCAAACGAATAGTTAAAAAACAAATATTTTTAAGCTGGAACAAAAACTGACATATGAATTTAAAGTTAGGTGGAGCGAAAACTATTTGTTTTTAGCAAAAAAAAAAAGTTGCAAGAAAAATTATTTTTGGCCTATTTTTTAGCACAAATTAATTATTTTAAAGGTTTTATGAAAACAAGAAAAATATTGAATTGATGAAGTAACGGTTAATCTTTTCTTATTTCTCAAAATTCTCTTCATTGTCCTTTCATACAAAGGAAATTTGAAGAACATCGATTTAAAAACAGCCAAGATGTAAAAAAAATTTAAATTTTAATCGGATTTTGCTCATTCTAATTCTAAATAAAATATATTATGTTGGGAAAATCTGTAGTTTTGAAGAAAAATTCTGAAAAATTCGTTGTACTGAGAAAATCTATAGTTTTTGAGATATAGCCAAAAGTTTAATGTCATAATGATGGAAATTTTTCAAAACTTAAGAAGAATATATTACAAATTAAAAAATTTTTTACCAATATTTTTTATAATTCTGTTATGCAGGAATTATCAAACAATCAAAATACAGAAAAAGCGAAGCAAATTTATGTCACCATAACAATTACTGTAAGAACGTAATTTAAATTAAACAAAGTAATTTTTTAATATTTAGACAATTTTTTGATTATTAAACAAACACAAATATTTTTATATTTTGCATTTGAAGGTAAAACAAAATACTTTTATTTTAAGATTTAAAATTTTAACATGGTATTTAATATTTTTATCGCAGGCAAATCAGCTGGTATTTGCTAGTGCTATATATTTTCGAATTAAAGTCCCATATATCAATTCAATTTAAGAAATAGTTCTTAAACATTGCCACGTGATGAAAGGTCAATTTTTGACTGCGTGGACTTAGTATAATTTATCTATTTTAAACTTAAATTCAAACTTCTATTTTTAGTTAAATGTTTTTATTTTATGTCATGCAATGTTTTTAAAATACATAAACATGGCAACAACGAAAACAAACAATAGCAAACCGTATTTGCTTGTCAGCAAGTCATTGCTTGTATATGTTTTGATGCATTCATCAACAAAAACAACTAACACAGTCAGTCAGGCATCAGCGCTATGCATACAAATTATCTTTAATATGCAAAACAACCTCTTGATGCAACCATTTAGCAAGTGTTCGCTTATTAAAACAACCACTGACTTAAAATCCCAAATATGTGAAGTAATGTTATTTTTAAACAAACCCATCACAAGAACTAAAATGAGTAAAATAATATTTGTTCTTTAATATTTCTTTTAAAATGTTTTATTATTGAAAAAAATTTGAATTTAATGCAGAGCTACGCATGCTCTATCAGCAGCGGCTTGCTTCTTGGCACGTGGCTTCTGTGACACAACAAGGAAGTGGCACTAGCAAACTAGAACTTGCTACCTACATAATAACAAACACCAGCATTGAAATAAAATGCACTGCCGCACAGTGTAACACATTCATATGAGCTGCGATCAAAACAATAAGCAGTGGCCGTAGAGCAATTAAAATTAGTATGGATAATGTTACCAACATTATCATAGCAAAAAGTACAAAACCTGATTTAGAAATTAAAAAGCAGTACAAAAAGAAGTAATGCTCAAATTAAAAAAAAAAAAAATAAAATATGTATAAGAAAATAATTAATTACAGAAAAATATTGCTAAAAAATTTTAAATTATATTAAACGAGATCAAAGGCACATGCATATTTAACTTTTTTTTTAAGTTATAAATAATTCAATAAACTTTTTACGCATTAAAAAAATCAACCAATCGTTAAATTAAATAAAAGATATTTGAAACGCAGATAAGCCTTTGTATTTTAAAAAATTAAATAGAAATTTTAGTGCAAAAATATGACTAACAATTTTTAAAGTAATTACAACACAGGTAAATATTAGGTTAATATTTAAAAACTTTTAAATGTAAAACAATATTCAGTGTCGTCTCTTTCTAATTCATCATTTTCTACACTCATACTTTCATAGACGATTAGAATTATCATGTAACTTTTATCGACTTTTTTGAGTCCTTTGCGGATTTTCAGATGTGTCCATTTTATTGGAAAAATCCAATATATTTAATCATACATCTTGTGCTGATTTTAAGAATTCTTTGTTTTATAAATTTTTTTAAAGTCAATCCCCTTAAAAAGGGAAATTTTTAAGAGAAACTGTTGTTTTCAATATTTGTTTACTTAAAAAACTTTTTATAAGTAAATGTAAAAACTCCATAAATATTAATATCAAAGGTAAAACTATTAACTTTTGAAATTATTAAAATTTATTCAATTTACCAACTGTACATTTTTGAACTTTGGAAAAAAAACAAGATACTCTCGTTTAATTTAAAACAAAAAAAAAATTTAAAACTGTTTTGCGGCAAGGTAAAAAATTTCACAAAACTTTTATTAACACAAATTTTCAAAAGTCTTTCTAATAATGTTCATATACGAGTATTTTCTAAATTTTTTAATTTCTCTGAATATTTTTGGAAACAAAATAACAACATTTAGGAAATTATGGTAATTTTTTTTTAATATATAAATTTATTATTTTTTAAAAACTACCTTTTTTCTGAAATTTTTTATGCGCAAATTTTTTTATTTTATTAATTTTTGAAACTTTTTATGAGCTTTACTAAAAGCTACCATTATTTAAATTTTAAAAAAATAATTTTATTTTAAACTAAGTTGTTTAAAAAAAAATCAACCCAGAAACCAGCATTTTGTTAAGGAAAAACAATATTTGAAAGATTTTGCGTTCAGTTAAAAATTTCCCAAAATATCTTTTAAAACAAGATTCTTTAAAATTCTTTCTAAAAAGGTTAATATTAATTTTATGTATCGAATAGAAAAATTTAATGAATAGTCAAAATTTCTGAAATAAAAAAATTTGAAAAATTTTCGTATATGAAAAAATTTAGAAAAAAATTATTGAATGAAATTGATTTAAACAAAAAATGTATAATTTTAATTACGAAATAAGGTTTTTTTTCTAAATTTTCAAAAACCGCCATTTCATATAAGAAGAACCAATTATAGTCATTTTAAAATGTTTACCTGAAAAATATTGTTCCTTAAAAAGTCCTTAATTTACAAATGTTTGCAAATTCGGAAAACCCAATATTTTAGTGTGATTCCAAGTAATTTTTTATTGAGGTTTAGTAAGTTGATTTTTTTTTTAATTAAAAAAAAAAATAATGTCTCTTTTCTTTTGGGCTAACAATGAATTTGCCAAAAAAGACATCAAAAATAACATATAACATAAAATTTAAACAAAACGTAGACAATGCTTTTTTTCTATTCACTCCTGAATTTGGAAAACATTTCAGATTTACTCCTGAACAACTCCTATTCACAACAACCAATTCTTGTTTTGCTAAATGGCTTATTTTTTAAACTGATCGTGATGCTATATTTTTGTTTGATAATTTCGGAAGTAGCATTTTTAGAAAGAACTAAATCCATATTTTACAAAAATGTGCATTTAATTGTTTTAAAGTTGCAACTAATAAATATTCTAGTGTTGAAGTGAATGAAATTCAAATGGTAAATTTTAAGAATAACAGAGTTAGATTGCTGATTTACCAAATCCGTATATATATATATTTTTTTTATGCTTACTAATTTCTGTTAACTTAAGAGTAGTCTTTTGTTTTATGTACTAATTTTTTTTTTAAAATTTGAGAATAAATTTGTTCTTAGTTGTAGGCGCTAAAGTTACACTGTGCCGCCGGCATATGTACATGCTCAACCACACAAAACCAGCTTCCAGACGCCTGGATATAAGAATGATTTTAACGAGTTTTGCTCGCAGCAGATGGCTGGCGTAGCGCTGACAGCCAGCCAAATGTTGCCGACAGCAGTTTTTGGGGAGAAACTATTTCGCTGTCTTTGTCGCCATTGCAGTCAACGTTATGTGGCAAAGATGCGCCAAGGACGCATTAATTTTTATGGTTGCTTTACAAGCAGCACACAAAAGCGTCTCGATGCGTTTGCGACGCAATGATAGTAAAATAAAAATTAAATAGTCAACTTTGCGTAACTAGTGCGCAAGGAGCTGTTAAAGCATAAAAGGATATGCTCAAAAAAAAAGAAGCCGATGTATGGTGATAAAAGGATGAATTTGAAGGAAGTCATAAATGCAACATTGAATTTAAATTAGCTGTTTTGTTGTTTTCTTTTTTATTTCGTTTAAAGTTTTATGCATTTTTTATGTGCGTAGCACATGTGTGTGGCGTTTGGAGGGTGCAAGGATAACAGCGGCACGCACGCTAGGGTGGTCACAATGAATTTATTTTATTTTTATGTTCTTCATTGTTGTTTTGATAATATAATGTGTTTAGATAAGACTTGTTTTTTCTTGCTCTTTGACAGTTTGTAAGGCGCCACAGTTGAGTGACTTGAACATTAATCAAAAAACAAACTCTATGGAATTTTTTTACGCATCTAATAAACCCTTAAGTTCAACCTTGAACATGTATTGATCAATATGAGAATTGAATTTTGAAATACTTTCTACTCAATACTCAAACATCAGCTTCGTCTGCAAGTGTTCGTTTCTATTGTTTTTTACGCCTCAATCGCACTTTTTTTCAATATCTTACTTTTAATCTTGAAAAGTATTTTCCACAACATGCTTCTTAATAAGGCTAAAAACTAATCGCTACTAATGACTGTGCACCAAAAACAAGGGCATTAAAGCAAATAACTTTGGTATTAAAAATAAACAAATATTCAACGCTTTTCACCAAATATTTTTGAAACAGAAATAAGTGGATTTAAGATTTAAATAAAATTCCGAAAATTACATATTCAACTGCTCGACCATGAAAATTGGTGCATGTCTAGGGATTTACTGCTACGACAACGACAACAACAAAGACACCAAAGACGTCGACGACAACGGCAACGACTAGAAGTTGACAAGCCAGCAGCAGCTAATTTCCTGTGTGAATAGCGTAAAAATCATATTAAGGGAATTTCCACGGATGCCTCAACCTAGATGTTCATTATTTTCTCATTTCAAATCTAAAATAGAAAATGTTGAATACACTCACACACACCGTAAATCCGCTGGGAATGAGATGGGCTATGCAAAGTAATGCAAAGAGGAGCACAATAAGAAAAATATGAAAAAAAAAATGAAAAAATTAGAACGCTTGGATTGCACAGAAGCACAGGCAATGATATTAAATTGGATTTAAATGATTTAAATGTCAGCGCACTGATAAATGACTTTGAATTTTGGCCGTGTGTGGGTTTAAATAATACATGTGAGGACCCACAAATAAATTATTCAAATAAAAGAAGTCATTTGGAAAAATCATACCGAAAACTATAAATATATACGTGGCAATTAAAGCGCAGAAGCTATTCACGATTCCAATACTAAAAATTCTATTGCATCGACAAAAATTAAATTTGTTTACAAATAATTACAAAAATTCTCAAAAAAAAATGTGTTTAATTAATTAATTTATTCAAATAAAAGAAATTAATATAATGTTCATTATTTATAAAAAAAATTTTGCTAAGCAATAAACATTTTTAATATAATACGGTTTTAAAACGAACTAAAAAGTATAAAATAATTTCTCCTAGAGTGGGCCTTTTAGTTCTCCGAAAAACGTGGGGTGCATGCTACATATAATATTAACCCTGTATCACTAACCTTAGGGTGGAATCCACCCAGTTACTGCTTCTATGCAAGATTTCTAATGCAATACATGTGTGACGTACTAAAAATCAAATGTAGCAAATCAATCGTTTTAATAAAAAAAAATTTGAAAATGGTAACACTTATCTTGATTTTATTTAAAACCAAAACTTTTCTTAGGTTTAAGCAATTATATCCTTATAGCTGAGAGTTTATTACGTGGGTGAAAAACACTCAGACTTAGTTATGCCGCAACTCAGCAATAGGTAAGTGATCTATGGTTAAAGAGTTAAGATTACCTTGGTTAAGAAAGCAATTGCTCACTAACATATTAAAATTTTTATTACCATACCAAACCAACAAATAATTTCTCTAAATCATCATAGGATAGGCATAAATAGGAAAAATTTTTACAAAAAAACTCATCAGCCATGATACCTTCGATAACATTAAAAATGAAGAATTCTTAAATCCAAGTAGAACTTACTGGGCTGAACACAATAGATATCTGCACACTTGAATCTACCATCCATGCAAGGACTTCTATCCTGTCAGCCAAGGGACCTGGGTTAAGAAATCATTTGTTCACTAACGTACTATAATTGTTAATAACACTCCTTACTATTCTCTATAGCATTCGCTCCAAGTTTTTGGGAGAACTAAAAGCCCCACTCTAGGATAAACTATTTTATACTTATTAGTTCGTTTTAAAAACGTGTTGCATTAGAACATGTATTGCATTAGAAATCTTGCATAGAAGCAGTAACTGGGTGGATTCAACCCTAAGGTTAGTAATGCAAGGTTAATATTCTATATAGCGCCCCACGGCTCTTAAGAGAACTAAATAACTCTAGGAGAAATTATTTATACTTTTTAGTTCGTTTTAAAAAAGTGTTATATTAAAAAAAAATTGTACTCAATAATTATTTTTTGATTTTTAGTCCTGTCCAAAATTTAAAAAATTCCAATTTTCAAAAATTCACCACTAAAGGTGACAAAAGAATTGGTTCAAGAAACCAAAATAGTTCTATAAATTTTAAAAATTAAACAAATTTAAAAAAACGGAAAAAATCCATCGAACCTTACGATTATAAAGCAAGCGCCCTGTGCTCTGAGCTACAGAACTTTTATTTATACTTTTTACGATTTTTTGCTTCACACTCAGTGGTAAATTTTTCAAAATATGAACTTGCTTCATAAAAAAAAAAATTCGTCGACATTGTTGAGGCTCGAACTCACTACCTTGCGGTTATAAATCAATCGTTCTACGCTATGAGCTGCATAACTCACACCAAAATTTTTTCTAAATGAGGTAATAAATTCACTTCAGTTTTAAATTTTTATAACTTAAAAATGTCAATGAACTTTTCAATATTTTTGTTTGATTTTTATTGTGTATGTATGTATGTATCAAATAATTTCGCATTTTAGCCAAACAAATAAACGTAAAGACAAGAAAATAAGTGATTATTGTGTTGTCATCCAGTTCTGAGCTACATTTTAAGTTTCAAAACTGTAGCTCATCGGGAAGTTGGTTAAAAATGGATTCCAAGATTTGTACGGGACAGACATGAAGTGATGCTTATAAAAAATTCCAGGGACTAGATTTTCAGGGCACCTTCGACAGGTATTGTAACAAACATATAAACTACACTGGGAAAAAAGCAGATGCTTCACTGGACACACAAGACAAGCGAAGCATTTTCGCATTTTCATACGTGTGAATGTAATGGGTTTTTTAAACAAAATTTTTAAATTGAAAAATTTTAAATACCTAAAAAAAATGTTAACTAAAAAATAATATTCACACCAGTAAATTTTACTACCTTACATTATTATTTTGCATTAACTTTTAATTATTTTTGTAAATGTTAATGAAATAATTGTGTTTTAATATCTAAAATATCGTATATTAAATAATCGTGGTGTGCAAATATTTGGATCGTTTAACATTCCCAAATTATATTTATCAAGACAACATTGTTTATTTCCTACAATTTTTATGAAGTTGGTTTTTTTTTTATTTCAAAAGTATAGTCTTTCTGACGTTATTTTCACTTCTACAGCCGTTTAAGTAGGTGCCGAGCCAGAGTGTTTCATCTAAAATCATTCTCTTTATACTCATTTATCTCGAAACTACTTTTTTCGGCATGGTGTTGTAGGAAAATAAAAACTATTCAGCCGAATCATCTGAAATTTAAATATACTATTTATAACATCAGTGGCTATCGCTGGAACTAGAATCAAAGTTTTATTTAAAAAACAACGTATATTTTACACTTAAGAAGTGGTAAAAAACTAGCTGTTTTAATAACTTAATTTTCAATAGCGTGTCATTCTGTCAATTTTTCATACCTTTTTTCAAGTGCACTAGAGTGGACCATGAAAGAAAAAAAATTTTTTTTTAATATTTTCATTTGCAATTCCATTTGAAATAAGGAAACTGTTAAGATTTTTTTGTTTTTTCCAAAAAATGTTCAGTTTAATAAGGGTATCACCTCAAATTACTTGAATAACTCAAGGGCACAAAATTTTAATTTTTGGATTTTCCCAGCAATATTTGTATTATTTTCGACTAATCTTGGTGCGCTGATTTCATCATCATCATGTAATTTATCATTAATTACAACAGTTTGAGCCCTTGGGGAGGTCTTTTTTTAATAAGGTCCACTCTATAGTGCACTCATAGTGCTTAATAATATTTTTGGTTTTTATTTTTCAGATAAATAGAAAAGTCAAAATCTACAACACCGCTCATGCCTCTTTTCCTTGAGAGCGTCTCATTGAGCGCCATTTTGAACCAGATCAACAATTGTTATATTAAAAAAATATTTTTTTTATGATGAATGAGTGCTACAATATACCTTAAAAGTTTAAATATCGTTGTTCAATATTTTATCTTTTTAAAAAAATCCTAAAAATACCTTAAATTTTCGAGCGCTAGACCACCGGTCTTGCCTTAAGTGCCTATGAACTGTCTGTCATGTCTGAATTCGCAATTAAAATCGACACCTAAAATAATTGGCATCTTGTGATAATTTTTAACCCATTCAATGGAATCTTGCTACTTTTGTCGTTTGGATAGCTAATGCACAATGCTTTTACTACATTTCCATGGCGAATTGAGCCTGAGTTGGGTTTTCGTCAAGTTGACAAAATGGCGTTTCTAGCTCGATAGTGTTTCCATGCGCGACATTGTTCCATTCAGCGGAAAATTTGCTACGTAGCTGTTCCACAACTTTCGGGCTGAATGGTATGTATCATAATGTGCTCAAACAACATGCTCCCCGAGCGATCGCCATCTTAGGTATCGAAAATTTGTGTGCTACTTTGGTTGAGCTGCTTATGCTTTTTTCATTTTGATAGCTAATTGTTGCTGAAGTTGTGCTGTGAAGGGAAAATAGATAATTATTAGAAGATTATTCCTTCATTCTTTAATAAAGCTGTTAATTAATGATTTCTTATGTGAAACGAATGCACAATAGTATAAACAAATTTTAGATGTTAAAAAAAATAACGAATGGCGAACAGCTGTTTGCCGTTTGATGTTTTGCAAAAAAACCCTTTCAGCAGAAAGTATCACTTTATGCTAATTCGCTACCTGAGCACTTTTCGGCAGGAATGCGGCCATTGAATCGAATTGGCCTTCGGCCATTCTATTCGCCATTTTTCTTAGTATAGATGTGTGCTTAGTATAGAAAATTTACTAAACATGTTGAGTCTTTAATCAGTATTAGTTTCTGCTACTTTGTGTGCCTGCTGAATTTTGTTATATTTTTTGTCAGCGCAGTGACAGAAATAAAATTAAATAACAAATAATCAATAAAACCTCGTTTAACAGTTGAGCAACTGTTTCATATTTTGAACGCATCAAATCTAACTCAGTTAAATCTAAGAAGTTTTGTGGAGTCTTGTGGATTTGACGAAATTGAACTCAACTCGCGTTTCCATGGTGAGTTAATCCCGAGTCAACCCCGACTTAACTCGCCATAGAAACGGAGTATTTGATCGATAATTGTGGTCTGCTGCATTATAGCTTCACGCATTCACAATAGAATATGTAGGATAGCTAATGCACAATCTCTTTAATAAATTCCTGCAATCTACCGCATTATAGCTACAGTTAATACTTAATATCGAATGAATAATATCATTATTAATATGAAGGGTTTTGGTGTAGTGGTTAGTGTTAGAACTCTCTATCGAGGGGATGAGATTTCGATTCTCACTGCTTTCTTGCAAAGTAATATTTTTAATTTTATATACTCTTGTTGTAATAGACACAAGTAAAAAACAACAATTCTAAGAAAAAGGTGCATGGTAAAAAGTGTCGTTTTTCAGATTTCACTCAAGCAAATCACAAAACGAGGCGTAAAAAGCTTCGCTTCAAAAGCATACATTAAAATTAAAAAAATAATTTTAAAGTAGAAATTTAACTCATTTGCGTTTCTACAAAACAAAATATAAAACAAGCGTGTTTATTTTTCATAAGCTCCATTTCTGTTTTTTGTATAGTTTTCTCTTATTATTTCCTTCCAATAACAAAAAATACGTCGCTATCAGAGATTGAATGAAAGATTATGTGCAGTAGGATCATTCAAACTGTTCAAATTACCGGACAACTGAAATCCCGTTTTAACATTTGATTGTTTGAAAATATTTTTGAATTACAGCCCTATTCTGGCAAATTAACAAATTGTTAACCAGTATTTTGAATATATCTATATGTTTGTTGTAATTTTTTTATTTCAAAACAAAATTTGAAGTTCAAAAATAAAAAAAATTTGATAAAAATTGTCAACTGCTTTTCAGTTATTGACAATTTCATTAACAAATTTTGTTTTTTGAGCTTTAAATTTTGTATTGAAAACAACAAACACATAGAAATATTCAAAATACTGGTTAACAATTTGTTAATTTGCCAGAATAGGGCTGTTAGTCTAAGATGAAATAAAAACTAAATCATTATTTTTATATTTAAAATATTTCAAGCCCCAATAAAACGCAAACTTTATCAAAGGAAGTTAAAAAATTTGATATTCGGGGGATTGCAATGGTTGCTGATATCGAATCTGACTTAGCAAACTCGAAAAAGTTAAAAAAATGGAATCGAAAAAATGGCGGTTTTATTTTTTTTTTAAATTTAATAATAATATTAATATATAGTAACAATAACAATATTTAATATTAAATACAAATATTTTAAAACATAATTTAAAAATATTGTTATTAAATTTAAAAAAAAATAAAATAAAAACGCCATTTTTTCGATTCCATTGGCGTTTTTGCATTAAATTTTTCGTTTAAATAGCTGTGTTCAAACCAAAAATTCTTACAATAAAAGTATATTGAAAAACATTGCTTTGAAAACAAAAACTTTTGTTTTAAATTAAACTTTGAAAACATTTATATTTTCTATTTCAAAAACAAATTCGTTTAATATGAACACAATTTCATTTAATTTTAACACATATTTCCCTCAGTATACTTAATTTCATTTCGATCTGATTGCATCTTCCTGCTCCGGATAGTCCTTAAAACAGGACATTTTTTAAATACTAATGGTATAAAAAATGTTCATAGAAGTGGTTCGGTTAGTACAAACATGAAAAGGAGTTACACAAAATTTCGTCGTGTTCTGATAACATCTTCCCGCTCTAAGATATCGTTAAAAATTACATAAATTATAAAAAAAAATGTTATTGCATAGAGTTTTAGATGAAGTTAAAGGTTCTAACCCAAATATGGATTTTATGAAATTTTTTCCGATACAACGTCATCTTCTTATTACAGAAAATGATCTAATTTTTAAAATCATAAAAATTGCTAAAAATAAGGGCTAAATTAGCTGATAATAGGGTAAACTAAACACACACACAATTTCATTACGATCTGACCCCAAATGCCTACTTCAGAGTGTCCTTGAAAATAACATATTTTTTTAAATTATTTCTATCGCAGTAAGCATGATAAGGATCAATAATCATTAAATAGAAAAGTGCATATTCAAAAGTTGATCTCGATACAATAATATCTTCCTTTTCCAAAATATCTTTAAACATCACGGTGTTCAAGAAAATTTTATATTTTTTCAATATTGTAGTCAATATAAATCGATTTATGATAGCTATTTCCAAAAATTTAACATTAAAATTGTGCGATTTTAGCTATCATGAAAACACATACAAAATGCTAATTTTTGCTAATATAAAAAAATTAAAAGTTGCTTGTTTGTTTGTTGGTTTTTCCGTCTTTCAGGTTTCAACAGAGTTTAATGAAATTTGGAATATAGGTTGAATAGGTTGTAAGCTATTTTAAAATCTGCAAATCTTGAGATTGAAATAAATTAAAATAAATAAAAGACTGCAACTGCAGTTATAACAAAATTTACAGGTATTGCGAATTTTTACAGGTAACGCAAAATTTTCTTAATAGTGACTAATTAAGAAAATTTTGCGTTACAAGTTCTCTAATTTTTATAGGCTGAAAAGGATCTTTACAATTATTATAGTGATGAAATAATAATATGCTCATTTTTGTGTTTGGTGCATACAAACTGAAAATTTAGAATCAGCATTTTCTATAATTTTCTATAAAAGCTGGACTCTCTTAAATTTGTTTTAAGATTTTAGAAAAGTACATATAAACATACTATTTGAACAATGTGAAGTTATAGATAAGGGCTTACTTTATCATTCAAGGCTAATTGAAGGATTTTACTATTATTCATTCTTTATTAATAATTACTCAAACTACTTACCTATTTGTTAAGTAATAATTGTAATAATTAATTAACAACTAATAATTACTGTAGTTTAATCAAAACTACATATCTTAAGATCATAGATAATAAAATTCTGGCACCAGAATCGGAATCAATAAAATCTACTGAAATCGACCACAATATTGACAAAATAATTAATTTTTTTAATATATCAAAGCTACAAAGTTTAATTATTCAAACATAATTGAATTAATCAAGGTTACTCATCCGTTCGATCAACATAAATATTAAAGGCAGTTGCCATGTCGTGCACTCTTTTAATAAAAAGAAAGTAATTTTAAAATGTATTTAATATTAAAAAATGTTCCCGTTTGTTTTTGTAACTACAAAAAATAAACGGAGCTTTACTATTCTATTAACTCTGTTTTTTATAAATGTTTAAATTAAAAAAAAATACAAATTATAACAATCTTATTAATTAAAAAAATTAAAAGTTTGTTTAAAAGTATAATAATATTTAAATACCATATCTAATTTTTTTTTAGGTAGCCCATTGTTTAGCTATTTTGTCTAAGTTAATAAGGTTAACTTTATCCTTTTCTGATGAAAGTTTTAGTAAGTCATTAAGACGTGAGTAGATTTGTGTGGTTCTTAAATAATTTTAAACTAATTTTAATTTGCTGAACGTTTTCTCATTTTCTGCTTCAGTAACTGGTGCTTTCTAAAACATTAGCTGCATCCAATAGAGTTTCTACGTCTTCGCATAGAACATAGAAAACTGCAAACTCCGCCCCAACAAACATTTCTGCTTCCAAAAAGATTTAGCAAAGGCAATTCACCTCGCCTCTTTTACAGCAATGCGAAGTTTTCTTAAAAGCTTATTAGAAGCAATTTATCGAAGGATGTCAGTAGCAACTTGTCGAAGCTCGTCAGAAGCACGTCAAAAGCAGCTTATCGAACCTTGTCAGAAGCAACTTATCGAAACTTAGCGAAGCACTCCAGAAGCAACTTCCCAGCAAAAAAAGTGCTTGCAAAAGAAGGTTAAGTGGAAGGGAAAGTCTTGAATTCCATCCCTTCCACTTTCATACCCAGAAGGCATTACTTTAACATATGCATGTCATTGGGAGGAATGGTTTCCTTAGTCTTCTCTAGAAGTGCTTCCAGAATTTTTTCAATGGAAGATTTCTTTGAGCCTTTAAATGAAAGGATTCTAGTATCCCTTTTTCGGAAAATATCCCTTTTTCCCGATTTTCTCGCGATTTTAGTGTTGGAAATGGGAAGTGTTTGTTTCTTGTTGGGGACTTAAAAAATCCACGTAAAATATCCCTTTTCCCGATTCTCACGGCCTTTTGGTGTTTGAAGTAGGAAGTGGTTGCGACTTGTTGGAGGTTTGAAAAATAACACGGAAAATAAAAAATACCTTTAAAAATAATTGAAATTAAATGCAATTAAAATGTCTTTGAGAAGTGGTTTATGAGAATGCTTCTTGAAAGCACTTCTTGATAAGGCTTAGAAGAAGAACAATTGGATCTAAAGAATGTCTTCTGGAATCAGTGTCCTTAAGAATGCATGTCACATTTGTAACAAAAATTTTGCTGGGTTATCGAAGCTAGCTGAGCCTCGCTTACTCTTCGCTAAGGCACCTTAACGAAATCGAAAAAAGTAACAAAGGATTGAAATTGCAGCATATATATTTTTTAATTTTTTTTTTGTGATTAAAAGTCGTAAAATATAACTACATACATATATATGAAGGGCTTATTGCATTAACGTGATAAGCCACATGTTCTAAAAAATCAATTTTTTAGGCAAAATACATGACTCAATGCATTGTCAACCACCACTGAAGAGATTTTGGCTATTTCTTATTAATTTCCTTATCTATTTGTAAAAGTTTACGTGTTAAATTCCAATTTTTCATACAAAAATACAATTTTTCAAAACCTTAGAGCCGATTATTTTAAAATATTTTGTGTGTAGCAATAAAATATTCATAAAATATCATGTTTCTGCAATAAGCCCTTCACATATATATTCATAGTGCATCCGATAATAAAACGTCGATATAACTTGTTTCACAAATCGATGCATGCTATTGTCAATTTCCTTGCCATTTCACCATCTTCTTCTTCGCCCGTAATCCTCTTTTTGTCTGCTTTGCGCTTTTTTTTTGCTGTGATATTTCTAACGCTAGAAAGTAGCTTACCAGAATTTCGGCTTACACTGTTTTTATAGCGTCATGCTATTGAATTGTCTATTATTTTTAAAAAAAAAAGTTGCAATTTGATTTCTATATGATTCGCATCGCATTTGCTGTTTCGGTGAAAGCACTGCGCCTAAAGCCTTTGGGCTGATCAGTTCGCGTCAAGCCGGTTCAAGACACATTTGTCATACTTTCTCCCATATAGAAGTAAAAAAATTTAGATATTTTTATTCGTTTTTTATATAATTTATTAGCGCATTTATTTTACGTACACACGCGATGACTATTCACTCTAATATGACAAAAATGGCGGCGCTGATTTTAACAGCGTAGTACTTCGATAATAATTGTTTTTGCAAGCAGACGTCGTCGTACTCCATTTATGCGTCATTGAGCCTCTACTACACTTGCTGTTACAAGAGAGTTATGAGTTTTACAAAAATAGCTTCGATAAGACTTGTTGTCACAAGTTTAATTTGGTTAGCCAGATAACCTCGATAAAGTGCTTCGCAAAGATTTCCTCGAAGCCACAAACATAAGTTCACTGCACGGAAATTTATAATCCTTTTTAAAGTGCTTCGCAGGAGCTTCATCGAAACAACCGAAATGACTTCATACTCCGATATTTGAAACCTACATTCACAAGTGCCATGGAAGCCTTATCGCGGAACAAAGTGTTTAACCTCTATGCACAAGTGCACTAAAGCGATATGAAGGTTGAACCTCTTTAAATTTAAAAATTTAACCTTCTGGAAGTTCAAATGTTTTTTGGGGCTATTAATTAAATTTGATCTTCCAAATAATAATTTTTTTTAATTAACTTCTTTTTTATTTTTGAAGAAACAATAATTCCAGAACTCGATTATGGGTAAAGTTAGTCGAATATTGAATTTTATTAAAGAATTTATACAAAAGCTTTAAGGTTTCCAAGAAACTGCTTAAATTCTCTAGCATCAGTGAGGTTATCTTATCCAATACAAGTTTAAATTCTCTTCTATAAAAATAGTTCAGTCTTAAGATTAACAATAGATACAAGGTACATACCCAGTGTGCCTTACGGATCTGTTTCTAATTCGAGATGGACTTACTTCTTCATAAATTTTATCAGAAAAAGGGTTGCGTTTCGGTTTCGAAACTGAACCCTTTTCGTATGAAATTACTCTTAAAAATGCGAATTGCTTTTCAGCATTTTTAGATTCAACTCGTGTTGGGAATTGAATCATGTACTTATCCGTTTTGGACTTTTTTTTCAATTAAAAATGGACGCTTATTTCAAAAATGAGAATTCGAGACTCGTTTTTTAAAATAATTCGGACTCAAAACGGAACAATAAAATTTTTACTCGATTCAAAATTTTTTAATTTTGATTTTTTTTTTTTCTATTATTATTTTTTTTCTCTTGCGAAACACATTTCTGACAGAGCACAAATTTTGAAAATAAAGTTCAATGATTTGCAAGCACTGTTCGTTTGTAAGTCTATTAATGGTGAAATAGCAAACCTTACTGAGCATTAGTGGCTTTGCCACATGTTACAAATCACGCGTTAGGTGTCAAAAAATGTAGACTGAACCAACCCAGCATTTGGAAGATTGTTTTGTAGAGAACCACCTAAGCGAGTCTTTTTCGAGTCCGCTTGGTGATCTACAAAAACAATATACATGTCGTGTGCGGAAGCATATTTTGCTCCTCACGGTAGATCAAAAACTAGCTGCTTGTTTGACTCGAAAATGAGTCGTTTTTTTAAATTTGTTTGGTATTTTCGGGATCAAAAAACAACTCGAAAAAGACTCGTCAAGAGGAGTCGCGCATAGGGTACCATTTTGTCCCGAACAAAGAGTCTTTTCTGATTAGAAAATGAGCGCACTTTCGACTGTCACCATCACGGAGAAGAGTCGAAAACGACTCTTTTATATTCAAAAATTTCAAAAAATGCGGTAATAGTGTCGTAATATAAAATGGTTGTAATATAAGTAAAAGTAGTAGTACAAATTTTGTTGTAGGTATAATTTAAAGTGAAATATCCGACTAAAGTTGGTTTTAGTAAATACAAATCAATAATCTAAACAAATTTCAGCAATAATATAACAATTAGGTAGACTCTTAAAAAAGTTAAGGGGTAGCATAACATTCATTTCCCTCTTTTTATTTTTTCTCCGGAATCGTATGAAATCGTTCGGGATCACGGAATTGAATTCTCTAAAACAAAGATATTTACAAATATTTAATATATATTTGTAACTCTAAAACAAGCCTTTACCAATTTTAATATGACTTTTGGAAGTTTATGCCATACAAGTAAAAGTGCGTGGCATGTATATCAAAGAATTCAAAAAAATTGATAATAAGCAGTTATGTCAAAATCCTTTAAATGACAGAACACTTTCTCGATAGTTATTTAAGGTATAATATACGTGTAAAAAGAGAACAACAGTAGCTTGTTTTCAAACATATTTTTGAGGTACAAGGAGTTGTTATATTTTTTTGAAATTTATATGGGTTATTGTACATAAAAATTATTTAATAAAACTTTTTTGGCAATTTTCTGGCTTTTTATAGAGGTCGCTAAGAATGAAATTGGAAAAAAAAACATCCAAAACTGTTCGCTGGATATGGCTTTTCCATGTATCTGACAAACAAATCAAATGTCATTTTAAAGTATAGGTCAATAATTGAGCATCCCACCTACGAACGACCCCCGGGGGTTTTTTTAGAAATTATGGTGAAAGTTTTAGTAAAAAGTTTTTTTGAGTAAAAGGGATGCTTAAAGGACAAAATTAGGAAAAAAATGGAATAAGATTCATTGAAATTGAAGCAATACATTTTAAGTCATTTATCCAACCGTTTTGGATGATTTTTTTCAATTTAATTTTTAGCGACCTCTATAGAAAGCCAGAAAATTGCTAAAAATAATATAAAAATGTTTTTATAAAGCATTTTTTATGCACAATAATCCGTATAAATTTCAAAGAAATATAACAACTCCTTGTACCTCAAAAAAATGTTTGAATAGAAGCTGCTGTTTTTTCATTTTTATATGTATATTATACCTTAAACGACATTTATTTAAGGTAACCGAATCGTTTCTCAAACTATTTTTAATCTTTAAATCATAACTGTTTACTCAGCGTTGTTTGTTAGCAAACAAAAACAAATTAAAATTAGCAAAATATATAAAATAAATTGCATGAAATTTATTTGACAACTCATTTGGAAAATTATAATGGAAAATTTATAATGAAGCAGAAGGAAAAGTTGTCTGAAAAGCAAGCATTGACTGTTGATAACATTGATAGCAATAAAACAACCAACACCACGAACTTAGAGCAACATCATCAGATATATCAAGAAAATTTGTGGAATTTGTGCAATTAAGTTTTCAAAACGTTGTCATAGATTTCCTTCCAAGCAAATGATTCTTGTTAACTTGGCTTATTAATTACAGCTTACACTGTACAAACTGTAATCCACCCAGTCATCATCGTCAGACCACAATTTAAACAATGCCGCTACTGCCACGAATTGCGCGGCAATGAAAATAAAGGGGGAAAAAAAAAACAAAAAAAGGAAGAGTAAAGTATGACTTTTAGAAATTCATCTTTGTAAGTAAATAATTGAAAATGTTTAGAAATAATATGATAAAATTTTGTACGAAAATTCCAACAGATCAAAGTGAAAATTAAAGTGAAAGTAATGTCAAGGCGGCAAAGATACAAAGCAAGAAGAACAGACTGTTGACTGTTGTAAAGATGTTGATGTTTCAGTTGCTGATAATCAAGACGTTATGCTTGACGAAGCGGTTGATGTGGCTGTTGATGCGGCCGCTGGTGCTGCTACTGTGTTGTGGGCGTTCAACCCTTGCAGAGCGCATTCAATTTACATTTCATCAAAACCAACAATTTCCAAAATCCCATTTAATTAATCAACAAATTCCCTATGGAAAAATAATTATCTCTTTTGGTGCAAACAGCGATGCGCCACCAACCACCCTCCACTCCACATCAGCACATGGACAGTGATATTTTAAGATGCCATGAGGCGGGTTTTTTATTTTGTTAGAGGCTCCTACAGCAAACATTTCCAAACTCAACGCTTTCATCTACAATTAGCATTGTCATTATCTTCTGTGTGTTTGTACTATTTTGAAACTTAGAGTTTTGTCCATTTTTACAGGATGCAACATTAGCAACATAAATTTACCCCTGATACCCCTTTAGGTTATGCTAATTCCCTTGAGAATCCTGCTAATGTTGGCCCCTGTCATGGTGGCTGGCTACCCTTACATGATATTTATGTGACTTGCCTTTGGCTTGCTTACAAAAATTTAAATTGAAATCGGCATCCGGTGTGCCATTGGAACTGGTACGGTTTGACTTTCGATTTGAACCCTTTGGTTGCCACATGCCACAGGGAGTGCCTAAAAATTGCTAGATACCTTAGTAGAACTTAGTATCACATGCGAAAGAGATTGTTTTCTACACATATCAGCAACTCGCAAGAGTTTGTAACTGGTATTGAATATACATATGAGAATTGAGTATTGAATATACATATGTCCTTAATAGCAATGAATTAAGGAATCATAGAAATAGGAAATGGAGATTCCCTAACATTAATTTATTCTTACCTAATACATTCAAATCCATTTCTATTCAATTAAACCTATTTTCTAAATCCAAATAAAGCAAATATTGGTGTTTATAACTATTTAAGTTTTTCAAATGTCTTCAAACTATTTACTTATTTTCTAAAAGGGTTTAATTTAATATCACGAATTTAAAAGCCAATAAATCAAATTTAAGCACAAAAAAGACTGTTATTAATGGTCTTGAAAAAGTAACAGCGACTAACAATAGGCATATTTCAAGGACAACAAACCAAAATTAAAGACATCCGGCGTCAACCTTAATTATGTAAATAAGAGATTAACAAACATTTAGGACAACATTAACAACGTCAACAAAGACACACATATACATACACTATTAGCAGCAGAGTCGGCAAAGAGGACACGCAGAAATAAATAAGTTAAAAACATTACAAAAAGCTTAAATAAAACCAGAAATAGAAATAAACCTGAACCACAGACTGAAGAAAAAGTATTTTTAATTATGTGCGCTAGACATGGGTAACGCAGCAAAAAATGCTGCGCTGATACACCAACACAAACGCAAGTAACTGAAATTGCCAAATGAGTTAACGCTTTTGCGCCATGACACAGTTTGAGGGATTCCTACAATTCCTTTGACAATGAGACTTTAATGAACGCACTGAAAATTTATTTTAGTTAACGCATTAATAGATTTTGTGAGTGTGTTTGAGTGTGGTGGGTGGTGCATTGCATTATGTGGTGCGCAATTTAGCCTCACAAGAAAAAATTCAACTTATCTTATCAAATTCGTCAGTTGGTGTGTCGTTAATGATGTAATGCCCACTCGGTTCTCCTGTAATGATAGTCCTAGTCTTTTAGATTACTTCATTGTGTATGACTTATCAGTCGTCTTACTGTTTGACCAAATTTATTTTTTGTCTGATCATGATTTAAATTTTAGTTTAACGCATACAATGATTTAAATACATTCTCGTATTATTATTTGAAAAATATAAATAGACCTGCACTTTTTCAAAATGTTCCTTCTACTCATTGGAATGAAATTGCGACTAGTGAAACGGTTGATGAAAAGTTAACGTTATTTTCAAATAATATTAATACGCTTCTTGTTAATTATGTTTCACACAGAACTGCCACCATAAAGAATGCATCTTGCCCTGGTTCAATGACCGAGTGCCGACCGAGTTCAATGACGGAAAGAATTGGACAAACAAGAAATGAGTCTGTAGGCATAACTACGCGCAGCAAAAGAATTTATTTTCTTCCAAGCTAAAACTCTCTCTTCCATCCAAGGTTTTATGGAATAATGTAATAAAAATTAGTATTAGCAGAGATATAAACGCTGAGTGTCCTATTGACCCTGAAATTCTGAATAATTACTTTCTATCTAGCTCACAAAACCTCGGCAATATCAACTTTGCAACTCTTAGCCACTATGCTGAACAATCCTTTGAGTTTTCTGCGGTAAACGAAAGCGATGTTGAAAAATGTATTCAAAAAATAACATCAAATGCATTTGGAGCAGATGGAGTCCATGTCAAATTTCTGAAACTCATTGTCCCATTTATTCTCAATCCACTGACGCATATTATCAATCACTGCTTTACAACATCTTGCTTTCCAAACTCTTGCAAAGCTACAATTGTTGTTTCTGCACCCAAAAAATCAGTGGCGACCAAGGCCAATGATTTCAGACCAATTTTTCAGACCAATGATTTCAGACAAAAAATTTGTGAGTCACTAATGGCTAATATAAATTCAAGCTATATAACTCAAAAAAAAAAAAAATTACTATCAAAAGTCAGGCTTTTGCGTTGGACATAGTTGTTCCACTGCTATGCTGAAGATTTTAGATCATAGATGCCCAGTAGTGGCTGATATCAGCAAATTAAACTCACACGTATACTTACGCTCTTTTGTTTGATCGTCAATCAACCTATAGGAAATCAGCATGGTCCAGCATGGTCCATTTTATGGTCGACATAATCGTCCATCAGAGCAATTAATTCGGTTAACCATGGGTCGTTTTCGCACTACGTTTACTCTATGTGATAATACGCATCCGCAGAGACGTCGAACAGTGCGCACCGAAGAAACAATTGCCGTTGTAGAGCAAAATGTTGAAGAGGACCCGTATGAATCGATTCGCCACCGTGCACAGCAATTGGAGCTTTGTCCATCAACTTTATGGAAGATTTTGCGCAAAGATCTTGGCTTGCGACCTTACAAGATCCAGCTTGTGCAAGAATTAAAGCCGCGAGACCATGCAATGCGTCGTGATTTTGGTGTATGTGCCGAAAATGAGATTGATCTCGATGCTG
This sequence comes from Dichetophora obliterata, assembly GCA_963920525.1. NCBI lineage: Eukaryota > Metazoa > Arthropoda > Insecta > Diptera > Sciomyzidae > Dichetophora > Dichetophora obliterata. Next base: position 41,873,819 of record OY986438.1, on the reverse strand, counting down.
ATTTTCATCGCAAAATTTTGTTCAGTGATGAGGCTCATTTTTGGTTGAATGGCTACGTCAACAAGCAAAATTGCCGCATTTGGAGTGAAGAGAATCCACATGAGACCATTGAGACGCCATTACATCCACAAAAACTGACTGTTTGGTGTGCTCTATGGACTGGTGCAGTCATTGGGCCATACTTCTTCCGAAATAATGCTGGAGAGTTAGTTACCGTTAATGGAGACCGGTATAGAGCCATGATAACCGACTATTTTGTTCCCGAATTGGATGGCATGAATGTGGATGAGTTGTGGTTCCAACAAGACGGCGCTACATGCCACACAGCGCACGTCACAATCGATTTATTGAAGGAAACATTCGATGAGCGCATTATTTCGCGGAATGGACCTGTCAATTGGCCACCAATATCGTGTGATTTGACACCATTCGATTATTTTCATTGGGGATATGTGAAGTCGCTCGTCTACGCCAACAAACCAGAAACGTTAGGGGGCTTGGAAGCCAACATTCGTGGCGTTATTGCCGACATACGGCCCCATATGCTCGAAAAAGTGGTTGAAAATTGGACCTGTAGAATTGGCTTTATTCGAGCCAGCCGTGGCGGCCACATGCCCGAAATCATATTTAAACATTAATGGCATAAAATTATCCTTCCAATAAAGCCAAATTGATGGACATTAAAACGATTTTCTTGTGTTTTATTTCAATTCGAAGTTCTGTACCTCTAAAAAAACACCCTTTATGTTTTAGATGATATAAGACACTCGTATTATGATGGCTTTGTAACATTGTTGTGCCCTACTTGACTTCTCAAAAGCTTTTGATATGGTTAATCACTACCTGCTTTGTTTTAAGCTGAAATATAATTATGGCTTTTGTGATAGTGCCGTGTCCCTGTTTGTGATAGTGCCGTGTCTCTCAAATAGAGTGCAGAGAGTAAAAGTTGGTGAAAATTTCTCAAAGTATTCACCTGTTTGTAGTGGCGTACCGCAAGGGTCGGTTCTTGGGCCGCTCTTATTTTTCATTTTCATAAACGATATCTTCAGCGTATGTAAATATTCAAACATGCGTACTTATGCTGATGACATACAACTATATCTCGTAGATCTGGCCTCATGAAAGATCTGGTATGCAGGTTAAATCAGGATCTGGAGAGTGTAGTGCAATGGGCTTCAGCTCAGTGCGTCTAAATCATATGTGTTACCTATTAGTAAAAACAGTGTTTTTGTTGAAGATGTACCTTATCTGTTTTTATGCGACAAAAAGCTCAGTCTTATCAGTGAAATTAAAAATTTTGGCTTTTATATCAACTCTACATTGACCTGTACTGACCACATTAACAACGTAGTTAAGAAAATTTGTTTTATCTGAAGAGTTTCCGTAACCTCAGAGTTTCAGTGGAATTCACTGAAATTAGACGCTAGCTTGTTCTTCAGCTTATACACTCTTTATAAAACAGAGAGATTAACAGTGAAAACTGTTAAATCCCATCCAACAGATGAGTTTTTCAAATTAACAGTCTGGACTGTTAATAAAATAACTATTTTACTCAATTCCTAACTGAATTTTCTTCTCTTTTATGTGAATATTTCACTGTTGGTTTTTTTTTTCTGAGAGTACTGCCTGTAATAGCCTACGCAGAATGATTTTATATTAAATTAGACTCGAGATCGTAATTGAAATTATGTCTAGCATTTAATCAAGCTTTAAGATATGTCTTTGGTCTACGTAAATATGGCCGTATTTCGCAATTAAAAAATGCATTCTCGGGTGTGCCATTATTTATTATCTCAATGCTAGAAATTGTATCTTCTTACACAAAATAATGACGGAAAAAATTCCATTTTATTTGTTTGAAAAAATTAAATTTGGCCACTCCACACAAGAAGTTCTATGCCTACTCCACTTAGCTCTAAATTTTTAAATTCTACAAGAATGTTTTTTATTAACGACACCCGATTGTGGAACTTCCTACCAAGCCACATAATAACTTTAAGGGATACAACAAAATTAAGACATGCTGCAGTTCAATATTTTTCTACTTACTGAATACTTATTGCCAGTTTTCTTTAAAACGTCTTCTCTAAACTTATTTTTCTTGCTATTTCTTCAAACTTACTCTTTCGATTTTTAATATAGGGGATCTCCTAAATATGATTAATATATATATATATATATATATAAGTTTAAAATATATCTTTTGCAATTTAAAATATGTAATAATCTTTTTAATGTCGCTGTAAAGTTTAAATTGTAAGCTGTATAACTGTGTTAACAGTACATTAAAAGAACTAAGTTCTTATAGTACTATGAAATAAATAAATCGAATTGTGTTCCACAAAGTGAAATTTCTTTAGCAATATGTTTGAATATTAGTAATAAATTCATTAAAAAAGAGCTTCATTAATAAAAAATGTATATGAAGCATATCAGAACGGAGCCCATCACAGCGCTTTTCTATAAAAAAATACATAGAACAAAAACAAATTTAGTTTTAAGCATGCCACCAAACTTTACTTCTTTATGATGCAATAGACAAGAGCAATCGAACAGACACAGCAAGTAAGCATACCCTGTTTTTAATCGCAGCTATGACCAAAGCTGAGTAGCTTGATATCTTTGATATACAACACACATTCTCTCCAAATACACCAAACACAAAAACAAAATATGCATAAACTGTTTGTGGCATTAATTATATAGATCACATCTTATATAAACAAAGTAGATCATTTCACAACCTTTTAAATCACTGAATCATCTTGCAGCAAATGAACCAACGCCCAACTTTTTGAAAAATCTTCAATTATTATCCTTTAAATATAACTGACCATTAGAATTAGAGTCACTCAATTTTTTGCGTTAGTTTTTATTTTTTGAAAAATCTTCAATTATTATCCTATAAATATAACTGGCCATTAGAATTAGAGTCACTAAATTTTTTGCATTAGTTTTAATTTTTGAAAAATCTTCTATTATTATCCTATAAATATAACTGGCCATTAGAATTAGAGTCACTCAGTTTTTTTGCGTTAGTTTTAATGGAGTAAGTGCATCAGCGCAGTAACGCAGTTAAATTATTCCACTTCATAACGCAACGCAGAATTGCATCACCCATTCCTAATTTATGGCTGTTCGAAGTAAGGGCGACAACAACAAATACAATAAGGATGCGGAGAAAGCGAATTAGCGTAAAACCACTTTTAAGCGTTTTTCTGCGTTTTACGCGGGCACAACGAAAAACTTTTGTACAAACAAAAGACGCCACAAAAGATAAGAAGACACAAAGAAATTACAACAACAACAACAACAAGAAAAAAAGCTAAAAACAAATGGCATAACAAAAAAAAATAACAACAACTGGTGCCATTTCAATTAGGCAGCGGGTGTCATTTTCTTTGACTAAATAAACGATTTTTTCTACTTTTTTATAATTTTTAAAATTTTGTGTGCTTTGTTTTGTGCCTTTTTTGTTTATTGTTTATTTTGTGTTTGTTATATTTTGTTGTTTTGAACTGTGTTGAATTGTCCTTTTGTGCCCTATGCAGCTTTTGAGCTTGTCGCCCTTTGTTGCGGTCTAATGAATTATCCTTTTGTGTTTTGTTGTTTCTAAGCTATAATCCTTTTTTTTTTTTTGGTGTTACGCATAAAACTCAATAAATTTAATTTATTTACTTTGACCCAATGAATTTATTTGTTTATCCTTTTTGTGGTCTAATTGTTAACACGCCTTTTTTACACGTACGTGTGTGTACGAGATTAGCTTTTGGTAAAAACGGAACTATTCTTGTTTTTTATAAACGTAGATTACTATACTAAGCCAATGTGATAGGCTGTACTCTAAAATTTATAAAGGTTTATTCACCTCGAAATGTTGAGAAATAAAATTTATTTGGCAAAGCATAGATAAATTTCAAAAGTTGAGAAAAGGGAAATTAATTTTAATGCAGGTGTGGATAATCCTTAACAAACTCACAAAGCTACAAATTTATGTTTTAGCCCCAAACTGTCAACTATGGCTAAGAATTTATGACATGAACGATTGGCAAAAGAAAATGTTGAAAGTTTTTTTCTTAAAATTTGAATAAAATTTGTAAGAAAATTTTTTTATTGCTTTGCAGATTTAAATATTTAAAATCTTGAAAGATAAATAATAATTTTATTTAAAAAATTTATAGTTACAATTTAAAGAGAAAAAAAAATGAATTTTAATTTGGATATAGTATTCATATTTTTTTAATGTCAATTTCTATACAAATTTTGTTTAATGAAATTTGCTGTTGATGTTCCATATCTATCAAGATAAGTGAACCTTGATTCATTTTGAATTCTATTATATCTGTGCCGATAAGCACCAGTGTGCCATACGGATCCGTTTCGAATTTTTATCCGAACGGGCTGCGTTTAGGATCCGCAAATGATTCCTTTCCATATGAAATTCTTCTACAAAACAGACTCTAAATAGGTCTCAGACTCTAAACGGATTTCATATACAAATCCATTTCGGACTCCTTTTTTTTTTTTTGATTCAAGATGAACTCGATTTTTAAATAACACAGTGTTACTGCTAAAAAGTCACAAGAACCACTTGTAGAAATTCTCAAAGAGAGACATGTTTCTTGTCCACAGCATCTGGTCTGACATCTCAATTTCGTTACAATTTTTAGTTATTGGTTTTTTTAAGTTTATGTATTCGAATTTTGTCGCGGCGTCATTCTTTGATGTTTTACAGCCATTGCCTTATTAGAAATGGAAAAAAAATCTACTCATACTCAGTAGAATTTAAAGTATAATATGATTGGTTTGGCCAATTTTTAAAATTTTACCAAAGGTGCAGTTAATTATCTAAAGTAATTATAAACATTTTGGTGTATAAATCATCTAATATTTAAAGTGAATTTATGTTAAATTTCCTTAAAGTTCACAAAACTCAATTTTAACCTGGATAACCGAACATATTTCTAATACGTTCTAACCAGGGAAAAGAAAATGTCTTTTTTTCCGAAGTCGTACATAAAAACTGTTTATATATAAACACGCTTTACGTTATCCTGATTTCGAAAATCTAATTTTTATTTTGCCTTTTTTTTGCCTTTTTCACCAAAAATAGTTTTTAAGCGACCTTACCAAGATGATGGTAGCTAGTGATATGCCTCTATTTAAAGCCTACCATAAGGCATTTAAAGCATTTACCGAAAAATATACACATAAAAAATTGCCTGATGAGTCCACAATAAGAAAGCATTATCTGAAAGATGTGTATGAGAAAGAATTGCAAAAAATAAGAGAAGATATAAGCGACTCCAACATTTTCATATCTATTGACGAAACAGACAAAGATTTGTATGTAATATCATCGTCGGGCTATTAGGTAAGATAAGTATTGGGTATCTTTTGACTTTAGAGGTCATAGAAAAAGTAAACGCATCGGAAATTGCTACTCTATTTGACAATGCGCTAAAGATATTATGGACAGAACAAGTAAAACGAGAAAAAGTTTTGGTATTCGTAACAGACGCCGCACGGTACATGAAGAAATGTGGTGAAGGGCTTCAACTCTTACAATACATCCTAAAATGATTCATATTACATGCATTGCACATGGTGTACATAGGGTTTGTAAGAAGCTTCGCAGTTTATATCCTGATGTTGATGCCTTGATTACAAATATCTAGAAAATGTTTTTAAAATGTTCGTCACGTGTTCGTCTTTTTAAGGAAATGGATCCCGAACTTCCGTTACCACCACAACCTGTGAGACATGTTTAAAAAATAAACATGTACATTCGATTTATAAACATAAGCTTGTTCGCTTTGGACAGGTTTTGACTCGTTGGGGTACTTGGCTGAGTGCAGCGTCTTACTATGCTAGATACTTTACCCGTATTACGCAGCTTGTATTACTTTCGCAAAGGGAATTCTAGCAGATGACAGATTTTGTACTTATCTGGCATGCATACAAACAAATTTTAGACTTCTAGTAGAACCAAAAAATAGTATGTTTGATCATTTGCAAAAAAGAGGTAACATAGATTTTTTTTTATTTTACCCATTGGTATTGACACTGCTTAAACATTTGGGAGAACCAACTGGGCAAGTGCTTTAATACTGCATGACGTAGAAAACAATTTAAGCTAAGCAAAGGACTTATATATAAAGGATTATTAAATTGCTGCTTTATTGTTTGTAATTATTAGCAGTGTACATAGTATAAATATATAAATATTCTCTTAGTGTTTAATTCAATGAGCAAGCTTTACTTATTACAATACATTATATTATAAATAAATGCAACGATACGTAAATGAATCTGCCGATAAAGTCCTCGTATGCTGGTTTGACGGTGTTCGGTGTGCGGTGGAGTGCGATGACTCGGAGAAATTCGGTGATATTCGGTGTTCGGTGAAGTTCGGTGAAGTTCGGTGACGGTCGATGTGACGACGACTTAGGCAAGACCCGACTACGCTGCTTTATTTAGAATTTAATCTTGTGGTATATATATAATTTTATATATGGCATGAATCATCTTACTATTACTCTAACGATAAAAAAAGGCATAAAAGGCAAAGCATAAATCTATATAGCGGATTTCTGACCGACCGAAGCCGACGTAAAAAGTCCGAGCCAAAAGAAACTACTTCGTTTTTCCGACCGACCGCAGCCGACGTAAAAAGTTCGAGCCAAAAGAAACTACTTCGGATTTCCAACTGACCCAAGGCGACGTAAAAAGTCCGAGCTGAAGAAGCTACTTCGGATTTCCGACCGACCGAAGCCGACGTAAAAAGTCCGAATTAATACCACAAATAAAAATAAACTTAGATAAAACTACTACTACATGTATTAATAACTGCAGAAATGTGATCGTCGGAAAATTGCTTCTACTTGTCACCAAGTAGCGGACGGGCTAAGCACACTACGCTTTCGGACCAAGCCTAAGTCTGCCAGACTCCTCATTCTTATATATCCTCTGCTAAAAACCTGATGGGAATTATAACATGCTGAGTTGGCTGTTGAGTTGCTGTATTTGTGTGGTTGTTGTATGTCTGGCTGTTGAATACGTGTAGTTGCTATGTTTGTGTGTTTGTTGTATGCCTGGCTGTTGGCTACGTTATAGGTGCATAGCGGCGTAGTAATCGGGATACAATTTTGTAACGGGGTCCCCGTTACAAATTGAAGTCTGTTTTTTCAAAAAATAATGGTTTACAAAAGTTTACTAGGCATTAAAGTCATTGCAAATGTGGTCGGTGGATCGAAAACTGCTAAACTTCCAAAAAACATCGAAGTTAATGATGTACATTCATTTAATTGGGCTCCACTTGTTTCTGCCGATGTAGAAAGTAGTTTTAGCAGATTTAAGAATATGCTAAAGGACTATCGTATGAGGATGTTGCCAGAACATTTCAAAATGCATCTTGTAGCACAGTGCTCATATAATTCTATACCAGAAAAAAAAACTTTTAATAGTTTTAACAAACAAATGAACTGAATTGAACGTTTAAACATGCACCTTGAAATATATATATACTTATTTTTGTCACTGAATATTTGTGGAGCTGATCTCAAAACCCTGATTAATGACATTTTATTTTCGTTTTAAAGAATAAAGTAAAATTCTATTAGTTTTATTCTGTTGTAAGCATTATTATTATTTTTGACGTAGAATTACGTCTTACAGCGCGGTTTGTATGGGGGTCAGTTTCACGAATTTTTTCAAAGCGATATTTGATACTTTGGGGTATACCTACAGCCTTTAATATTCATCGTTAAAAGAAAAAAAAATGCCAAAATATCAGTTTTAGTGGGAATAAAACGAATATCTAATAAAATAGCAAAATCTAAGAAGATGAAAAATTCATAAATTCGTATGAGAAATGCACAAGCTGCTTAGCTGCGTAGCGTAGCGTTGTTGTTGTTGATGTTGTGTTTGCTTGTTTGGTTCGTAATCACGTCGCACAGTGCTTTGTCTCATAGACATAAATAAAAAAAAAAAAAATTGTCTCAAAATGTAATGTAAGTTATAGCGATGGACAGATAACAACACAACTCAAATAAATTTGAAAGAATTGGTTTCGTTTGACTCTCCTACACTTCAGCAGAGGGCGCTAAAGTCAGTGAAATTGAAGTAAAAAATAATGAATTGAAAAAATGAATTGTACTGCTTTAAGAAAAAAATTCTCAAAAATTCATTTTTTAAAAAAATAGGTTGAAATTTTGATTTTTGCTTTGTTCAGTTTATTTAAAATTTGGCAAAAATAAAATTCTTTTTGAATATGTTAACTTAAATTATTTTCAATATCTCGCAAAAAATATATTTTTTCTATAAAACTTCAAAAATTACAAAAGTTTGATGGAACTTTAAAAAAAAATAAAGCTGAACATACATTTTTTTATTTATTTTCTATTTAGTTAATAGTGTTTTTTAAAGGTATAAAAAATAATTTATGCCCGCTTTTTACCGCAACTTAAAAAAAAAGTTTTAAAAAGGTTCCAAATTCACATTTTCAATCACCAATTTGTATTGCTTCAAGAAAATAATTCCCAAAAATTTATTTTTTTAAGAAGGAGCTTAAATTTTTGATTTGTATGTTATTTAGTGTGAGAAGAACTCTCAAAAAATAAATTATGTATGGAATATGTTTACTGGAATTGTTTGTAATCGCTTGAAAAGAAGGTATTTTTCTAAAAATTTGCAAAAATTACAAAAGTTTAATGGAACTTAAAAAAAAAAAGCTGAACATACATTTTTTTATTTTTTTTTATTTAGTTAATAGTGTTTTTTAAAGGTATAAAAAATAATTTATGCCCGTTTTTTACCGCAACTTAAAAAAAAAAAGTTTTAAAAAATGTCTAAATTCACATTTTTAATCACCGTTGGCTGTTTGAATTATCGCTACTTTGGCGCTGATTTCAACAAACTCTTAAAAATTAATAAATCAACTTATTTTCAATTTCAAAGTTTCAGCTTGTTTAGTACCCACACAAAAGTAAAAAAAGTAAAGTTTCTTTACTTTTTGAATGAAAATATAATTTGTTTTGCTTTATTCAAGGAGTTTTTATTTAATTTTTTAATGACCGTTTAAAGAATATTCAATAAAATAATTTTTATAATAATTAATAAGAAAACAATAAAAAATAAATACCTAAAAAATTATTTAAATGAGCTTAAGATCAGTTTTAAAGCTTGATATGGGTAAAATTTCACCCGATGATCGTGTGTGGGTTAACATAACATTTATTTATAGAACTTAACAACAGACCGCGTAATGTTCTCTTTGTTGTTATTGTAACATTTTATTTTACTTATTGTTATGTCTTATATTCTTGCTTTGTACAAGTCAGGTGTATGATCATGGTGTAACATATGTTTTGCTATTCCTGCATTACATTATAATTCGAATTCGTAATTAAAAATTCACACGGGCTCATCTTAATTAAGAATGAAAACAATTGTTGTAAAAATAATAGAAGAAGTTTGCATTTAAACTGTGACGATGGCAATTATTTTAAAAAATTCAGATGTTATTGATTGTTGGTTAACAGCATCTTCAAAAAATAAGATATCGGCGTTGTTGAATTATGTTGAACAACAAATTGGGAACTCGTTTTTTAATAGTGCAGTGAAAAAGTTGTGGCGAGAAACTAAATGCAATAGAAACATTTTTGAAATTAGGCATTCTAAGTGGTTAACGAAAACATTTTTTCACCTGGATGATGTAAGTTTTATTTAACTTTTACATTTACATTAAAAATATTAAAATAACAAAATAAACACATTAAGGGCCCGAGCACAAGCCATGAAAATGTAGGTGATGGTAACATTACAGCAAACACAGCAGATGTAGACGTATCAATGGATTCAGTCTCTGGAGGAATTGATGTAGAAATTGCAGCACCGGCCACCACAAAAAAGCGCGGCAGAGCAACCAAAAGCTTTGAGTATACTACAAGCAAGACTAAAAATCGCAGAGTTGCATATTTACTTAAAAAATATTCACTTGAGGAGTTAGAATTCGCTGTAAGCAAAATGAAGCGAAACTCATATTCTTTTTCCGAAAGCCAGGACTCTAACCAAAAGTGCTTGCCAATAGCAAAAACTTTAGCTCTTTATATGGATTTAGATCTTTCGGAGAGAAAATACATAGTTCTGCGTCAAGCAATCAACGAATTGTATCCTAATTGTTTGCCATCATTGTATGCGTTGCAAGCCGAAAAGAAAGCATTGATTCCACCTGTAAGAGTAACAGAAATTTCAGCTGAAGTGGACTTAAAATCATTAATGCGTAAAACAGCAGAAAGAATTTGTGAACTTTGTGACGTTGACGATAAAACATGCAACATAATACGGTGGTACATAAATATGCTCTTGAGTCAATTTTCATTAAATTTGACGCAATAGTTCAATTTCTACAGCCAAAAATAGTTAAGGTTTGTATGGGCGGTGTGCGATGGGCGTGGTCAATGTTGATGAAAGTTTTTTTTTTTCAAAGGTGGTACATAAATATGCTTTTGAGTCAATTTTCATTAAATTTGACGCAATAGTTCAATTTCTACAGTTAAAAATAGTTAAGGTTTGTATGGGCGGTGTGCGACGGGCGTGGTCAATTTTATCAATACTTTGAAATTTTCTTAATTATACTATATTAGGGACTCATGCTAAATTTCATTACCCTAAAACGTCTACTTCTATTTTTGTCCCATCTATGTACTGGGACAAAGCACTGTGCGTCGTTCGTTGTTGTGCTGCTTTTGTTGTTGTTGTTGTTGTTGTTGTTTTTTATTAATATGTATGTTAAACATACATAAATAAATACACATCACTTTAGGTCAGGTTAGAACAATTTATTTCTCTAACGAATTGTTTTCAAAGAAACAACAGCATCAACATTTTCAATATGAAAAGAAAAAAAAAAAACATCACTAGCTGATTAATTAGTTAGCTGATTGATTAACTAGTTAGAACAATTAATTGTTCTAACCTGACCTAAAGCTCAACAAACGATTTTAAACTATCAAACAACTAGAATTTGTATTTAAAATCAAGAATGATTTAAACTATCAAACAATTAGAATTTGTATTTAAATCATATAAAATCAACGCAATAAATTGCCAGCTAAAATTTAAAACAATTCCGACAAAAGTTACTTTTTTCACAATAACATAAATTAAATACAACAAAAATTACCGCTGTTAAGATAAATAAAAAAGTTTCTACCGCAATAAAAATATATCAAAAAAACTCACGATCATTAAAAATTACCACAAAAATACCACGCGTTTTAAAAATAACACCACACATTCCATATGCATTTAAAATTGCCACAAAAATCTCATTCGCATTAAAAAATACCACAATAAGTCCCATACGCACAAACAATTTAAAAAACATTAGAAATATCACAAAGAAACTTTGCTTATTAAAAAAAAAAAATGTAAGAAGAATATTACCAAACTCCCACGGAAATTTAAATAATACCCCGCTGAATTTCCACGTCAATAAAAAAATACCACGCTGAATTAAAAAATTTTATAGGAATTCCCAGAAACAAAAATTCCTTAGGGCAATTAAAAATTACCACGAATGGGATTTTTCCAACATAACTGGCAACGTTGCTACTAGCTGCTGATATTGTTGTTTTGCTTCTGCATGTGCTGCATAGGGCCGTTTTTCACTCGACAATTCTATGGGCAATAATTGCTTTCGCCGCAAGTAGTTTGTTGACTACTCGGGTTTAAAGGGGGCTTTCGTAAACCCCCTCATGCGGGTGAATAATCCACAAACTGCTTGCGGCAAAGGCAATTATTGCTGAGTGAAATGCGGGACAAAGAGATCTTGCTACCAGAGCAATAATTGCTTTCGCCGCAAGCTCGAGAATTTTCTTGTGTAACGAGTGAAAAGCGGGACATAGTAAGCAAAGTTCTGTTTATTTTCTGTGGACGATTCGGTTCATCCCCTCTAACGCTGCTCAACCGCTGTGATCTTGCTCTTCTCTGTGCGTCGTTGTTTTAGATTTACTTGGTAATTGTTGTTGGTTCAGTTAGCTGAAATTTTTTTATATGTTCTTAATTTTTACTCGATATGAACAGCTGTATTTGACAACTAGCTCGCTTTCCTCTGCTTTCTACTTCATTCCTTTATGAGTCGGCCCTACCTGGTTATTCTGCCATGAGTTGTAGTACGAATCAAAATGGTGTTTATTTTCAGCATGTATGTATACTATTACGCAAATTTGCGCATGCGTTACTAAGCATGCATTGTGCTTTAAAAACAGCATTTATCTTTTAAATGCCATAATAAACTCGAATTATTTTTATTATGCATTATATATTTTCCATATTAAAAATTTATTTTGTTTACTAAAATTTTAATTTTAAATTACTTTTAAAATATACATACATGTATGTATATGCTCTTTACTACAGGAAAAATAAATAATTCAAATTTACCCATATTTATTTCCATTAATTAAACATAACTTTGAATTACATTTAGTTTTAACCAACAAAACAATGAAAAAGAACAACAAATTCATCACCATAAATATCAAACGAAAACTTTTTATAAAACAAAACAAATTTTTACATGTATTTAATTGTGAGCTTTTTAGATCAGGTAAGTTAAAGGAAGGACAACAACAACAAATTTGTTTTTGAATAATTTTTATTTAGAAGATGAAATACTTTAAGAAAGTTTTGAAGAATATACATGAAAAAAACCAGAATTTTTTTCTTTTACTGTATACAAAAGGAATTCTACGTCTATACTTACGATACTATCGAAACTGTGTCTTTTTTAATAAATGCCTTTTTTTTGCCATTTTTACTATTTTATTTTGCCTTTTTTTGCCTGTTTTACGATTTTATTTTGCCTTTGCTTTCAATTTTAAATGCCATAAAATCCGATCCCTGGTTATAACCAATGTTTGTCGATTTGACTAATACGCTCCAAAACTCATTTTTGAGGAGCTGGTGGTGGTACATAAAATGCATTAAAAGCTTGTAAAATGGAAAAGCTATGTATATTTTACTAGAAATCAAAAGACATTAATATTAGTCTTTGTTTTTTATTTTTTTATTTTTGATATATTTCCTGGATCAGTTCGAAAAAAAGAGCAGTGTTAGTCGAAACGACTTACATTGGTTATCCAGGGTTAATGATTTGCAATTTGGCACATACGCATAGATTTTTAAAATGCACTCTAAATTTGAACTTTTGGCAAAACCGAATAAAAACCCCGCCTACTTCCCATGCAAAGTGACGTCATCAAAGTACCAAAAACTTCATAAATTCCACAAAAATGTGTGTATTGACTAAATGTTATATAACGTAATAGCTTCAATATCTTTAAGGAATACCGAATTTGAATTTTATCAAATCTGCATGAAAATCACACCCATCTTCTGTATGAAGTGACGTCATCAAACTTGTAAAACATGCATAATTTTTAATACACTGTGGGGGTACACTTGGAGGCACCAGAGATGGTTTAACTGAAGTTTCTATACAGTTTGTGTTTTTTTTTTAAACATTTTTCTTGTTTTGGTTGAAATTGTTATTAAAGTTTTTTCATGACGATGAAGGCTTTCTGTGAAGTTATCTTATTACTTTTAGTCAAGATCTTTAAACCAAAAGTTTAGATATTATAAATTTTCCAATGATAAGTATACAAATACCGTTCTACTCCTAGATCTAAGCGGATGTTTTTGAAGATATTTTTACCTAGAATATCATAACCTTTACAGAACATTGCGATGTTTAAACACTCATTTTAAAATAGATTAAAAAAACATGATAAATGCGAAACAAGTAGAACCATCTTTACCAACGTTTTGAAGATTTCAATTCAGCGCCACCTTAGAAGCAGTTTTTGGTTTCTGAAGCTTAACATGTTCATCACATCTTTATTCATTGTGACTATTCATTAGTTAGTTTTTCTTGTTGCAACTTGCGAAATTTTGACTGTCGTATATCATTTATTTTTAATATTTCTCATCCTATCAATATTTTCTTTAGCTCTTGTGTTTTTATTTATAATCATTTTTTTCAACTTACCTATATTTTGTATAATTTTTTTCAGCATTTAGCATTCTGAATATTTAGTCTGCTGTAATTTCTGTATGAAGTTTATGATTCTGAATTTTTATCGGCTGTCACAAATGTTATTCTGTAGTTTTCATTCCGGTACTTTTATTGAAAATAGTTTTTGTTTTAACTGAGCATTGTTTCCTTTTTCAATTGAATTTTATTAATGATTTATTATGTTTAGTTGTGAATACAGATTTTCATTAAGTATTTAGCCTTTTTTACATTTCATATTGGACTTTTTTCTCTGAAGCATGAAAAAAAGGTATGCTTTAAAATTTAAATTTGGAAAATTATCTGTTACTCATTACACTTTTAAAAAAGTCTTCTAATATTTATTAGAAGCGTGCTAACACTTAGGCGTTTTTGTAGTATTTCAATGAAAGTATAAGATATTTTAAGTAAAATATATTAACTATTTTATTCTTCTTTCTTATGTTGTTTTGTTTTTTCCAAATGCATTTCCAAGTAAGAAATCCCAAAAAAATCTTTGAACAGCGAGATTGGTCGAAAAAGATGCTAAATCATTTAAGGTTAATAGCTTAAAATTTAATTTCTTTACAATAAAAAACCTCTTCGTTCTCAAGGCGCTTCTTAACAAGTAAACCATTGACTAATTGGACTTTTTTGTTCTCACACAATTACTTGGATCAACATAGAAAATATTTCCCACATGTCAACATAAAATAATTATATCGAGTCTTTTGTGCTGTAGAGACACATACGAGTATTCTTATAAATGACAATTTTATAATTCTCGGGACATTGATTTAGAATTTCTATGCAAGAGATGATTCACTTGAAATCTTTTTAAAAATCCTGGCTCAAATGTTTTTGTAAACAATATTTTTTTCCAATTTTCCAATTTTTTTTCCTAGAAAGAACAATATTTGCAGTGCTCTTATAGAATGAAAAGTAAGCAAGACAAAGGATATGATTTTTTTGGACTGTTTGCATTATATGAAGCATTGTAGGCTATCGAGGATGCATTGTTTTCTATTTTCTGTGACAAAATAGAAGAATTTTTTAACAAAAAAACCAATTCAAATTCAATTTGCGCCATTATCGTGGCCTATTGTTCGTTAAAGCAACAACAACAACAACAACAACAACAAGTAGAACATCACCAACAATAACTACAACAAAAATTGCTGGTGAATTGTCTGTCTGTGGAAAAGGTCGTCCGCCTCAAGCCTCTGCTAAAATCTAAAGAATGACTTTAGAATACAGACGAGAGTAGGAGTTGTATGGCGCGGTGCGTGTGAAGGAGAAAGCAACAATGACAGGGTAATTGTAAGAAATAGGATAGTAATTTGCAATAATGAAAGAAAGATATAAATAAGTAAGCAAGCAAGACTACAATAAATATCCTTACAATATCCAGCAAGGATGACAAATAATGCAACAGCAACAACAACAACTCACTGAAATGCAGCTGTCAACAATAATTCTGCTACTCCAGAGCGCAGTAGTCCTTTTTAGCAGTAGTTAAGCCAGGCTCAGACTTACAGGAGTCGAGTGTGTCAAGCTGCTGCATATTGTTGCTGCTGTTGTTGATATTTTCTTATTGTTATTTGCTCGTGTAACGTGACTGCTTTGTGCAGCTTCTATTCCTACTCATCAGCTTCTACGCTGCTCTTGCTTAAGTTGCACATGCAAAGGACTAAACTTTAAATTGCCACTGCAAAAATGGCTCAATGGCAGCACTTGTCTGCTTCTATTGTACTATTTTTCTGCTAAGTTTTTTTTTTCTCTTTTACTTTCCGATTAATTATCCACTGCATAAAATTGCTTAACGAACAGCTCATTGCGCGTAATTTTAATTTAATTTTTCATCAAATGCAACTTTCACAAGAAGTTCTTGTTTTCATTTAATTTGAGAAAAGTTTTTTTTAGGTTTTTCTTCTCTTTTTTTCTCAGGATGAGTTTGTCTTATCTTTAAATTCCTTAAAGACAAGCAATTTTACGGAATTTTTATTTCAACTCGCGGCTAAGTCATAAGACAAGAACTGTTGTTCAAATAATTTTTTTTTAATTTTCCTCTATTTTTTCATTTCTAAAGTTTGTAGCATTGCGAATTTTTATATATATTTTTTTTAATACAAATTGAAAGCTTGTATTTAATACTCAAATGATGCCTGTTCTTCAACATTGGACAAATGTGGGCAATTTAGGATAATTTACAGAAACATCTTTAAAAAGGAAAACATTCAAAGAGAGCGGGATTGCACAAGTTTGCTATGCTTTAACAAATTGAAAATAAAAGTTTAGTTAATTTAATATTGATACAAATCTATTTTCTTACACCTTTCGTTTTATTTTATTTCTCACTGAATTTAATATATTTTAATAAATGTATTTCTCTATCACCGTAATATACAATTTTTCCCCCAAAGACATTTAGGGTATTCACAAGGTGTGCTATCATGTCATAATGTCATATTGTACAAAGATTTTACACTAGTTTAAACATTTTATTGTTGCCTTCCATATACAAAAACTACTAATTTATTACAACTCTGAAAGCTATGTTTATTGAAGTGTCGTAATCAAACAGCTGTTTCTTATTTGCATTTATTTATCTTGTAAATTTTAGTTGTAAAATTTTAGTGCAATATGACAATATGACATGATATCACACCTTGTGAATACCCTAAATATGTTTTTTTTTAGGTAAAATTCGATATGAAAATATTAGTTCTGTTTATTTTCTGCTTTTAAAGATAAGCCAAGAAAAAGTTAAGGAAAAAATTAAAGTTCTGTAATAAAGTTTATGTAAATAAAAGTCAAATTTTACGATAGCCTATTAATATGTTAAAATATGGAGTGATAAATCATTAGCTTTAAAATGTATTTTAGTAGATCTAAAATAAGTATAATAATAAGAAATAATGTATAATAAAGAGTTCACAGAATTAATATCGAAACTGTTTTCTTTTTCCAAAAACTTAAGTTTAACACATTTTCATTAAGTTTTAAATAAATTTTTTATGTCACTGAAACTGAATTCATTTTCAATTAAATGCCGTTTAAACAAAATTTGATTTTATATTTATGTTTGCAGTGACTTTTAAGTGCAATAGAGTTAATGAATTTTGATTTGAAATCATATGAAGTAAAATTAAGTAAATTTCTTCAAATACGATTTATCTGAAAATAAATTCATTGTTTATGTTATGCTAATGTAGAGTTTTTCTGTTAGGATTTTATGTACTAAGAATTATAAAATTAAGTGATTCCTGGCTAAGAAAGTATCTGCGAAATTTTGTTTAAGATATTTTATATAACTTAAGATTTGAGTTAACTTTCAAATTCATATAATTTAATTCTTAAAACGAAATTTAAGCGAATATATACATATATATTCACAGTATTCATGTGCTTGAGAAAAGTTTTACCTTAGAATTTAATTAAGAATAAAATATCAATAATCTTTGGAATAAAAATTCCATCTCTAACAAATTGATTTGCTCTATTGTACATGGTCTTAAAAATTATATATTATTACAAAATAAATTATATTAAACTATATTAAAAATATTTATATATTTGCACTTTAACTAATTTTACTCTGCTTAAAAATTAAATGCTAATTTTCAGAATAAATAAAACAAAATATACATACATTCATTAAAATCTCGTAGTAGACTCACCAGGCGTTTCTATTTTTAGAAATGGCTGTTTTCGATACGATACGATCTATCGTTACCAATATCGATATTAAAGAAAATTCCGATATCGTAACCAGTGTTGCCTTTTGGATACAATTGGATCCATTTGGAGACTTTTTTCCTCTAAAAATTGATGGATACTTTTTTTAAAAAATCTTGTTTAATATGAATTTATGTCTTAGTTTCCAAAATATAAAAAGTAAGAAGTTCTTTAAATTCGTTAAAAACGTTAATAAAAATGTTGCCATTGTGACATTTTTGGGCAATATTTTCTTTTTAAAAAAATCATTAAAGCAATCTATTTACAAAGAACTTTTAAATTTGGTGAAAAATATTGTAAGTCTGCCATAGCTAAGAGAATTTTAAAAAATCTGTATTTTTTTACCCTTAAGACTCCCGTAGCGATTGCAAATTTTAACGAGACTTAATAATTCTAGTAAAGATTTTACCGTCATGTACTCTTAATTACCTTTAAGTAGGGACGTGAAGATTTATCTATTTATTATTATTTATTATTATAATTATTTCTTTATTATTTACTTCCCAATCTGTTGACCGCCCAACTTTGTCTCTTCACGATCGTTCAGCAACTAGAAGTACTGCATTCTGTACTACTTATTCAAGTAAGTAGGGGAAAACCATGCGATTCTCAGAAATCGCGAACATGTAGAGGCCTCTGAGACCCCACGTACATTATTAAAGGTTAACTGCATTTTTATGTAAAACGAAACGAAGGCTGAACGTGATGCGAGACACGGTAAGCAATAAATTTTCCCATATCAAAAAATATTGTTGCTCGTTTCTCTCACGACGTTCAGCCTTTGTTTCGTTTTACATAAAGATGCAGTAATATGCACTTTTTTTTTGTTTCCGACAAATTGGGACCAAAATATCTTAACGTCCTTTCAAGGGCTGAAATGGCCAATATATTTATTTATTTTTGTCTGAAAACTACTGCTTGTTTTTACGCCACCTAGCAAGAAAAAGATGCATTTAAAAAAAATTATCTGGAATATTGTTTTTTGTATTATTTACGTAAATAAAACTTAAAGTCCTCAAGATAAATGCTTTAAATTAAATCCTTTTTGTAACGTGCAATGTTAGTTTAATATAATTAAAAGGCAATAACAACCCATATAATCTATTGTACACTAAACTGATTAAGTTATTTATTTTTCCCCCTTTTTTACGCAATTATATATTGTTTTGTATATTGCTTTTGTCTAATACTTATTTATGTAGATGTAATTAAAGGTTTTTGGATTTTGATACGTGGATACTTTTTTTTTTAAAGTGTATACTTTTGGATACTTTTTTGACCTTTTCATGAATACTTTTTTTAGAACCGTTGCGGCAACACTGATCGTAACATATTGAGGTTGCAATTAATTTCAATATTGCTACGATCGAAACCTCAATGACTTTTAGACAGACAAAACGGTTGAAGTTGGCCCAAATATCATAATCTATAATATGTATATCATTAGCAATAAAAGCTTAAGTCTGATTTTAAAGTTTCGACAAATTTTGTTTGAAAGTTGTGAATAGCCATTTAAGTTACATAAAAGGTTCTTTTTTTTTTGTCATAACTCTAGCAAAGATCATTCTAAAAGCTCAAGATTTTGTGTGTTTTTAGAGCTATATGTGTGAAATACAGTTAAGTCAATAACTCAGTTCTGTCTTTAGTCGACTTAAGCGTTTATTGCTTATTGAAACAGATATTTGGATAACATTTTGCAAATACATTCAAAGTTGTTTTTCTTTTTGTCTTGAACTGCAGACATCCCAATCTTTTTTTCGCAGTATTTCGTCACCCTTGGCTTGTGTGCAATCGATATAAAAAAAATGCCAATTTATTGCTGGATTTCTACGTTGCGACATTTATATGAATATAAGGGTCTTTGGCATGGGCGAAAAAATTCGTCTCATTTTTGTCTCTTATTGTCTCAAATAATGATTGGCTGTTTTCCACTGAAAATTAAATTCCGTTTTCCCCATACAAGTTTGCTTCTGAACTTATTTATATTGAAGGCATTGCTCTTGGAAGGCATCACAGGGAATACAAATAAACCTTAACGAACAGTTTGTTTTCGAACTGTACTGTATTTTTTAAAGAGCTTAACTTTTATTCCGCTTTATTCGTATACCGCTCTTTCATTCAATCACTAACACTACCCCTAGCAGGCCTAAGAGAATGACCGAAATAAAAATGTAGGTAACGAGCATAGTTGTCAGTTTTGTGGGAAATTTCCCATTTGTGAGAAATTTTAGTTGCTGTGGGAAATGGGAATTCCCATGGGAATTTTTAATTTTATGGGATCTTCTTTTTCCCACGTGAGATTTTTTTCACACATTATTTTCGTTTCCTCATATAAGTATGAATAAATTTTTCCGTTTTAATGTTTTTAAACTTTTGGAATTCAATTTTATAAAACTAAATTCTTGCAATCTGTTAATTTGGTGGTGTTTCTAGCTCGAAAGCTTTTCCATGCATAACATCGAGTCGAGTTGGACTCTTTAATTTCTTTTTAACATTTTTGTTACTTCTTTTGTTAGTAGTGTCCGACCGAAACCGGAATTTTGGCCGAAACCGAAACCGAATATTCGGCCATTTTATAATATGCGGCCGAAGCAAAAACCGAACGTGGTTATTAATATGAACTAGTACAAAACAAGTATTATTTGAATATTGAAGTTTATAATAATTAATTGAAGTTTACTATAATAATAAATGAGATAAATTTTTATTTTATTTTTATTACACACTTCCGTACACACTCAAAAGAGTATGGGCCTACAATGTAAATTTTTGTAGAACTACAAAGCAAAGTATTTCTGTTTTTCTTTAAGGTTTAGTATTTTAAAAATAGAAATATGTATTTCGTTTTCTTTTCCTTTATTCCACACACACAGAATTCGTTCGGAAGTTTAATTATCAATTTTTGGCTTAAGGCCTGTTTCCAGCTCTCAAGTAAAGCTTATTTTCATACATAAATCTGAAAAGTAATCGAAAAGTAATTTTTCCTTGTCAAAATTACTTGAAAGAGAATCCAGCTCGTAAGAAAAATTTTCTGTTCTTACTACTTTTTTTTCATTGAAAAGTGACAACGGTAACACTGTGAATGTCAAGAAATATATGCAAGTTATATTATTACTTCAAGTAAAATTTTGGCATCCAACATTCAAAGGTAAATAATTTTATTGATATCATTGATTAATTGATTTAAAATTAATAAAAGAATATTTTAGACATGCACATGAACATTTCTACGGAGGGAGAAGAAGAGGCGGTCAATTTTGAGGGGCAGATGTCTTCCGAGAAGCGGTCGAAAGCTGTCCGGAAGAAGCGGTCTGCCAACATGTAAACAAAATGTAATAAAATGTAAACAAACGCTTTTCTCTATTACTTATCTTTGCAATTCAGCCATTACTCATTTAATGAATTATTTCAATATTTATTGCAACAAATTTATTTCAATGTTTGATGAAAACAAATCAGCCTAAATTTTCAATACAAAGTGATACAATGCTGGAACTGTCAAAACTCTCGCCGTCAAAATTACTTGTCTACTACTTTTTTACACTCAAGAAACTTAAGTAACTTTTTTCTTGAGTTATTACTTGAGAGCTGGATAGAGACGTTTAAGTATAAAACTTTAATAGTAATTGCAATAGAGATAATCATATCGAAAATGATAGTATCGAACTCATAAAATTAACCAAAATGTTTTGCGTTAACACGATAAATCTAATTATAGACGAATTCATAATTTTTGTTTTTTACAATCCGTTGTAAATATTTTTATTAAACCAAACTTATATATTTGAATTAAATGACTGATGCAAAAAATTTTGGTATAATTCAAGAAAAGCGAAAAAACATATTTTTTAATATTTTGTTGTCGGATTATACGGATTTTAACCACCTAAATCCAAATCCAAATTTCAGGCCGCTAGCAATTGGTTTAGAAGTTATAGGCCTCACAAGTTGCAAAATGGGCTACAAATCTTTCTGTTTTTCTTAGTGTTCCACGTTATGGGTATCAAAAAAAGTTTATGCGAGTACCTATTCAACGAGGTCTTAAATATGAAAATTCATTCATAACTTTTTAAGATATACCTATTACTATATTTACAATTTGTCTGGAAAACTAGTGGTTTCCTTTTTACGAAAGCACGATACTAAAAATGTTTATATCTTTAAAATATATGCATGGATTTTCATATTTTAATTTGTACCTTGTTGAATAGGTACTTAAATTACCTTTCTTATACCCACGGAGTGTAGTTTTGTTGAAAAATTTAGAAAAAAAGCAAGATTTGTAGGCTATTTTTTCCAACTTTGGAGGCCACACTTCTAAATCAATTGCGAGCGGCCTGCAAATTTTTCAGATTTTGGAGTAAGGATTCCAAAATCAAAATAATCTGCAAAAAAAAAAAATAAAATTATAGTTGTCGCTATTCTTGAAATGTTCGAAATTTTTACCAAAAGTTAATTATATATTAATAATAAAAAGATATTAATATTAATAATAATAAGAGAAATTTTTTGCTCAAACGCAAGAATTAGTGAACACAAGAAAGTAGCTAAATTAGGTAAAGAAAAGATAGATAAAAGCTGTGTACAGTGTTTGAAAATTAAATGCTTATGTTTATGTATGTTCTATAATTTTTATAACTGCTTGATTTTTTATATTTAATGGGTTTTTTTAATGGCTGTGGGAATTTCGTGGGAGTTTTTTTACTTTTATTTCCCACGTGGAAATTTTTTCCCACGCTATGGGAAATAGAGTATTTTGGTGTGAATCAAAACTGGCAACTATGGTAACGAGCACAAAAAGTTATTTGCTTTTTTGTGGTTTTTGCTCGCGGTCGTAAACAAAAACCAAAACAGTAACAAAAGTACTCCGCTTCAGCGATTGCTACTGCTGCTGCCACAAAGTCAAGATAAAAATTTTTCAGAAATACAGCATCACTTTTATCCAACAAATGGATAAGAAATAATTTTTTGTAACAAAAGAATAGCAACAACCTGCAAAATGAAACGATCGTTACATTTTGGTACGGTTTTGGTGAATTATCATGAGCAAAAACCACAACGAAGCAAGTAATGATTGTGCTCGCATAGCACAACATTACCATTCTATTCCGATATTTTTTTCTGCGAGCTGGTGGTAAAGCGTGTGTTTGAATTGAAGAGACACACACGGAATAGAAGTAGAACGAGTTTGCGCTTTTGTAGAGCTACGTATAAAGTACGGTTTTTTCCATTTCCTGATTAGAACCTTCAATCATTTCAGCACTCACACCAAAATTGCTTGTTACTTCACCTTGACCTTCCGGACCATCACAATCCATATTACTTAAATATTCCTATACTAGACTGTATTTGCTTTCGTCATCGCCTATCCATTCGTTTTCTCTATTCAGACTCATGATACAAAGAGCTACAGGTAAAGTATTCCCGGCGCAAAAAACAAAATTTACTGCGCACCTCGTCATCGGTGCTCGTCAAATGTGACACTTGATGAAAACATTCAAAAGAAAATGTAGAAAAGTGACGAAGATAGCAAAATGAAAACGAAAGAACATCAAAATTCTGTCAAGCACAAAAAGGGAAAAAAGCACCTCTACAAAATATGCAAATTTTTCTTCACAAACAGTACTTAAAAATATATTTACTTTATTTTGGACATGTGCTTTATATAACAATATTTATTTCATATCAGTAAAACAAGTTTTCATAAAAAACTGTAGGCATTTTAAAATCTTTATACCCTATGAATAAATTGTGACTACGTTTTAACCAAGGAGCACCTTGCACGTCACAGCAAAGATGGCGGACATGCGCAATACTTTATCTGTAGTTCTTTGTATCATGATTCAGACTGTTTGTAATCCCAGCAATTTGCGATGAAGATAATCCTTTTGCTGAGCAAGTGTTATAAAATTTGACTTTGTATATATTTTTACAAAGCAAATATATTTTTAATAGAAATTTGGCGATTCAGCAGACACTCACTAAACAAAAAATATCTGAAAGAAGTAAAGACACTAAAGTATTGAAGAGATTTTATAAATTGCAAAATAATTAAGTTGGAACGGTATGATGCTTTACACGGATTTTTTTCACTCATGAAAGTGTACATATATTAAATTTTGTTATCATTAAAAGCTTGTGCAAAGTTTTAATTATTTATTATGTTGATTTTATATGATTTAAATACAAATCCTTAATGCTTGATAGTTTAAATCATACCTGATTTTAAATACAAATGCTAGTTGTTTGATGGTTTAAAATCGTTTATTGAGCTTAAGGTCAGGTTAGAACAATTTATTGTTCTAACGAATTTTTTCAAAAAACAACAACAAAAACGTTTTCAGTATGAAAAGGAAAACATCACTAGCTGATTTTATTGCAATTTCGGCCCTGCTACAGGCTTCATGAGAAATCTTTGTGATACGCCGTGCAGGCGCTTTGAGGCGATGAGATTTTAAGTGTCAATTTCTCAGTTTTTCTCCTATATCATATTTTCATGTCCTATATCATATTTTTGCTTTACTTTAGTTTTTATGATTATGTTATTATTATGGAGTCCAACAGTCTCCAAGATTGAAACACAGTGAAAAGAACACATTCTTCAATTCAGAGAGTGATTACAAATTTTCAGTCGACCGCTAGATACGCACCAAAACATCACCTTGAACAACCTTCTAAGTTATCCACGTCAAAATCAGAAAATAACCGTATCGAAAATTGCACAGGACGTTCAAGAAAGGTTCCAGAAAACTACATATGATGGCGATGACCTTTGTAAGATTCTAAGAACAAAAAGCTATGGTATGCGAATTGCCCGCAGGAAGTCATTTCTCTCAAACGACTATCGTTTGAACGCTATCGTCTGGTCTATCGTTGAGTTTTCTAAAGTTTGAAAGTCACTGCAAAACATATGTTTAGTGCAAAAACTGACATTTACTTTTATGTTTAATTTGTTTTGGATTTGTTTGCTTCAAAAGTGAGAATTTAAGCAAAAATGTAAGAATATTTAATTAGTTATTTTGATGATAATGTTTTGAAAATATATTATTCGGAAGCTACTCCTAAGTAAATGGAAATATTGCTACACTTTACTGATGAACAGCTGCAGCTGGCCAACAATTACGTCGCAACCACAGTGCAGAAACGACATTCCATCAATTTGCTATGGACCACTTTAACAATAGACCACTTTAACAATGGACCACTTTAAAATACAAGCGCCCAACACATTTAAAAATTATTATTATTTCCAACCAGAAAAATAGCCAAACGATACCAAAATAGCTATCGCGCCAAGCAATCGTTTTGAAGATATCATTTGATAGTTCTTTGCCATACATGAATGATACATAAAATTAAAGGTTACGTGATGTTAAAGTATTGTTGAAATGATATCATCAGACGATTCTCGTCATACGTGATGAGAGTCCTAAACTAGTTCCATAAAAGACCAGTACTGATCCTTCTACAATACCCTTTTACATTGATCGAACAGACGCTTTTTACGTGTTGATGTTCTAAGAAAAGATAATTGTTTCCAAAACATTCCTTTTTCCTTTTATTTGAACTAGGTCCATTATGAATATTTCCAAACTGGTACTTTTTGATAAAATCTTAAAGTAGATCTTAAAGTGATTTCATAGTAAATAAATGTTAGAGGCATGCATTTTTTATCTCTTGCATGTATTACGACAAGAAGTGCATCACGTAAAAGATGTTGTATTTCTTTTATTTTATGTAGCTATTTTTTTATATATAATGCAAAATCTTACTCTTGTTGAATTCCTAAAATTGATTTCCCTTAAACAGTTTGAAAATTCAAAAATTGCTGCAACAGGTTTTCAGACTTAATTAATTTTTTTCAGTAAAAAAATTTGACAAGAAAAAACCAGGGACCGAGAATAACTGTTATTTTGCAATTTTCAGATGAAAAAGGCATAACGAAAAAGTGACCGGAGGACTTTTTTAAATATATCATTATTATTGTAATGGCAGCAGCTTCGCGAATATTAAATGCCTTTTAAATTTTTGGCTGTTACTATAAAAAAGAAAATTAACTGTGATTTTTTGCCTTTTATTTTTTCGGGCAAAAATAACTATTACTTTTGACTTTTATTTTTTACGTCAAATATAACAGTTATTTTGTGCCTTTTATTTTTTCGGTCAAAAATATCAGGCAATTAGTATTTTTTCAAAGGCCGAATAAAAAACTTTAAAAACTAAAAAGTTTTATAGCTCAAAATGTGCGTGCTAATGAGACGATAAAAATTGCATAAAATTTTTTTTTGCCGTTTAAGTAGCCTGTAAAAAATTCAAATTACCTGATATTTTTGACCGAAAAAATAAAAGGCACAAAATAACTGTTATTTTTGACCAAAAAAAATAAAAGTCAAATGTAACAGTTATTTTTGCCCGAAAAAATAAAAGGCATTAAATAACTAGTATTTTTGTCGGAAAAAATAAAAGTTAAATGATAACTGTTAATATCTGACTTTTTTGATAAAACCCATAACCGGTACGGTCCCTGAAAAAAACAAATAAAATAAAAGCAAAGTGAACTGTTTTACGCTGAAAGTTTTTTGTACTACTTCATAGCAAGTACAAATTGCACTAGAAATGAATTAATGGGTTTTTTGTAATTGACTCCAAAATAAGGTAAGCAGGCAATTTTTTCTGACGGAAGCAAGTTCAGCATTTGCGGAAGAAAGAGACGTGAGCTAGTCTGGAGAAAACTCTGCATTGCTCTTAACAAAGAAAACCTGACGGCTACAGTTAAGCATGCGTGTGGGGTGTATTTCCGCGTGGGGCAGTTTCAGTGTATAGAGTTCATTATTGACAAAAGAGTTTTTATGGACTTCCTCAAAGCATATTTAAGGGGCAGAGCGCTGAAAATCTTGGTTTGGAAACTTGCTTCGACTTCCAGCAGGACAGCAACCCAAAGCACACTGCAAAAATAATCAAGATTTTGTTTTACTGTAATGTTCCTAAGCAGTTGAAAACGCCACCGCAGTCCCCGGATTTAAATCCAATAGGGAATTTTTGGAACTTGTTGGACTGTACGATTTGCCAGCATAATATCACCTTTCATGCTAAAAGACGTTCTTCGTGAAGAGTGGAAAAATATCACCAGAGAAGAAACATCTGAGCTGGTTAAACCTATACCGAAACGTTTGATAAATGTTCTCAAGAGAAAAGGATACCCAACAAGCTATTAACCTGTCATAAAAAAAGCAAATCGTCGCAGGGCCTACAAAAATGGTTATGTGATTTTTGTCATTTTTTTATTGCATATTTTATTAACACTATCTACCGTCCATATTTCTACATTTGCCGTTTTTTTAGATCTCTTTTGGTTAAGAAGTGATCAAAACTGATATGTGCTATCGCAGTAGTAGGAATGCTCTAAAAAAGCTTTTTTGCTCTCCTGAAAAGTTGCTGAAAAACACATAACCATTTTTGTATGCGCAGCGACGAAGTAACAGTTTTTTTAAATATTTTTATTTTGTACGCAGACTTTTTTCGATTTTTATTTTACTTATGAACTTCTTTTTGTTTTATTTTTTTTTAGGTTTTTTCTCTAAATTTTTTACTAAATTGAAATTGATGTTGATTGGTTAAATCGAAAATACATTTTTGTTTCTTCTTTAGGTATTTTTTTAAGTATATTTAATAAACTAATTCTGTGAACTTAACTATGACAAGTCTTAGAATTATATCATAAAATATACAAAGTATCAAAAATAATAACAGCTTTTTTCAAATTCGACATCATTTCGATATGGAAACGATATCGCTAAATTTCGCTAAATCGTTATTGGTTGGCTGAAACAAATAAAAAAAATTAAATAAACTTCGTTAAATTAAAAACAAAAGTATATCTGAGTGCATAAAAATTTGATAATTTTTGTATGAAAATTATCACATATATTTTAAACGCATTTCATGCAAAAAATCATCATGCAACTACAAAGTATTTATTTAAATCCTACAATAACTATTTTAAATCTAGATTAAAATATTTTAAAATGTTTTCAGTTTATTTTTTGTTTCAAGTGGTATAAACATTTTTCTAAATTCCGTTATTTTCGTACAGAAAAGTTGGGCAAAACTAACACACACATGCGCAGATTTATTGCCTGCTCACAAAGCATAAAGCGCGACATCAGATTCCCAGCAAAAAATTCAAATTCAATTAAATTAATTCAATGTCTTGATACAACAAAAGAAAAAAAAAACCAAGCTGTCATAATGTGACAAACCATACACAGTAGCAAAAAAAAACACACTCTTGCTCACAAATAGTCAGCAAAGAAAATTAAATCATAAATCAAGGACTTTGGGGAAAACCAACAAAAAAGCTTTCAACTTGACTGCGTCTTATATAAACTTAATAATATGTTTGCATAATTGTTGTTGTTATTGTTGTCGTTGTTGGTTTTGTTGTTACTGCCAGTTATTGCCATAATTTTGATGTTGACAATTATTAGCTTCGCGTTGCATGACAACAATAACAATGGCAACAACAATGCTAATGCGCGAAAAGCCGCAAGTATTACACATCCTTTTAAGGATACACGCATGCACAAATGTAAACGCGGATGTGTTTGTCAGTGTGTATCTGTAGGATTACAACAACACGTGCTGCGTGTTTCAGAGCCATAAGCAACAAAACAAGCAAAGAGCATTTAGTCATTCATACACAAACTCAACCTGCTCGCTATCAGTTAGCACACAGTCAATAACCTAAACCAGCTAGCATCCAACGCCCAGGAGTCACACCCACCACGCAAACACTCAGCAAACATTACAATAAGGATTTTAATTAAATTTTCTAATTTCACGATTTAACTTGAACTTCTTGAATAGTAAGAACGAGAAGCTGCTGCTGCTGCTATCAGCGTATCCTCGCGCACATCCTGTTAGTGTTTTTTATGCATTCCCAAACTTCGAGTCAATAACCTGCGGCTATTCGTTAGTGGGTGTACAGAAAGAGTGTGAAGCTGTGTTTGTGTATTAGTGTATGTGTGTGGGTAAAGCATCGATTACATTTAGCGGGAATTATTTGGGGATCAACTTTTTGCGTTTTTGCCTTTTTGCAAAATCAAATAATCAGACGCACCTGCGGCGAATTTAAATTTAATTGTTGAAGCAGTCACTGTTGTTGTTGTAGTTGTTGTTTTTCCTATTGCTCCACCTTTGCAACGCACGCATGAAGCGCAACTTAATTAACATGAAACTGGAAACATTTTTTGTTGCTGCAGCAAAAACAAAAGGAACAAAAGTTAAATGCAATAAAATCTTAGCTCAATCCTGCTGCCTGCAGGATAATTGCAGCATTCTGTGATTCGAAATGATTTTTGTGCACCAACGTGGACTCAATTAAAAACAGTTTTTAATTTTGTACCTTTTTGATAACATTTTTCAGTCTACCTTCTCTGACTGATTCTTGGCAAATCTCTGAAAAGCACTAAATTATTTCCTCTCTAAAAAAGGAAATGCTGCTTAGGTGTTGTGCAAAGTGCTGCCACCACATTTACAAGTAATGAATGTTAAATTGCTTTTAAATGAAAACAGCAAGTCCTTAAATTCCAGCTCATACAGCATCCTTTGAATGTTGCTGCCGCTGTCAACTAATTGCAGCTACAAATGTCAAAATTACATGACAGTCGCGTGATGACATTGCAATTTCTAGCACAGTTTCAGTATTATAATGCTGACACACAAACACTAACACAACTACGCGTATACATTTGCAACTTCATCAAAATGCAGCAAAGAATCATCAAATTCTTGATTTGAATGCAAGTCGATGGAAGTTGAACGTTTTCCCGCGTAGTTTGCGCACATCATCTGGTTGCCTCAGCCGCAGCCTTGCAAGAATGTCAAAGCATGGCGGTTACACACTTATGCGCACACCAATACACATTAACATAAATACCCAGTAGGAATAACTATGATGATCTAGATAGCGAAAGCTTTTAAGAAAACACATTGTTTTATTAAAGAATATTATTAGCTTAGAATATATTAATATAAGTACTTTTTTATAAGTAAATTTTTAAGAAAACTTTTCCCGCTCGTTTTCCACAAAATGTTACGGGTGTCTCTCTCTGTATGGGTGTGTGTAAAACACACACGCGTTTGTGGTTTACATCAAAAGCTTGCCAAAATCTCATCGTAGAAGAAACTAATCACGCAATCATTTGATTCATTTGAGCAGAGCAAGCAAGAACATGAACCAACAACATACTTGCAGTAAATCACAGCAAATAGTTGTGCGATTCAGCAGCACTACCACTATAAGACATTCCACCGGCTCCATGCCACACCCACTTGTTTAGGAAATACTGCAAGTTGTCAGCTGCGAGTTTGTTTGGCATTTACATGCAGATTTCAATTAAACGCGGGTACAATTTTGCTGTATTTACAGAAATAATGCGTTGGTGTGCAGTTCCATAACAATTTCAAAAATTTGCCTAAATATGATTTTTTAAGGATAATATATAGGAGTATTTAAAGTCAAATTATCTTAAAACAGTTAATTTTCTAAAAAGCTTAAATGAAATCTATTTAAATTTATGTTTTTTTATTAAAGTAAAATAAATTAAAATTTTTTTATAAACAATATCAATATTTTTGTAACGAATCTTCTAATATATAAGGTTTTATAAAATACCGAAACATACTCACTTGTTGTATACAATTTTTTGAAAAATTTCAAAAACTCATAAGAAAAAATTAGTTTGAATTTGGTATGTATATGTTAGGGTGTCCCAAAAATATATTTTTTTTTTTAATTTGACAAATGTCTGTGGATTTAATACTTCCACCTGACCTTAGAAATACCTTCTGTGAAGCGCATGTCAATTGGTAAAAGTTTAGAGGTCGCGAATTCATTTTCTAATTTTTCCATACGATTTGTATGGGAAAAAATCAGTTTTGCTGGTAAATTGAATTTATAGCCATTATCTTTTAAGCAAAATGGTTCACTTTGTTATGGAATCAACGAAATGTATATTATTGAGAATTATTTTTGACTTTTTATTTCGAGCATAAAGCCTGTATGACACTTAATTTTTTTGTTCAATTTTTATTCATTGACGATGAAACTAAAGCAGTTGAAATAGTGCTAAAGCTAAAATGCAAGAATTGTGAGTGGATACGCATATAGTACGAATTGTAGAAAAAAAAATGTAGGACAGACAGCATTTTTAATGCATTGTTCTTGACGTTTCTCTCAATTCGTAACTCGTTAAGCTTCGATCAAATATTAAGTATCAAAAACACGCTTGAGCTCTTTCTTCCGGAGCCAATAAGAAGAGAGAGAGAGATAAGATAGTAACGATGAGGAGATATAAAATATTGCCACGATGTATGTCTTCATCCTTTTTCTACAATATATATATCTATTTAACCCACGCGCCACTTGTTTTCAAATTTTGAAATTGGACACAAAAATGAAGTATCATACTGGTGTCGCCAAGTAAATGCTTTTAGCACTAGATCTAGTGCTTTTCGATGTTGCAATACGCGTTTTTTTTTTTGTTTAAAAAGCACTAAGTGAAAAAGCACCAAGCCCAGTGCGTTTTCGGTTTGAGTTTAGAGCTTTTAGTGTCTTTTAATTGATAGTCATAACATTTTTTTTGCAGCCCTGAAATTAACAATTAATATGAAAAAGTTTCCGATAGTAGAACCTAAAAATTTTGGATGAAAGTGGGTCAATTCAGAAATACACTTGGAAATAACCCTTATCAACTTCTAGCTGATTTTTGCATTCGTCTTTTAACTTTGCCTTATTCAGAATTTGAAAGAGTTTTTAGTACTACGAAACGTTTCAAAACAAAAATAAGAAAAAGATTGTGACTTAATTCTTTTAATTCATTACACGTTAAAAATGGTTTATTAGAAAAAAAAATTGTTGGTGTGATTCTTTTAAATTATCTGAGAAACTCTTTGCAAAATTAATTCTAATAAATTTCTAAAAAATCAG
This sequence comes from Dichetophora obliterata, assembly GCA_963920525.1. Lineage (NCBI taxonomy): Eukaryota > Metazoa > Arthropoda > Insecta > Diptera > Sciomyzidae > Dichetophora > Dichetophora obliterata. The sequence continues at coordinate 41,842,035 of OY986438.1, read as the reverse complement.
ATTTTTACATAAAATTTAAACATTGGTCAGAAGATGTTGATGATTCTGCTTGTGATGAAGTAGAAATATGTTTTTTTTATTAATTAAAAACCTTGAACAATTTTTGTATCCATTCGCTTCCGGTCTGTTTTGATCATTTTGCTTAGAAACAAAATGGATAAGTTTTTTGTTAGTGCTTTTTATTAAAAGCTAGGCGTTTTGTTATACAAGTTGGTGCTTTATGCCTTGAAATTGTGGGCAACACTGCTCAAGAGCTATGATATTCGATCATATATAAATCAAGGATGCTTAACAAGATGCCATTCTCAATTGTTTTTTCATTACGTCTGAATTTTATGTTAAACTAATTTCAAAATTTTAAAAATGGCTTTTATTCTAATATGCATAAATCTTAAAATTCTAACTGCTAAAAAGTTTAAGAGGTTATCTTAAGTAACTGAATGATGATAAAAAAATTGTTGCAATCCGATTTTTTTCTATTTTGTCCAGCTGTTCGTTTAAACGTTTTTAAAGTTTATATTTTTCGTTTGTATAAATTGAAAAAAATCTTTACTGAGAAAAGGCTTACACTCAAAAAATTTATTAGTAATGGATGCGAATGATATTCGTAAAAAAAATATTAGTGCATTTTACGAATAATGAATTAAATATACAAAGTTTTTGTATCGTTATATCTTTACGAATTCATTCGTGAAGTGTTTCTATTGCCTGATATAGTATCTACAAATTTATTCTTTTATATTCTTATGATATTCGTAAACGAAAATAAAACAATTCGTATGAATGCATTGCGTACATATAAATAGCAACATTCGTAAATTTTTCATAAGAATAACTCCGTAATTTCTTTCATTACATTCGTAGTATTTACTAATGCTTTCGTACTATTTAGGAATAAAAAATATTAGTGTAAACACGATGTAAACAGCGTATTTTTGATAAGTTTACAGCAGCATAATTTGCAATAACAAAGTTGTAAGTGATTAAACTTACGCGACTTACTACATAAAATCTTGGTGTATACAGTACTAATAATGCGTATTATGCAACCGTTGCTTAATGTTGTATTTGACAAGCAGTGTGTCAATTTAATTAAATAATAAATTCGGTAAGTAAGCTAGCAAATATTTTTTTTTTAATAAAATGTTAGAAATAATTTCTGCTTAGAACGATCAACTAATTGTACGCTACAAAATTAACTTATTTTAGACAACTTTCAACGAAACTAAAAGACGTCGCACACTGGGGCCGCCCCATATAAGCAGGTGCTCAAAATTGTGAAATCACTTTCTTTTCATCAAACTCACTTGATCTAAACTTTTGCAGAAAATTTTTGATGAATTAACCCATTAATGACCATGTTTTAATCCATTGGTGACCAAATTTTTTATTATAAATTCTTACCAAAAACTTTTTTGATAACATTATAATTAAGCAAATTAAAATAGATTTAACCCATTCGCGACTTTGACTTTAACAATTAGTGACCAAGATTTAACCCATTAGAAACCATTTTTTATAATAATTTACACCATTTGAGTTTGATTATCTATACTATTATATTAAAGGAGACTCACGAAATTTGATCCAGAATAAGCTGAACCGATTTTTATAATTCTTTTTTTAATCGATTCCTATGATAATATACATTGTTATAGCTTACCAAGGTTTTCGAAAAATGTATTCTTTAATTATTACAAAATCACGCATTTTATTTGAAGCCAACATTCAACCAGCAGCACAATATAACAGCAAACAAAGCTTTTCTCTCTTTGTCGAGAGAGCTTCTCTCAATATATCACGACAGCCATGCAGGGTTGCCAGTTTGGTAATTAATTACCAAATTTGGTAGAAAATTTTTGACTTGGTAATTTGGTAATTTTTTTATAGTTTTGGTAACTTTTTCCCCTTTAGTTTTTCCAAAAAATTCAAAATAATCAGTTTGTTTGTTTGCAAGATTTATATTGTTTTATTCCTTACTAAGTTTCCTGAATGTTCTTGAGGTTTATCTTAAAAATGAAAACTACCTTTTTCGATTCCACGTGAAAAGTTATTCATGATAAGGCTGATTAGGTCTAACCATTTTTGTAAACAAATTCTTTTTCGTCATTTATTTTGAAGATAATGGCCCTTAAAAATCATAAATTTTAAAACTTTTTCGTAATAAACATATTTGCTACCGTGAATTGTCTGAATCATAAAAATTTTTTTGTCTGTGGAGTTAGGAATACATTTTACCTTTGCAAATATTGCGGATAATTCCAGATATATTTTGAAATAACGAAAATTGGCCGCATTCAGCGCAGACAACAGTTGGCAACTGCTGTGTAAAAATTCGCTGAATGGTACAAATTTGGTAGCGCTAACTAAAACTGATTAAGTAGCGAACGCCTTTTAATCGAGCGAACAAATTCTATGCTACATGAACACAACTGTTTGCTAAACTGTCAGATGCTGTTACTGACTCTGTTAAATTAATAAACGCAGAAAGAAAGCAGCAAATTTAAGTGAGAAACCTTTGCAATTGAATTAAATTTACATAAAAATTAAATTGAATCTAAATTCTGACTTCTGGCAACAAATTCAGAGAAAAACATCGTGAACTAAGGTAGCGCTACCATTACAGTTCACAACAGTTGTCTGCGCTGAATGCGGCCATTGATTACATGAAAAATTTATAGGAAAAACTTCTAAAGTAATTTACTGAAAAGTTAGAGTTTTCCAGCCGCTTTAAATTGCTTTGAATAAATTTAATAAAATTTACTTTTCTTTCACAATACATTTTTTAAAACGTAATAAAATATCAGAAAAAGCTTTAAATACTATGCAATAGTTTGTGCTTAGGAGCAGTTACTGGAAAAAGAACTGTATATCATATTTTTTCATAACTTCTTAACTAGAGGTGATGGTGAAAAAGTTACCTTATATTTAAAATCAGTGCCCGTAGTTAGAATTGATATCCTACAAAACAATCGACCTGTGTAGTTTCTGATTTTAGTTATTAAAAAATGTATTTATTCATTTACTTTCTTAAAATCGAAATTCATTGCCAATGAATGCGGTATACTTTTTAGTTCCTACTTATTTTAAATAAATAAGTTAGGATATAATTTTAATAAAAAAAATTACGTTTGCCTGAATTTACTACTTATTTGTGATTTTTACATTAATATAATAAATAAATTTTAAACAAGAAAAAGTTCTACTTTTTCTATATATGTATTTATTTTTTTTATTTAGTGAGTTTATGAATTTTACTTATTTTGTGATTTTTAGTAATTAAAAATAATAAATTTTAAACAAGAGAAATATAATACTTAATATTAACTAAATTTATTTTACCGCTACTTCTGTCTATTAATTATAAGTACTTTAATGTTGAATAAATGTTTTTTATTAACAAAAATTATAATTTTATTGATTTTCCATGTTTAAGAAAATGTTTGTTTAGTTTGGAAATTTTTATTTAATTTTGGTAACTTTTTTATCAAATTTTGGTTACTAAATTTCTTTACAAGTGGCAACCCTGCAGCCATGTTGTGTAGTTAAGCTGAATTCACTGATAAACTTCAGCATGTTTTTGTGTGATTTAAAATAATGTTAATCAAGTTGAGAGCGTGCAGAAATTTTTCTCTCTGAGCGAAAACTTCATATGAAAAAAACTTTCAAAACATACTGAAGATGATCAGTGAATCCAGCTTTACTTTCAGGGAGATTCTTGCTTCCATACAGTGTTCATTAATTTTCGTTGTTAATGTTTTGAGGGGAGTTGCCAGAATTTAGTTATCAGCATTAATAATATTTTGCAGACTTGCCAGCCAGCTTTTCCCCACTTGAGATTGTGTTAGTCTATCTATACGAATATATAAAAGCGTTGTGACACTGCACGGATGTTTGACAATCACGCAAGAATCACTGAAGCGATTAACACGATATAGATATCAAACGATTTCTTATTCCAACTTTATCGTAGTATGCAACGTTAGATTTGCCACGTCTACTTTCTTTCCATGCCCACTTTTTGCAAAAAATGCTATATTTCAGACGATTTTGGTCGTATGAGACTAGAATTTGGTAATCTACGTTATATGGTTACTTTCGCTAACTTTACTAAAAATGGGCATGACCCACTTTAGTTAAGTCCACTTTTCGGGGGATAAGCTTGGAGTAAAGCAAAGCGCACTAGGTTTGAGCTCAATTGAGCTGAAATTCTGGCATTCTATTGTTTTGAGTATGAGATAGTTTAAGTGAAAAAATTTTGCCACACCCCCATTACCGCCCAGAAGTAATCAAAAATGTTATACTTCGGACGGTTTTGGTTCTATTAGACTAAAATTGGATAATTTAGTTCATACGGTAATATTTTTATCGCAGGCGAAGCAGCGGGTTTTTGCTAGTATTTCCATACGAATTTTTAACGATTAACCAGTTGATAGCCTTGTTTCGGACCACTAGTGACTAGGATCACATCAATTAAGCACATAACTTTATGTGTAAGACTTTCAGTTCAACGAGAAAGTTTTAAAACTAGGTATAAATTGATTGAAATGTTTTTGATTTTATAAAAGATTTATTAATGAGAAATAAATTAGTTTAGTTTAGTTTAGTTTACAATATACCTTAGTAAAATAATTATATGTGCAAGCAAACATAACTTCCTCATTTGTTTTTATATTATTTTTTTAATTGAAATAGTATTAAGGTTTTATATGTAAAACAAGATTATTAAAAAACTTATTGTTATTAAAGTTATTAAAAAAGTTATAATGTATTTAAAAAGTTCATAGAAAATATTTATATGTGCAAAACCTATTATTATTGATTTAATAGAATAATATAGAAATAAATAGATTTTATAACAGAATATGTCTCTCTTTCTTCTTTGTGACTTGGTTATGCAAGAAAAGCATGATGTACATCAGCGATCTGAGAATGGAGCCATCGATTTTCTGCCATTCATATTAAAGAACTGTTTTCAGATGCTTCATCGACTCGAACTGGTGCCCGTTTTTATAAACTTGGGCCGAAAGAATGCCCCACGGGTTTTCGGTAGGATTCAAGTCATGGCTAATAGCAGGTCACTACAGTACGGGTATATTTCAGATCTATGGAAAGCCATTTCTAGCTCGGGAAGAATTTGTTGGTGCGTTGTCCTGCTTGAAAATCCAGTCATCCTGGTTCTTATAGCATGTGAACTCAATACACATATCACTTAATAACTCAATATACATTTGTGCATTCGATTTGCATGAAAGAAAATACAGGGGATATTTTCAGAGTATCTGAAACCGGCTGAAATCATCAATGATCCCCGCCCATGGTTACGCGTATACCTAATTTGTCGTGGCTATCGCAAATTGTGCTGGTATTTCTGGTAACAGTCGGGCCCGTCAAGGTTGAACCTTTTCTCATCATTTAATATGACATTTCCAAATTCTTTCTCACAAAATTTGTATTTTTCATCATATGCTAGACTGGCCGAAATGTGTCATGGTAGAAGTCTTGGTTAAGAGAACAGTGATTCATAACCGGCGTTGGAATTTTCATTCAAAATTTGCTGGATTCTGCTTCTGGTAACCCTTAGATCCAAATGCTCAGCAATTTCACCACAACTCATCCCTTTCTCTACAGCAAGACGTCGAATTCGTCTTTTGTGCCGTTGTTCAATCACGGATTTTCTTTCACTACGCTGGACTATAGCATAGTTGCCAGGGTGTTTTAAAAAAATTATTATGGTGTTTTGGTGACAATTTGTCCTCGCAGCTATAGCACCTACTTTTATACCGGCTACATTTAAGCCTTTTATATATGAACGATCTTCTTCAGATAAAGTGGTTCCACATGGCATTTTTATTTTAAAAATGAAATAACTCTAAAATGAGCTCATATTTTGTTTCAAAAATGTATTTCCATTATGTTTATGGTTTTTCTTACTAAGGTTATAAACAAAATTTTGTAATTTTTACGTTATAGCAGTTAAAACACAAAAAAAAGCAATTGTGCACATTATTTCGATTACACGAGATTACACAGTATTTTCGATTAACGGTACTACGAATACGAGGAAAAGAAGAATTCTCTGTTCGACAATAAACTTCATCCATTAACAAAAATTTTGGCAAACTCAAAAAAATTGTACTGCTATAAACCAGGGAGAAAAAATAAAAAATATTTGTGCACATATAAATATTTTACTGAGGTAGATAACAAATTTTCATTTCAATGTACAACTGTTTTTTGTTTTACAAATGTTTTTTAGTTATTTTAAGTAAAGAAAGAAATGTAATTAATAATAATAACGAAAATCAAGTAGTGTAGTAAATATTGTTACATATGTATGCACGTATTTATGGGAACAAGTGTAATAAAAGCTACAATAAAATATGCAACAGTTTTTCTTCACAGTCAGAATCCATGTCCGATCCAAAACACTTTAAACTCATATCAGTTTCTTTAGGTTTCACTAACTCCATCGGTTCAGGTAAGAAAGATCTTCGGTTTGTGTCTACTGGGAACAAGCGTGAGCAAGTAATCAGAGGATCTGAAGAAACTAATAATCTATGGAAAATGTCTTTTAAGTTGTCAACGCGGCTTGTCTTTCTGCTAAGTTTTTAAAGTCCTTGTCGGAACATTCTAAGGCCTCTTCTCACAACTGCCCAATGGAAAGCAAAGCTTCGTTAACTATTTTGCCCCGCGAATTAGAATCTTATGAAATGTGGTTGACATCGGATACTACGGGTATAATTTTGTGTATATATTTGCTGTCTCCGGACAAAAATTATAAAATTTTTCTACAAAAATTTTGAATCCTGAACTAATAATATTTGCAATACTATATAAGTCGTTTAATCAAATTTTTGTCTACACCAATTATTTCCGAGCTATTTCATAGTCTTATCGTAACATGATGGTTGACTGTAATATTCTGCCATGGCTTGATATGCTTTTGTAAAATTAGATGCACTTCTAAGTACTTTTTATTTCACTATACCACATTCACTAAAAAAGTGGTTTTAAGAAACACAATCGAATTCTATTAATTTATATAAGCTTTTATACAAGAAAAGCAACGGGTAAACGAAATCTGCTTGACGACGGTAAAATACTTGATAGTCGAATAATTTTTTTGTTATGACAAAAATACTCTGTATATCACACTTATCCTAAATGTGGAGCTCACTCCTTTTTTTAAATTTCACATGTATACTGTTATTATACCGATATATTATAAAACAAAGCATTAAACAACATATATTTAAATACCTTCATTTTAACAACGCTTGAATAGGCTATTGCAAAAAACAATGCGATGTTTGCAATTGTTTTAAACATACATGGGCACACTGCAGTAAATATTTACTGCATTACTAGAAGCAGTAATCAGTAAACTTTTACTGATAATGAAATTCAATTTGCATTACCAGTAAATTTTTACTGATTACTGGAGAAAATTGCAGTAAAAATAAATTTTTACTGATTACTGGGAAAAAATTGCAGTACAAATAAATTTTTACTGATAATGAAATTTAATTTGCATTACCAGTAAATTTTTACTGATTACTGAAAAAATTTGCAGTAAAAATAAATTTTTACTGATTACTGAAAAAAATTGCAGTAAAAATAAATTTTTACTGATTACCGAAAAAAATTGCAGTAAAAATAAATTTTTACTGATTACTGAAAAAAATTGCAGTAAAAATAAATTTTTACTGCTTACTGAATAAAATTGCAAAAATAAATTTTTACTGCAATATTTTCAGTAATCAGTAAAAATTTATTTTTACTGCAATTTTTTTTAGTAATGCAGTAAAAATTAATTTTTACTGATTACTGAACAAAATTGCAAAAATAAATTTTTACTGCAATTTTTTTCAGTAATCAGTAAAAATTTATTTTACTGCAATTTTTTTCAGTAATCAGTAAAAATTTATTTTTACTGCAAATTTTTTCAGTAATCAGTAAAAATTTACTGGTAATGCAAATTAAATTTCATTATCAGTAAAAATTTATTTTTACTGCAATTTTTCCAGTAATCAGTAAAAATTTACTGGTAATGCAAATTGAATTTCATTATCAGTAAAAATTTATTTGTACTGCAATTTTTTCCCAGTAATCAGTAAAAATTTATTTTTACTGCAATTTTTTTCAGTAATCAGTAACATTTTACTGGTAATGCAAATTGAATTTCATTATCAGTAAAAATTTATTTTTACTGCAATTTTACTGGTACTGCAAAGTGCCCATCTATGGTTTTAAATACATGCATTATTTTTTATTCATTATTCATCGTAAATGAATGAAAAATTCGAAATGGAACATAATCAAATTTAACAAAACGAATATGTTTTTTTTATACAGTGATTTTTTTCAAAATCATTTTTTTTAAAAGCACACAGTAGTTTTGATTTTGAACCCAGATTATAAATAAAGAAAAATCATACTTTATTGAAGTACTGCCAGAATAAAAATTCCTTTGCGCCTTTTTAAAAAAAATACTTTGAAAATTGCATTGCATAAAATAGAGGTTAGCTTAGTTTTTTAAAACTTTAAATTTTTTAATACATATAATGTCAAAATAAATACTAAAAAATAATAAAAAAATTGATTTTAACTAATGCTAAAAACAAAGTAACGAAGTCTTTAACCGTTGTCTTAAAGTAACGACTTGAATTCCTCATTCGAATTTCTCAATTGTGAAAAAAAAGAAAAAATTATGAAAATGTGTCATATTTGGACACGCATATCTTCCAGCAGAAAATTGATAGAAAGCTTAACAATTATTGTAAGATACATAATTTAATGAACAATATAACTGCGTTTTTGTTTTTGCAAAAAAAATTTTTAAAAATTGAATTTTGAGCACACATGGCCCCAGTGTGCTTCGGCTCAATCCAAGACATAGGTGGATAGATAAGAAAACAACATATCTTCTTGAAGAAGTGATCATTTCGACAAAGGATGATCCGGAGTTATTCGAGGTTATCATTTGTCCGATTTTTAATGGCATAATTGCAAGTAAATAAAATGGCCCACGCGTAAATAATTTTTTTATTTTTATTAAACGTATATGTGCCTCCTTAGTTCAAAAGCGCAAGAGTAAAATGTCTGTCGCAAGTGGTTTAGGACATAATATTTGAGAAAATTTGAAAATTCAGTGATAAATTTTAAGTATGTGGAGTAAAGCTAAAAATAACGAATGAAATATCATCCAAAATAAAAAAAAAATTATATGAAATGCTATTAGATAAAAGCTGAATTATATCCAGAAGTACTTAGATGCCTGAAGTCTAGCCGGTGTTAGACTTGAGAGAGATATATTTTCTGATGTTAAAACATGTTCAGATGTTCAGTGTAAAAAACAAGCTTGAGATGGTTATTTATCAAGTTTTCCCGAATTTTATCTAATATGTCATTTGTGAGCTTTTATTTTGGCTATTTGTGTTTAGGAGGTCCAAATACATATGATAATATGTAGTATGAAATTTTGGGCGTGGGCTGTAAAGTGCAATTATTCCTTATTATTATGTCCAAATAGAAAAAAATTTAATATTTTTATTTTGTAGAAGCCGACATGTTCAAAATTTTACTCCAAAATTAAAGAAAAGAGGCGAACCTTGGCAAATTTAGACTGGTGTGTGCTCAAATCCAAAATGCATAACCACAAGACAACATACACTTCAACAGTAACCTGAAGGAATCAGACTGGTGCTGGTTTACTTGGTGACGGGATGGAAATAAGCGTGAATGGTTAGTTATAGCTGCTTAAGATGCGTACACTTTCTTTACTAAAATTAAGTATTTGTAAAACAAAATTTATTTTTTAGAATAAATCCACTAGATTTGTCCATTTTGGAATCAGCTTGACGAAATTTTTAGCCAAAAGCGAAGCGTCTAGTGTATCAGACATCATCATCTAGTCTGAATTGTATTGAAGTTGATGAGGAAGCATACCGTTGTTATGAATTGCCTAACAATGAATGCAATCAATCCCAATATCTAATTGAGTGTCTTGATGATTACACTGAAAACAGCGTCGAAGTCATCACAGCAGTCACCGAAGACTTCAACTCCAAAGCAATTTTTTGAGAATTTTAAGACACAATTAAAAAAAATTGTAAAAGAAGCAAGCCACCGAGCAACTCTAACGCAGTATCAGTTTTTCAGTCTCTGCAGGAGCAGAGAATAAGAAAAAAGGAGTTGGAAATTAATGAAAACTTTTCCTTTGCAAGAATACAAATGGGAATTGAAGAGAAGAAAATAAGAGCAGAGATGAAAGAAAGAGTAACAAAATTTGACATTGAACTAAAGCATAAATAATTAAAAAAATAGAAAGCATAACATTTTTTACTTTTTAGTGTGAATACTTAATTTTTTTATTTAATTTTTATTCGGAAAGCTATGTAACATAATCATCATAATAAGAAGTAATTCACAGCAAGATTTTAAATAGATTTAAAGTTTAAGGGCCATTCGGTTTTAGATTGAAAAAATATAATAGATCAGTCTTAAAAAAATATCAAAACAATTAGCTTTTTTAATTTTAAAAGCGAATGCCCCTTAAACTTTAAATCTCTATTTAAAATGTAGAATGTGAGTTTAATTCATATAATTAAGAATATTTTATATAGTTTTTTGATTTAAGAGTGGTTTGGTACCAAAAATGAAATAAACATTTGTCTCAACTAAAAGATTCAAATAAATAATTTATTTTCAAGAAACAAATACTTGCTTTGTTATTAGCTGGGCTGGTAGAAAGTAACTATTAACTCAGTGTATTACATTCTTATAAAAAAATATTGTATAGTTCCAAAAAGTAAAGCTCTAAAAATTAGTACATTTTTTCTTACATTAATTTTAAAAGAGAAGACAATATAATTTTAATAAAATATTATTTTACAATAGATTATTATTTGAAAAAAATGTTTTATGGTTAAAAAAAAAAATAATATGCTTTATCTTTGCAATTTGCTTGTCAAGAGTAAAAAAATTAATTGATTTAAATTAATTATTTTTAAAAACTTATAAAAGTTTTTTGAACACATAAATGAACATCTTATTACCAAAATTGGTATTCTGAATGCAATCAAGTTAAGTTTTAGTGCATAAAAGCCAAGTACATAAAAGTGAACAGTCACTCACCCTCTGAACAGATTAATATAGTTTTTAACCACGTGTTTGAACTAATATAATACTCAGCAAGAACATAAAGTGTAAAATATGTTTTGCTTGTGTTTTTATTTCTAAAACTTCGCAATATTAAAGCAATTTATTTTTACAAACTAAACAGTATGACGAAACTATTCAATGAGAGTTTACAAACGCCAAGATTGCGTTTATTTTTCTTATGTTTTTTTTCTTTGTATTCATATCCAATACACCATATCGTGAATGCCCCCATTACTTTTTATGTTAATTCTATGTATGAGTTATGTATTTAGAGTAATGTAATTTGAGCTTTGAACTCGTGTGTATGTTTTTTTTCAATGAATGCCTTGTTTATATGCAATATAGATTAACATTTGTGTTTTAAATTTGCCAATTCAGGTGATTATATCAATTGTCAAGTGATGTCCCAATAAATGCTAAGTAAAGTTATTTCTTCTTTGCACAATAAATACTTTTAAGATAAAAGATACAAAAATTATATCAAAGCATTTTTAAATATGTTTTGTAAGGAAAATAGAATCAAAAGAAAAGAAAAACTATAACTTTTTAGGGTTAAGCTCAAAGACTAAGAGTCAAAGAAATTCCATTCATGCTTTTAGCATACTTCTTAAGCGAACAAAAAACTATCGTCACATGAATTCCAGCAGTTCTCATTAGAAATTCCATTACAAAAAGAAGGATATAACGAAATAACGCTGTAAATGCGTGCGTAATAGCAACATTGTGTCCTCTTGAAAAAAAAGCAAGCACTTCACAATGCCACGTATGGAAGAGTAAAACAGGGTGTGCTGTTTGTTGCTTGCAGCTAGAAAAACAAATTCAAATCACTTTCCATGTTCGCAAATTCGCCCAGAACCCGCTCCTTTTCAAAAGCAAACAAAGCAGCTACAGCTTAACGCTTCATGCCGTTTGTCACTCTTTGCAACCAAGTGCAATACGCTGCTGGTGCTGCTACTGCTGCTGAGGCAAGTCATCAGAACGAAATTGTAATAAATATTCAATCAGCAGGATTCGTTTTCGTTCGCGTGCGGAATTGGAAATTTTCGTTTAAATTCAAATTTTCCCCTAATGAAGGAACACAATGAAACGGAGAAAAAGATGGCAGGCAGGCAAGCAGGAAGTAAGGAAGGAAGTACAAAGGACTAGCGAACAAAAACAGCACAAGTGGCAAATCGGTGAGGTTAACAGGGGGTTGGGGCTTGGGGGCGTGGAAATGCTAGCAAAACAAGAAAACAAATCACGTTTTAATTTTGTTTAACTAATGGCTAAGGCGAAGCGTTGGTTGGCATCAGTCGAGAGGGTACTTGACTCAAAGGCGCGCTAAATGTGGGTAGGATGGTGTCAGCTGAATGAGGCAGCAAGTTTAGTTAGAGCCAGTGTTGCCAACATTTTGCAATGTCATTTGATGATGTAGCATGGATGGCGTTCAGCAGGATGCTGAAAATGCAACCCATTCAATGGATTGGATTTCATTTCAATGAAGTGCACTTCAATATGTAGCAAGTTGAGTGAGCGCGTATTTGACGCATTACTTTCTATAGCTGCAAGTTTAATTAAGCACATTGTAGATTGGTTTGTCTTTTGCTAAATAACTTTTATAACTGATAAAACCACAAAATTAGTAGAAGCCAATATTTCTCAAGGATCTAAGAGTTAAGTCATAATATTTGAGATTTTTTAAAAATCTATAAGAATGAGATGATTGAAGATTTAAGTTAAGATTTACAAGAAACTGATTTTTTCCCTCATGAAATATTTACTTGAGGCTTATAAAAATAAAATAAAATAAAACTTTGCAATTTCACATCACAAGTTTTGAGAACATTTACTATTGCTTTGTAAACATTAGACATTTGTGAGACTTTTATTATGAACGCACCAATTGAGAGAATTACATATGATACATGGTTGACAAATGAACCCAGTCAAACGGGACTTTGTTGTAATCAAACTGCACGAACCCTTCGTAGCTCATAAAAACCCACTTTTTATTGTCGCTTTTGAGGCGCATTTAAGACAACCCCAAAAATTGCCTGAAAACCCCTATAAAAGTGACAACAACAACAGCTATAATCATAACAACAATAACAATGACGACTAAAACGACAAAAGCAAAATCAAACAAGTTTTTCCCGAATTCCCAGGTGCGCCCTAAGCGGGTAAATTTAAATTAAAAATTTTTTCCACAGCAAAAAAAAAACAGAGATTGCTTTGAAGAACCAACAAGTATAACGTTAAGGGGAAAAAACAAAAATCGACAATAATTTCAACAAAAGAATACGCTATATCATAGCGCAGCCAATTGCATTGGAAACCCTTTTGCAGTAACTCAATAATTGCCTGTTCTTGTTATTATTTTGCCCGATGACAATTATTTTAGAACGTTATAAATTGCCACACATCCATTTGACTTAATTATGCAGCAGGATGCAAGCGAAAGTGAAAGTCCTGCCCGTTTCACATACTTTTTGAGCATCACGCTGAAAAGTAAAGCCAGCGCAGCATTAACCAATTTTGAAGAGATTGAGTATAACACAAATTGATTAAATGCTGGCTCTTGATTTCAGCGATATACGAAAAAATTGTTTGAGAACTTTGCTGCTGTTAGCCTCGTCCTTTTTTCATTTCAAATTCTAGAGCCTGCTATGCAGGCAAGCATGCAAATTTCCGACCAACAACACTAACCATTTCAAATATATAGCTCACACACACACTCGCACAAGCACACTCACTTAAAGCCACATGTATGGCTGCTTTCCTAGATATCCTTATTTCAATTTTCATCACTCACACACACGATTAACTTTGAACAAAAACACCATAAATCGGTAAATCGGCGGTCGTTTGCTGGATTACAAATGTTATCTGTTTAATCTTTTTACATTTATATTTATATATTTATACATGTACGAATTTTTTTTTTTTATTCTTTTTATTGTTACTATATTTAACTTGTGAGGTTTGCGCTTTGAAGGCACTTGAATTGAGGTTCATTCAAATTTAGTGGTAAGTTTTTTACAATAACAGTTATTAAGTTGGCAGTCGAACAAGCCAGAACTTGAGCAGAAAAAAACTAGCTTTCGGCAGTAGCCTTGATTGGCCTGAAAGGATTTTTTTTTTTTCTGAAATTACATTGTACAAAAACCAAGCAATTATAATCAAATTTAAAAAAAACAATATTAGAGAGATAATTGAAAAGAATGTGCGGTTGAAGTTAAAACTAGACGTAAGAAAAATTATGAGTTTCTCAAATAAATGTAAGGCACAATCAGCCTGATTGTGAATAATTTTTCTCGGGGAATTGGAAAAGAGAATTTTCATTTTTAAGACAAAGTTCAGGAACATTTTGGAAATTTTTAATGCAAATTAGTTCACCAACCGTCAATATTCATGAGTGTAAACAAAAAAAAAATATGATGTCCTTATCTGCTATTATTTAGCTGAAAACTCCCTTTCCCAGGCTGATTATCCTTTATACAATTGCATTGCTTTTAATTACTTCACCTAACAATATTTTTTCCAAATTGTGAACGTTAGTTCAAACTTTTTAAACGTGTAGTAATTTTTCTTTTTCGCATTTGAGCAGAACTCAACTTACTTTTGAAGAGCATAAAAAAATGCTTTAAAGTGTCATATCCTTTCATTTGATGAAAGAGCACAAGGGCGAAGCCAGGATTTTACTCAGAGGGGGGCCATTTTTTATTTCATATAGCTGATAAATAAAATTTATTTTTTTTAAAATATTGGCTTTATTGAGAAAAAAAAATAATTGGAAACGAAATTGAATTAAACTCGATTAAACAAAAGCGGAAATCAAAGTATTCAGCAAAGCAATTAAAAAATCATCATTCAGCTTCTCTATTTTCTCTTGAATCAAATTTCTGTGAACGCTTTAAAGGAATAAAAATGCCGTTGTAAGGATGTTTTTAATAAGTCGAAATATGGTATGACCAGCAACACCTTCCAATATTCAAAAGGTAATATTGTTGAATGGATTGTAAGCTGATTTTAATTTTTGCGTGAAGCAGCAAACTGGATGATTGGAGGATTGTTTTTTTCCACGAACTGGCAAGTCGTGAGGTTCACAAAAAACTATAACCGAAATAAACAACGACAAAACCTTTCTATTTTGTTCCAGTAATTTCTTATCAGACAACATCATTACATCAATGAGCAGGTCGGTAATTAATGCGTGAGTTTCTTCTGCTGATTCTATGTGCCACTGACTTGGCTTCTTCAATAATAATGCACATTTTTGTGACAGGCTTTATAACGAGTGATCCTGAAACGGCTTGAACGTTTTAAGGTCGAAAGAGGGAACAGTGCAAGCAAAGTGCACCTCTTAATTTTTTTTGAGTATATTAACCACGGCGCATGAGTTTGTAGAAAACTATGAAAAAAATTCAGTTTTGTTTCAAGCGTGTCCTCCTTAAAACCGTAGATTTGAGGGGGAACCCAGAGGTATTTGAGCATTCGCAATTTCTGAGATGTACTCATAAGGGCACAGCGGTCAACTCACTTGCCCAAATCGTGTTCACAGAAACTGTCACTATTGCATGTGCTAGAAGAAGCAGACGTAGATAGATTATTTTGCAATTAAAAGCTCGCAAGTGGGTGCAAAATAAAAAAATATATAAATTAAAAAATGCACAAATAATCAAAAATTTCATTTTGAACAGCTGATTTTGTTTCGTTAGTTATGACAACGAACGTCAGTGTTGGTAAAAAATCGACTAACGAATTGTGCAGCTCAGATTGCAATATACATATTGTATGTCAGAGTTACCAATCAGTTTCAATTAAGGCATTTCATAAACGTTTTTTACCAAATAATAAATGTGTCAGACCTAAGTTTGTAAAAAAAAATATATTAAGCTTTAATAAATATCAAAAACTTCAATACTACTTTAACTATAAGAAAAACTGTTTTGAATTTCTAACTTTAACACTAAAAAACTAATTTTTCTAAAGTTTGGGGTGGAAGCCATGGCCCCATGTCCCCTCGCTTTGCATATGAAAGAGCAAACAAGTTAGTAATCCTCAGACCAAATTATTAAAAAAAAAGTTTAAAAGTTCACTTTGAGAACTACCATCTGCAATAAATAATATAAAGGACTTAATGTAAGAACTAAAGAGCTGCAGGAACTAGGTCGAACTCTCAGAATGGATGAAAAGAAATGAAGAAAATGAATGCTTAGAACAAACAAAAGCACAATGACAGTTCAAGCCAAGGCGGGAAAAAGAGTGCATTTCTCTCAAGTGCCACAACCCAGAGACTATAAATACTTATAGACATCAGAGACTATAAATACTTATAGACATTGCATGTGAAAGCTCCGGTACGGAATGAAAAATTTGCACGTACAAGACAAGAGACCCGACGAATAAATAACCTAGCGAGTAATCGCTTGCATGGATTTGTGTTGCTAGCACAACATGTATAAGTTGCTTAAAGTTTTGTTTATGTTGCTAGAATTTATAAAAGAACAGCAATTATGCAGAAAACCACTGCTTATACATATATTTTTTAGATTTCTGAGTAGAGCAGCCTGACTTTGTTTAATTTTTTTTTGGCTTGATTTGTTGTTGCTGCATTGGACTTTTTTTGTTACGCTAGGATTTTGTTCACGTTTTGGAAGCATTTCGTTGATCGTCAGATATAAATCATATTTTTGCGATTTTGTCTATCTGAAGCAAAGACGTTTTAGATAAATCGCTATATCTTTTTTATTTCTGATCGGATTCAAATGCTCCAAAGAACAAAATTTTAGAAAATTTATCAATCTTCTAAATGACATTAAAATTAAATTTTAAAAAAATGAATTCAATTACTTATTACCTATTTTAAACAGATTTAAAAGTAAAACTCTAATCTGCTGCACAGAGTTAAATCCACTCATACCTTTAAATTGTATTTTTTAAAGAAAATGCCATCAATTTTGTTTTCTTGTTTTTATTTCTTTGTAACTTAAATTGATATTCGGCTAATTTGTTAAAAAAAGTATATATTTATCTATTTGAAGCAAGGCGGTTTAGATAAATCGCTATATCTTTTTTGTTTCTAATCGGATTCAAATGCACCAAAGGGCAATATTTTAGAAAATTGATCAATGTCTTAAATGGCATCAAAACTAAATTATAACAAAATTAAACCAATTATTTATTAACTATTCTTACCTTTATCCTTTCAAATTACATCAAAATAAAGCTTTGCAAAAATTAATCGATTTCTTTATTTACTATTTTTACCTTTATGCATTCAAATAATATCAAAATTAAATTTTAACAGAATTAATCCAATTATTTATTAACTATTTTATATAGATTTAAAACAAAAACTCCAATAATAACTTTTAATTGAATTTTTTTTAAGAAAAGACCATGCATTTTATTTTCTTGTTTTATTTATTTAGAATTAAATTATGATTTGTCTAATTTGTTGTTAAGAAAAAAATAAAAAGTAGTATTCTATTGCCACGCAGGACAATCGGCAGCTACACGTATTGCCTTGTGTTATTCTTGTTGCTTTGCCTATTTTGTAGCATCTTCCAATTGGAGACTTATTTTTTTTTTACATTTGATTAAATTGCGATTCGGCAATTTATATTATCAAAAAAATATTATTTTTTTAAAGCAAGATGTAGGCTTATTAACAAATTGTAAGCTCTAATATTTGTATTAAATAGTGAAAAAGGAATACATATATGAAAACCAAAACAACTGAAATGCTTTTAAGTTTTTTGTTATATTGCTGACTTAAACATGAATTATTATATAATAAGTTTTGAAGTTTTTTGTGATAAATTTAAAATTTGCTAAATAAATGATATTTTTAAATTTTTTCCTTTTCCTTCGAAAATTTAAAAATTACAAAAAAATGAAATTTTTTAAGATTTCTTCTTTGCTTCTAAATTTCAATTATTTCAAATGTATTTAAATTTTAAGGAAATACCATACAAAAATAAAAATAATTACAAAAGCATGGGGGAAAACATTGCTAAATGAGGTGCACTTATTTTTAACAATATGAGGTGCATTCAGTTTAGAGTAGAGATGAGCGATATTTTGATACCGGTGATTTAGTCACCGTGATTGAAAAATCACTGGTAACTGTGGTGATTAAATACGATTAAAAAACCGTGATCAGTGATTGAGCTTTTGTTAGTTTTTTGTCTTATGTCGTTTGCAGCGATTCGTGATATAACCAGTGATTTTGTGATTGTGCGAGAATTTTTTGTCTCTGTCTCTCAAGTACGCATATCATATGCACTTTGATATGAGTTTTAATGTTGTTTCGGTCACCTCTCATAACATGCATACATGAATATGAATTTGTTTAGTTGAAAAATAACGTGATCACGGTCACCATATTAAAGAACGGCGATTTAAAAATCACGTTCACTAATAACGCCGTTATTGATATGGACAAACAGACGAAGTGACAGTCGGATTATTTAAAAAAATCCAAAACGACGAATTGACAGACTTTCAGACAGACTTTCAGACGTACAAACGGAATGCTTATGCATTTAGAAGCCTTTGCATTTTTGCATTGTTTTTTTTAACTTTTCGGACGCTAGATTTTCTTTTAATCATTTCGAATTCTTTCGAATTAAAACAGTTATAAGAAAATCTAGAATGATTTGCCTGTGCTCAAAGCAACTCCCATTTTCATCAAACCACTCTGGCGTTGCAAGATTTGAGTGTGCAAACAGGACTTTATGATACGTTTTTTTTAAATTCGGTTCGTGACAACTTTTATTGAATATACCCTTGTATATTGAAAAATGCATCGAAGACCCTTCGAATAATACCAAAAATTACGGAGAAACACATTAATCCGAAATTATTCGACAAAATGAGGGTTTCATTTGCAGTTCAGGTATTGAGTTGCTTCGGCTATTTTAATGATTTTGATGTGAAATCCCTAAAACAACTAACAAAATTTAAGCACACAACACCTATACTGAATATGAAAAATTAATAGTTTTCACAGGATATAAGACTGTCATATTAATAATTCCATGCAGTCCTTGAAACCTAAAAGAGCAGCAGTTGAATTTTAAGTGAAAACAAGAAGCTGCTTGTTAGGGAAAGTCATAACTAACTAAAGCCATATTATTACTATCAGTTTTAACAATATTTCTTAACATATTGCCTAAAAAGGTGGGTGCTACAAATTAGAATCGCTTGATTTGTTAATCATTTTCTTTTTTAGATACAAATCTCCGCCTTGGCGCTATGCTTGTAAAAATAATTCAAAAATACTCACAAATCGTTTTGAGCAAACATAGTTTGTAGGAAACATGAAGTTATGTTTAAATATATTTTATGCATTATCATGCGCAACCAGTACCAGAGGCGTGACTTGAGGAAAAAAACAGATAGACAAACAGACAGACAGACAAGTGAAGATGGGCAACATATGGAAAATATCTAAAAATCTAAGCAAGTCAAAGACATTAAGTCAGCGTAGCTAATTTGGAGGTTATTCTTCTTTGAAAGATGATAGGGAAAATTACAAAAGATACCAAATAAGTTAAATGGAAAATAAAAAAGATAGTTTCATTTACTGGTTGGGTGGCTTAGATGGCGATGCTACAAAAAAGTAGGATGCAAGTAGCTCTAGTGAACCGTTTTGATACCATAACCTCGTGTTCCTGTTGGTTGAGTGGGTAACGCACTGTTAGGTTATAACCATTCGGTGCGGTTGATAAATGTTAGGAGATTGTTGGTTTTGTTGTTGAAAGTTTCTCTGTATTTCTGAGCAAGGGCTTGCCAAGCGCTGTATGTCTGGACCTGGCCAGGGCCGGACAGGTGCAAAAAAAGTGAGTCAGTGTTTCTTTTACATTTGGATCATCGCAACTGCGGCATTGGGTGGTAAAAGGTAGTCCAATTCTCTTGGCGTATACTCCGAAGCACCAGTGACCCGTAATAATAGTCGTTATTCTGGCTATGTAATTCCGAGGTTTTAAGAGCATCTCCTGAGTTCTACCTAGGTTGTAAAGAGGCCATAATTTTCTTGATGTGCTGCAGGTTGGTAGTCCTCTCCATCTATGACCGGCTAAGGCTAAGTAGTAAGAGTGAATTCCTCTCTTAACTGTGTTCAATGGAACTTCGACTGGTTCCGCTCTTGAAACGTCAGGGGAAGAGTCCCGCCTAGCCAATTCATCCGCTTTTTCATTACCATAAATGTTCCTATGGCCGTGAACCCATATTATGGTAATGCTATGTTAAACACTGCCTTACCAGTTTGGAGTTGGTGCAGATCGCAGCTAAAGCTTTAATGGCGGCTTGACTTTCCGTCAGAAAAGCTGCAATGAGGTGATTGGTGTTAGCTCTACTTTAGGTGCGACAAGCTTCTCTTATCGCAAAAAGCTCGACCTGGAAGACACTGACTGAGTTTGGCAGACGAAAAGCAACCGCCGCCCCCAGTTTCTCAGAGTATATGCCTGCTCCCACTCCGCACTCCATCTTGAAGCCATCAGTATAAAAGGACACATCGAAGGCTAGATCAATTCCCCCATTGCGCCATTGCACCCTGGTTGGAACTTGGTTATAAGGGACTAGCTGAACCCGGTGTGCTTCGCTACCCCCCTCGTATAAAATAAAATTAAAAGTGTTTATATATTTACAAAAATCTATTTATTTAATTTAATTATTGCAATGCTTCGCCTCTTTTTTTGTTGTAAACCAATGAGAATTCAGCACTGAATCGCGTGTAATTTGCTTCATGCTCCCCCTTTTTATTTTTAGACCAATCAAAAAGCAGCAATTACACAATCAGCTGTTTCGCAGTCAGTTGTGGGAGAATGAGAATGGGGTTACCCAACTCTATTTTAATTAACACGTATTATAAAATCAGCGGTTTTGAAGACAGTGGTGGAAGAAAGAGAATGGGGCTACCCCACTATTTTAGTTAATATGTATTTTAAATTTGTGGTAAAGCCGTTAATAAACGTAGTAAAAAAGTAGGTGCAGAAGTGTGCATGGTCGAAAAATATTATCATGTAATAAGTATTCCTGAGTCAAAGCTGAACGCTGAGAAAATTTAAGATCGCTTATCAGGTCTAGCCTCCAATATATCGCAAACAAAGGGGCGTGCTCCACCCACTTTTCTTTTGGTACGTATTTCTATTCATGCCAATACCATATATAGCAAATACTGCCGCCGTTGGTCAGTCAAAAAATGCCCAAGATATGGCGGTTTTAAATTTTGGGTTATATGGGCAGTGCCACGCCCCTTTGTCCAATAAAAACTTCATATAGCCTATTATTTTTTCCAGACTCATAGTAAAATGCTGTGAAAGTTTCAGGAAGATCGGTCCAAGGGTTTGGCCTCCTATAAAGCACAAACAAACAAACAAACAGACAGACAGACATTCATATTTATATGTATAGATTGAAAACAGATAAATTATAATTAAAGTAAAATGGGGCGAAAAAGGGGGATTTGGTAATAAAAAAATCTATGGCTACCTTACCTGTAGATAAAAAGTATATACAACTTTAGGTAAATACATATTACAAAAAAAGTATTTTTTATAGCAAACATTGTTAGTGGTATAAGTAAGTATCTGAATTAAAAAAGGGGGCGGTGAAGTGGGCGTGGTTCATAGTAATATGGCGACGTTAACAGTATTAAGAGCAATATACTACAAAATAAAAAATAATCTGTTGGAAGGAACAAATTTGTACAGAGAACAAAACGTTAAAAACTTAAATTTGGCATGAAAAGGGGCGTTAAAGGGGGCATGGCGTAAGAAATGTTTATTTCTACCTCGCCTGGAGTATAATGTGTATACAATTTGAAGTAAATCTGTTAAAAACTATATGGGCGCAATAACATAATTTTAAAAAAGTGGGCGTAAAAGTGGGCGTGGTCAAAAAAAGAACCCTATTAATCATGCCAGAGTCCCAGTTAAATGCTGTGAAAATTTCAGGAAGATCGGTCCAGAGGTTTGGTCTCCTATAAGGTACAAACAAACAAATAAACAAAAACACATTCCATTTTATATATATAGATTTCGTGTAGTCGATTTTGGGAGTGTTGTAGTCCGTGTTTCTAGGAATCAGTTCCCGAGGTAGCATTTTTAGAATATAATACTTATTTTTTACTAGAAATACAACATGGTATTGTACTGCTAATCTTTGGAAATGTTTTTTGGCGAGACAAAATATATTTTGAGATATGTATTTCTAGTGAAATCAGTAAATCTGAACTTCACTGTAAGACTCGCTTCTTTAAAAAACTCTTCGGTGACATTGCTTTGTTGTTGCTTCGTGCAAAGGTAAATTAAAAATTCCATTATTTAATGTTAGATATAAAGAAACTGAACCCATATTTATAAAAAATATTTTTCTTTTGTGTTTTTTTGATAAGAAGTATATTTTATTTTTATATTTTTTATAATTATTAGTTCAATTTTCGAATTAAATTTTGTACAGAACACTATTTGAAATTTAGTTGTTTTTTTTTAGTTTTTGGGAAAAAAATTAAATTTGTTTTATACTCGAACTAGATTAAAAAATTTGATTTTATAATTTCAAGAATTAGTGTAATACATGGTCCGC
The DNA here is from genome assembly GCA_963920525.1 of Dichetophora obliterata. NCBI lineage: Eukaryota > Metazoa > Arthropoda > Insecta > Diptera > Sciomyzidae > Dichetophora > Dichetophora obliterata. The sequence continues at coordinate 41,819,295 of OY986438.1, read as the reverse complement.
CATATAACGTTTTTTTTCAACTAGTGCTTATTTCGTGAATGTCTGATTTGACAGATAATTAGTTTTATACTTCCGCTGAATGAATATGGTTGTGCATACGCTTGAACAACGCTGGGAAATATTGCGACATTACTTTGAAAATCGTGGTAATGTTGCAGAATGTGTGCGAAAATTGCGTACGGATTTTGGAAGAAGAGAAGCACCGTCAGCTCCGTATGTTCGTTATCTTGTGAAAAAAGTGAAAGAAACTGGCATCCTCATCAATAAACCAAAGCGTGAAAAGCCAAAAGCAGTGCGTACACTCGAGAATATTGCTGCTGTGGCAGAAAATGTGCGTGAAGCGCCATCAACATCAATTCACCGTCATTCTCAACAATTGAACATATCGGAGACATCATTGAGACGAATTTTGCATAAAGACCTTGGTATGACACCATACAAAGTCCAATTGGTTCAGGAGTTGAAGCCAACTGACCATCCTATGCGTTTTCGCTTCGCTAAGTGGGCCTGCGATCGACTTACAGAAGATGCCGATTTTGCCAAAAAAATCATCTTTTCAGATGAAGCTCATTTTGATCTTGGCGCAGAAAACCCGCACGCATACATTGAAAAGCCGCTGCACCCAAAACGAGTCATGGTTTGGTGCGGATTTTGGTCCAGAGGCATAATTGGGCCTTTTTTCTTCGAAAATGAGCAAGGAGTGGCCGTTACAGTCCATGGCGATCATTATCGGGCCATGTTGAACGAATTTTTGTTCACAAAACTTGAAGACGAGGATATTGGCAACATTTGGTTTCAACAGGACGGCGCTACGTGCCACACAGCCGAAGCTACACTCGATGTTTTGCGCCCTGTTTTTGAAGATCGCATTATCAGCCGCAGAGCTGATGTCGTTTGGCCACCTCGGAGCTGCGATTTGACACCGTTGGACTATTATTTGTGGGGTGCCCTCAAAGATAAGTGTTACGCCGACAAGCCAGAGACAATTGACGCTTTAAAGGACAATATTCGTGAAGCCATTGGTGAAATACAGCTGCACACAATCGATAATGTGCTTAAAAATTGGACCGATCGTGTAGGCTACTGCATGGCCAGCCGAGGCAGCCATTTGAATAAAATTATTTTTCATTATTAACCGGAGGGATTGTACTTTCAAAATTGAGAAAATATCCAGTAGTTTTTTTTATAGAATTTTTACCAAAAAAAAAAGTTATTTGGCGGACCCTGTTTATATTAATTATAAAAAAATTATTTTTTATTATAACTATAAAATAATTACTTTTTAATATTTTATTTATTTATAATTATATTTTTATTTTATTCTAAAAACCTTATAGTCTGATTGTGTGGTTAATTCTGGGCCAATAGCTTTTATTGCTTGGCTTTTTAGTATGCGATATAATTATTTGTAATTATATGTATTTCATTAGAATAAAAAAATAATTTTTTATAAAATTTAAATATTTTTAAAGAATTTAATTACAGATGAAAAACAATTTTCAATTTTTTTGTTTTATTTTTTCAAAAACTCTAAAACCTCTTTAGCTTATTGCCACTTACCTCAAGTCAAAGTTTGCTGAGAAAACGATTTTTTTATTTACCAACATCACAAAAAAAATTCTTTAAAGCACGGTGCGTCTATTTATTATCGAATAAGAAATTTTAAAAGATATTTTTCAAGATTTTCACTGGCAGTAAGAGAGTTTTGGGGTGTTTGAAACATATATTTTATTTGACAGTTTGTAGACGTTGCCAAATTGCTTATTGCTTCTTTTGTAATCAAATATTCTTTATATACCTAACATATGTACTTTTTGAGGAAGGTATTTATTTTTAACTCACTCTCATGGGACGAATATGGGTGAAAATAAGTCAAACAGCCAAAACACACAATTTACTAATGCAAGCAATTATCTTCTCCAAATCATTTGACTTATTGTAAATTGGAAAAATTTTAGTTTTATAGAACGAACAGTTTTAAAATAAGAGTTAGAAATACAGATGTTCCAACTAAAAATATTAGTAATTTGTGTAAATTAAATCATTCAGATAAATTTAAATTATTTTAGATAAAAAAAAAGTCCAAAAATTAAAACAATATTTTAAAATTTTAATGGAATTTTCACTTTGTGCAGGGGGCATACAAAAAATAAAAAAAAAGTTCAAAAATATAAAAAAATTTTAATGGAATTTTCACTTTGTGCATGGGGATACAAAAAAAAAAGTTCAAAAATTAAAAAAATATTTTAAAATTTTAATGGAATTTTCACTTTGTGCAGGGGGGATACAAAAAAAAAAATAAAAAATGTTCAAAAATTAAAAAGTATTTTAAAATTTTAATGGAATTTTCATTTTGTGCAGGGGGGATACAAAAAAAATAAAAAAAGTTCAAAAATTAAAAAAATATTTTAAAATTTTAATGGAATTTTCACTTTGTGCAGGGGGATACAAAAAAAATTTCAAAAATTAAAAAAATATTTTAAAATTTTAATGGAATTTTCACTTTGTGCAGGGGGATACAAAAAAAAGTCCAAAAATTAAAAAAATATTTTAAAATTTTAATCGAATTTTTACTTTGTGCAGGGGGATACAAAAAAAAAAAAGTTCAAAAATTAAAAAAATATTTTAAAATTTTAATGGAATTTTCACTTTGTGCAGGGGGGATACAAAAAAAAAATGTCAAATATTAGAAAAATATTTTAAAATTTTAACGGAATTTTCACTTTGTGCAGGGGAGATACAAAAAAAAAAGTTCAAAAATTAAAAAAATATTTTAAAATTTTAATGGAATTTTCACTTTGTGCAGGTGGAATACAAAAAAAAAAAAGTTCAAAAATTAAAAAAATATTTTAAAATTTGAATGGAATTTTCACTTTGTGAAGGGGAGATACAAAAAAAAAAAGTTCAAAAATTAAAAAAATATTTTAAAATTTTAATGGAATTTTCACTTTGTGCAGGGGGGATACAAAAAAAAAAATAAAAAATGTTCAAAAATTAAAAAAATATTTTAAAATTTTAATGGATATATAAAAACATTTCAATATAATTTAATACATGCAATAAATAATTAGCACTCGGAGACGATTATTGAGAAATTTTTATATAAGATGATGTTTCTATTTTTGGAATTAATTTTTTTTTTAATTTTTTTATAAAAAACTATTTAAATTCTAAAATGTAATTCATTTTTAGATTTGGAACTTCAAATTATTTGTTTTTATATCAAAAATTACAATTAATATATTGAAAATAATTGCCAAGTCTTAGAATGGGATCCATCGAGGCTTAAGAGATGCAGTGTTATAATTTTTTATTGTTAAGAATTTTATTACAAATGAAAAAGAGTTATATAGCAATTCCATTTTAAACGTACTGACCTTACGGAATGACCATCTCCGATTTAGGTGAAATTTATGGAGCATCTATGGAGAAATTTATGAAGATATTTAAATGACCATACCTCATTAACCCATGGAGTCCCCACCCTAACTTTTATATTATTAAAAAGGTAATTCTGCCAGCTTTAAGGAAACAATATTTATATTTTCATATGGTTTTCCTCGCATCCTTATATCAAAATTGTTGTTAGATTAAAGTCCCTTTAGTTAAATTTCTAACGTTAGTTCAAACTTAACATTCCGTTAAGGCGTTGGTCTAGCGCTCGAAAATTTAAAGTTTTTTTAAAATGTTTTTAAAGGTTAAAATAATTAACAGCGATATTTAATCTTTTTAGGTATATCATTCATTCATATCACTCATTCGTCATAAGAAAATAATAATTTTTTTAACTTAGAAAATTGTTCATCATAAAAAATAAAAACTCAAAGTATTATTATTAATCATTATGAGTGCAGCTGTGGTTGAATCCAGAAAAAAAATTAAATTAGCAGATTGACGCGATTTGGAAATTTTAGATCTAAAAACAGCTTGCTTTTTACCGGTGTAAAATATACGATTTTTTTTAAATAAAACTTTAATTCTAGTTCCAGCGACAGCCTCTGATGTTGTGACTAGCATATTCAAATTTCAGATGATTCGGCTGAATATTTTTTGTTTTTTCTATAACACCATGCCTTAAAAAGTAGTTTTGAGATAAATGAGCATAAAGAGAATGATTTTAGATGAAACACTATGGCTCAATACCTACAAAAACGGCTGTAGAAGCGGAAATACGTCTTTATCCTCACAAAAATTTATAAGTATGTATATTCTCAAAAGGCTATACTTTTGAAATATAAAAAAAACTATTTCATAAAAATTCGAAACCACCTAAGGAAGTGTTTGAGATATGAATTCTCGTAATAATCGATTTTTTAGGTTTTTTCCGATTTTTGTCAATTTTGTGCAGCCTGTAACTCCGCCAAAAATTGCGTCAAACTTTTTTCCTACAAATTAAGTTTTCTATTTCCGTCAGTGATGCTCCAAGCAAAATTTCACTCAAATCGGAGATAGTCATTCCGTAAGGCCGGTACGTTCAAAATGAAATTGCTGAACATTTAAAAAAAAATTAATATGTTCTAAATTAATATTTTTTGTTTTTATTTTTTTTTTTTTTAAGAAATTTATTTTTTAACTTAATATTTTATGCATTTACTAAAATTTTTAAAACAAATCGAATATTACGAACAGAGGGATCATCAACCATTTTCAAGATAATCACTATTCAACTTATTGTTCTAAAAAATTTCAGGCTATTATGAAAGAAAAATTCCCTACTGAGATAAAAATCGATTTTTAAAAATCCTTAATTCGTAAATGGGCTTCGGATAGAAAGACGAAACAAATTTAACCCACAAGAAAGGGTCTTATAGATATGTTAATTATCCGAAATGGAATAACTTCGAAAGTATTATTTTAATACAACTTATATTACACAATTCTAATCATTAACTGCATGGCCTGAGAAACATAAGTGTAACAATAGAAATTTTTATTCAAAACTAAGATTTTTTAATATGTTTGTATGAGATTTCAAAAAAATTTACATAATTTTTTTTCAAGTTTTTATTTTTGCTTCTAATTTTTGTATTCAGTCTGTGATGCACAAGCAATTACATAACAAAAAGTACAGTAACACGAAAAGCCTTACATCAGTAAATGTTTCAAAAATAAAAAAAAATATATGGACGGCGTAAAATATTTCCCAATCATTTGATTCTTACCGTTTTTTCCTAAGACATATCTAGATACATTTCAAAATTTTTGTCTCTAAGTACGCTTTTGTATGATTTTTGCCATATTTTTATTTTTTAATAATAGCCCTTTAAAAAGAATTTTGCTCTAATTTATTGGAAAATTTTCTGCCATTTGGCTTGATTTTCTTTTGTTGTGTGTATCTTCACTTTAATGCATATTGAGAATAGCGGCAAATTTTCGCTTAAAATAACAATAAAAGTCGTCTGCTGAGATAATCACCACAATAAAGAGTATCAAAGTATAAAAAAACATCCAGACGGCATTGCATACGGCAGCTCAGTGGAACCCATGGGAACCATACAAAGACTTAACTTATTTTAAGCAGCTAATACAAAGCAGTAGAATAAGAAAAAGAAGAAGCTGGAGAAGCAGCAGAACTCCAACAAAGCGGATAAAATTCGTGCATTTTTAAGAAGAACGAAATATAATCACAAAAGCAATCAAAATTAACACGGTTGCATGAAAATGCATTAAAATTCGTTTTCATTATGACAATAAAAATAATAATAATAATAAAAGAAGAAATGAAAATAGTAAAAATGCACACTCAATTATGCATACAAGCACTCGGAAGCACAAGCACTCGCACACAGGCACACGCACGCACATTAACACATAGCGATGCATAAAGAACGCGTACAACAACCACACGCACTATGATGCACAACAAGGAACAGGAATGCTGAACGAACATTGCGGTGAACCCAAGGAATATATTTTTTGTATATCCTCGCGCCGCTTTGTGGCTGCTGTTGTAGTTGTTAGGGGTGGCAAACGGCATGCAACGATTTTCAAGACGTTGCAAGAAATTTTCAATGCCAATGTCTGCTATCCGGAGTCAAGGAATCAAGCAGCAAGTAAGGATAATGTGCAAGCATTATATCACAAAGCAGCAAAATCCGTTTTCGATGTGCTTGTAGTTGGCTTGTGTGTGTGTATGGCGTGTGAGTGTGTGTCTGCTTGAGTGTTGGTGTGATATTGAGCTGAAGGCTCATCTGCTGTTGCAGCAACAGCAGAAGCAGAAATTTTCTTGCTGCGGATAATGAAAACAGATAGATTCCGCAACAACAGACTAAAGCATGGAAAATTGCTTTTCCATGCAGCGGCAGCAGCAGCAACAACAGCAGCGGAGTCTTGTCTGCACAGCAAAGAGTGTTTGCTGTTGTTGTTGTTTTAGCTGCTGTTGTTGTCAGTGTGCGATTGAGTGCGCATCAATTATTTTGAAATATAAGATGCAACAGATTTCGTTCCTTTTTTTCTGTTCTCATTCGTCTTTATCCTTTCTTAAAACTTCAGCTCAACTTTATTGTTTGATTTTTGTTGTCTTTCCCCCCATTTAATAAGACCACTAGCGGCAGTGAGAACCACAAAAACAACATCAAGACAAGCATAATAAATTTGAAATTAGTTTGAATGCGTAACCGATGCTTTGTCAGTTGGTCGAATGATCCGTCAAATGTTGAGCGCATCTAATGTTAAAGTATCTGCCGCCGAAGGCAAGCAAACACACACACACACACGCCCACTAAAGTTTGATTGTTGCTGGTTCAGGAGGATGCAGCATAGTGCAGCTCACCATTAATCAAGAATCAAGAATTTCAATACATGTTGCCAGACAGACAGTGACGAACATGCATGTAGTACACATGGAAATACTTTCGAAATGTTAGAGAAAACTATTTTTTGGGAAGAAGTGAGCTGTGGCTAGACTTGCTTTGAGGGAAGTTTTTCAAAAATTTCCCAAGTTCAATGAACTTTTTTCAATAAAATTTTTAATCTTACTCCCTTAATTTTCAAATACTCGAAAAACTTTGCTTAAAAGAAAAACAAACCAAAAATATTTATTTTTTTAATAGATAAAAGCAAAAAATTATTTTATAAACGAATTCTAATTATAAAGTGTAACAAAAGGCCAAAAAAAAATAGTCACAAGACCAAGAAGTGATCGTAGATATGTTAGAGGGTTTTATAACTGTATTCTTGGATTTTCGGATATGCCCTAAAAATATGGATTTTGGTTCAAAAAACCATTTTTGGTAGGTATACACTAGATCGTACCACCTTACAGGCAAAAAAAGTGCACCGTAAACCATAAAATTCAAAGCATTTTTAGAAGGCGACTTAGGAAAATAATGTTTTTACCTTTTTAATTTTTTTATCATATCTTCGGTATTTCGATTTTAAAGATAATTTTTCGAGATTTTTGTTTAAAAGTTAATTGAACTCAATATCCCCTTTTTAGTAATTACCTAAAAAATCTCAGTTCTTATAATCCCATTGTACCTTACTGATGTTAGAAATTTAAATCACGCAAAAAACCAATAAAATTGTTCTTACAATGTTAATGGTGTATGGTAGAGATGCGTACTGCGACCTAAATGAGATCTGTTGTACCTCCTTCTCAAAGCTCCGCTGGGTTTGCGGATTACAGAATTTCATCCAGCCCTATTTCTCTTATGAATTTGAGAATATTCTTAGGTTCAAGGGATGAAACCTGCTCTAGACTCAGCTCATAGTTCCCCAGTGCTAGTTTACGTCTGCGAGCCACGGCGTCGCAGTTTTTAAGTAGGTGTATTGGAGTCTCCTCTTCTTATTCACAGAAACGGCAGTTACTATCTGTTTCTATGCCCAATTTCATCAGGTGATATTTAAGTTTACAGTGTCTTGAAAGGAACCCCGTTAGAATCCTTAGATTCGGTTTGCCTAAGCTTATGCACAATTTTGCTCTTCGAGTGTTAAAATCTCTGAGGAGCAATTTGGATTGTCTTAGTTTTGGGAGGCTTTTACAAAGGTTTGAACGTTTATGTCTCTCCTCCCTTCTTAGTTCTTCTTTTATAGAATGTGTGCCCAATCCGCAGAATGGTTCTGGTCATATAAATTTTGTGGCTGCCCTCTGTCGCGCTAGACCCTGTTTCTTCGTTACCCTGAATTTCTTTGTGTCCTGGGACCCAAAGTATAGTAACAGTGTTATTTTTGCCTAGTTCGTTGATTTTTGTTAGGCATTCCCATGTTATTCTCGACGATATTTCACAGGAAACTATTGCTTTTGTTGCTGCTTGGCTGTCTACAGTATTGCTCGGATTTCCGCTTGAAAGTTACTGGGTACTGTCCTCATAGGTTCAGAGTGTTTCTTGCTTGGCCCGTACACCCCTGCACCTATAACTTCCAATGTCTTGGAGCCATCCGTATACCAAAATATACTTTGTGGTTTCTTGAATTGCGATATCATCTCTCTGTCCCACTCTTTCTTGGTACTATGCTTAATTTCGAAGTATTTTAATTATTCCACTAGATCTACTTTAAAAAGTATGTAAAACTTTTTGTCGAACATAGAGAGTCCTATTTTAGATTTTTTGTCATAACTAGTGGCATGGGCCAACACATTTTATTCCAGTTTGAGAGCCGTCAAAAATACAACAAACTTGAATCACGTCGATATCAAAATAAAATAAGATATATGTATCTTATATAGAAAAAATTGTTGCCATTATATTTTAAAATTCAAAGATTTCGCGGGTTTTGAGTATTTTTGTTTATTTATCTTTGACATTTTAGGATTCAACAAGCATTCTTACACTCAATAAATAAATAAAAAACAAAAAGTTTATTTCTAACGAAATTCATTAAATTGACAAACAAAACTCAATATATAAAAATAAATGCAAATAAAGAATTTTTCAGATTTAAAACAAAGAAAAAAAAAAATTCAAATACGTGTTTTTAAATTTGAACTCCTTTTCCAAAATAATGGATTAATAAATTTCATAATCCTTGGATTTTAAATTTAATTTTTATTCCAATGCTGATTGTTAAGTAATCAGTTATAATAAATAATAAATAAATTTCATAAATTCACTTCACTATCCATGAAGTCAAACTGAAATCAACTGTTTCATTAACAAAAACAAAGCTTGAAAAAACTCTGAAGCAACACTTCATTTCATGTCCTGCTTGCAGTTCTGAATTACAATAGGATCACCGAGAAATTGTTGCCAACAGGACTATATACATTCTGAGCATCACGTTTATCGCCATAATAGTTTAGATACGAGCTTGATTTTAAAACCTTTAAATATTTCTTAATAATGGCATCAACTTAACAATTACTTAACAAGGAACTTATTTTAAATTTTTCATAAATTTATTTAGGTAAAAATTACATATAAAAAAAATTGTACTCAAAACTAAAAAGAAAGTTTACTTTATTATTATATTTTTTAAAATGTCGTCAAGATGTTTTCAAGATCAAAATGTACTCTTTAAAAATTTTAATATATATTTGTGCCTTGAAATCTAAATCATCTTTATTGTTGGCAGTGAAAGAGTTCTATAATTTACCAGCTGCTCTTAGAATGCTGTTGGTGTTGAATTTTTATGCTACACTGTAACTCAATTTTCAACACTCAAATTTATGACTCTAAAATTCATAAATCTTTATACTAAATATGGCAACATTCTACAAATGTAGTTAACAATTTGAAAAAAAAACACTGACAACTTATGCCTTAGCTAGAAAATCCTTGTTGGAGGTGCACTTATGTAACTCTAAAATAGTATTGATACTTAAAATTTTTGCTGGTGCTACTTTTGACTCTCAACAACTTGAGAGGGAAAATTTTGTTATATTGACTTTTCAACATGCTGACACTTAACTGGAAAGAGGTTGATAATGATGACGATGAAGTTAATATGCTAACGATGATGATGGTCATGATGATGATTATGTGTTAGTTTTAGCATATGCGGTGATATTTTTTCTTATTCAAAGAATATCTTTAGTTTCAGCAACACACACTCACTTGACTTTGGCGTCAAGGACTCTTAAGCCGATGGACTTAAGCAGGCATAAGCGGCTTAAGACTTACGTTAAGTGCATTTTTATGTTACGCCTAGGCTGCAAGCCTTAGACAGGTCCAGAAACTAATAAGCTATCACTACTACTAATAAAGTCTGGGATGAATTTAAAAAACATGCCATCTTTAAGACACTTTGACCTTAAAGCAAGCTTAGTCAAACGGTTGCTTGACAAACTTGTTAAAAGATATTCAAGACCTTGCTCATAACAAAAAAAGCTTAGCTTACCACATATTTTTTGGAAATAAATTTAAGCAGCAAACCAACTTTGATGTTACAACCAGTTGCAAGAATCTTCTTTTAAGGTGCTAACCATAAATTAAAACAAATTCCATCAATTTGAATAAGTCCAGAAAAAATAACAAAACTAACGAGAAAGCAATTTAGATAAAAACCAAAAATGATTAAAAATTTCAATGGCAGGCAGGCAAGGTCAAGAAATGAACCACAATAATAACATAGCCAAGCCATATGGCTTGCCATAGCTCAAATGCTTTGAACCTAGCTTACGCTGGCTCAAATGTTACCACTTTTCTATATATTTTTTGTGTTGCTTTTTTCTATCTAAGCATGTTCAAAATAAATTACAAAACACGAAACACCTTTTTAGCATTACGGCTACCATGCAGCATATGCTGTATGATGGTCTGTATAGCCGCTTCTGCTGCTTCTTCTTCTTCTACTCCTTTTTGGCTCTCAACTATTTATGTATGTTTTCCTGCATGACTTTGGGAATTAAAAATTAGTTTCAGTTTCAGTCAAACCAAAATTATTTTCGTATCTGTTTTGTTTTCCATGTTTATTTCTCTAATTTTAATGGAATTATGTAAGGCCGCGCCTTGTATTAAAACAGGCAGGCAGAATTACGAGAGAGAGTAAAGAAATAAAGTAACACAAAACATGACGTAAAAAGTAACAAGTAATAAATATCCAATTTAGGTAGGTAGGGATGGTTAGATCCCTACGGAATGTTGCCGCAACCATAACCAATGAGTTTAAATTTTCTTTTAAAAAGACACTGAAGAAAAACAAAATCAGGCACCTAACCATAGCATGATGATGATGAGCCACGGAATAGCTTGAAAATAAATCGACTTCTACACTCGGTGGAGAAAAAAGGTTTTCCATGTTTCAACTACCTACACAAAAATGGTTTGAAAGTCATAAAAAAATCTTTGCTAGTCACAAAATGTGTGCCTTTTAATGATGCGCCAACAAAATCTGACAGTCGTTAAAAAGGTTTAAAATTTGTAACACTTCTTTAAAACAAAACAACACAACACGAAAAATGCATGCACAAAGAAAGAAATCTAAACAAATCTAAATAAATCTTCGGCGACACTTTAACTAGCTAGAAGTTTTTTTAAATATTCAAACTATCTTAGCTAATCCTTGATTTTTAACACGCTTAGACCGATATGCTATCTTAATATTGTTGTTCTTATTGCATCTTTTGTTACCTTTGCTATCAGTAGATACATTTTTGTTATGATATTTTTCAAGAATTTTAAATATTTTGTTACACTAACGAGCGCTCGTTAACCTAAGGCAAATTCTAAGACAACGATTACAACAACAAAAAAAAACAACACTTTCTTCATTTTAAGTGCTGCTGTGATGTAGATTTCAACAGTTGTACGTCCTTTTTACCCTTAGCATCCTTGTGCTCTAAGCAATTGATCCACTATATTTTGTTGCATCACATGATCTGCAAGCGATCTGCTGTTGTTTCCAAGAATATCTTTCAACGATTTGGAAATTATTCCTTTTTTTTTTGGTGTCATATGTCAGTCAGCAGAGCGCGTTGCACTGCTGTTGTGAGACGCCTTCTCGCAGTCTTCGACTCTACTATTTTTCCGTCCTTAGAGTACCACTTAATCTTGTCGGTGATCATCGATCATCGAGTTTGACATTTGTCAATTATTGCTTCTTTAGATTTTCAGATTTATTGCAGTTAAAGCAATTAATTTTCATTGTAAGCTGAAGCGAGGCTGTAACTGAATATTGTAGTAAAATTTTTTATTAATATTAAGTACATATTTTCATTGATCGACGCGATGGCAATTTTAAATAAAACGGAACTAGAGAAAATGTTTTTTAATTGCCTACACGGAGAAAAATAATATACTTATATTAAACAAATATTTTGCTCGATATAACAAAATTTAAAATTAAGTTTCATTTGCTCAAACCAAGCATAAAAAACTAAAATTAAGAAAAAAAAAAACATTTATAATGAAATTTTTTCTTAATTTAAGCAATCGCAAGTTGTTGCCTTTGAACAATTCAGTGAATAACAACAATCTAACAAATTATTCTAGTTTTCAGTAAATTATTTATTGAAGGAAAATACATATCTCATATTAAGTAAATTATTTTAGTTTTCAGTAAATTGTTTACTTGAATCAAGCAAATTGTTCTTAATTCAAGGAAAATAAATTTCTCAAATCAAGCAAATTGTTGTATTTTTCATCAAATTGTTTATTTGAATCAAGCAAATTGTTCTGAACTCAAGAAAAATAAATTCCTCAAATCTAGCTATTTATTCTTGTTTTAGGCCAATTGTTTACTTGAATCAAACAAATTTTTCTCATTTTAAGTTAATATTAGACTCGAATGTAGAAAAAATATTCTTGAGTTTTATTGTCAAATGTTGCTTGAATTGAGTATTTTTTTCTTAATATAATGTGATTTAAATTTGCTCAATTCTAGCAAAATAATGCTTGAATTGAGAAATTTACGCTTGAGTGTAAGCTGATAGCCTATTTGCTTGATTCAAGCACAGAATGCTTGATTTTTTCTTTCCGTGTATACAATCTTTAAAAGGCATATGACTTTACTGCTCAGAGTGAATTGATCTCACAGTAATTACATTGCACATATCAAGATTTGTTTTATTCATTTTGACAATCTACAAACCACACGAAGACTTAAAAAAATAAAGCACAAAAAGGCCGGTACCCAGGATTTTCATTGGTGCCTAATACGATATATTTAAAGCGAGAATAATTAAGCAAAATTTGCCTTATTCTATGCTGAATGAAAGTTTGTGATAAAACACAATTCTCAGAGCAGTTTTAAGTTGAGGTATTGTTTCCATTTTGAGAAATCAACCATAAAGTTGTCTAATTCAAGTCAGTTAAATTTGAGTTTTCACATACTTTAAAAATCTCAGTGGTAATATAAGTGGTAAAAGTAAAAAAATATTGACCGCTTTTTATTTTTTCGGTTTCTTTTCGTCTGTCTTTTGTTTCATTTTTAAAATGAGTGCTCATAAACTTTTTTATCTCAATTCATTCTAGATTATACTCAGAATAGAGATATTTTACCTTCAAAGTATGTACCGCATTTAACTGAGTCGATTTAGTCAACTTTTATACTTTATTTTTCAAAATTGAAACAGCACTTTAACTTGAAACTACTCTGAAAGGAGTGTTTCATCATAAATAGCACTATTATTAAGCACAAGCTTTGTTTCAAAAAGCAGTTTTTTCCAAATAATTATAGTAATTTAATAAATTAATCATTAATTTGATATAACGTCGCTGCGCCTACAAAAAAAGTTACGTGGAATTTAAAGGACAGGAACAACTAAGGGCTGGAAATGCTTACCGAGGTTAAAGCATAACACTAGCCTCGGTTAAAAACAATTCATATTGCCTTTTCAATGGGTCCAATCAATTCCTTTTATAATCTTTCCCTTTCTTTTCAGGTCAAAGACCAAACCTTGTTTGTATGAGGCTTGGTTCTTTGATCTTTTAAAAAAAAATGTAACATATTTTTATAAATTTAACTTTAAAACAAAATTCTAAACATCTAAGAGCAACTTCAGTAAACATGCTTTGTTAGAGGAAGACTTCCAGCAGACTGTTGGACTCCATAAATAATAACATAAGCATAAAGACTAAAGTAAAGCAAAAATACAACAACAAATGTGAATATATGAAATTTTAAAAAACTGAGAAATTGACACTTCAAATCTCATCGCCTCTGTGGTGCAGTGCGTTAGTGCGCGCTTGCACGGGTATCACAAAGATTTCTGATGAAGCCTTTAGCACGGCCAAAATTGCAATAAAATCAGGTAGTGATTTTTTCCTTTTCATATTGAAAAAACGTTGTGCAGGGTCGCTTCTATAAACTTGCTCCTATGCATTCGTTTCACTAATTTTGAAACTCCAGATTTTTTGTCAGCTGTAGTTTAAAAATTTCTTCTATATTTCAAGTAACGTAGATTTTTTAATGCTTTTTAGTAGTACAATCTTGTATTACAACTATGTACATATAAATGTACATCCTTTTGAAATTTTATTTAGATAAAAAAATATCTAATATTTTTTATTGAAAATGGTTTAATTTAGGTTCTAATAAAATTATTTGAACACGTTAAAAAGATTTTTGTCTGGATTCGACATATTTTGGGTGATTTATTTTATGGGGGAGTTTTCAGGGTTTAACATTCGTGGAGCTACAAGCCAGTATTTATTCATCTTATCAGAAGTTTAGTTGTAATATATAATGCAAAAGTTCGTTTTTTTTTATATTTAACCAGTAATAAAAGTGTTATACATATTTCACAACACAACAACCAAATATAATAATAGACTTTTGTCAATGGATTCTGGTAAAGAAGATTGCTAATTCATGAACATTTATTTATGTACCCGAGCCGGTATACTTACAAGCGAAATTCCGATAAGAGTAAGGGCTTTGATTTCTGCAAACATGCTGAACTTCTTTATTCTTAAATATTCCAGTGTTGCCATATAAGACAAAAATAAAATTTTGCCATAATAACATAAAAGTAATGGTATTAAATAAAAAGAGTTGCCAACTGAATGTTAAATGTTAAATGGTAAAACAAAGTTACAAGTAGTGTCCGGCCGAATATTCGGTTTCGGTTACGGCCAGTTTCGGCCCTTTTTGGCAGTTTCGGCTATTCGGCCTCAATATGGCCGAATAACCGAAACTAGCCGAAACTTTTGGTAAAAACTTCGGAACATTTGAAGAATAGCGACAACTATAATTTTGATTTTTTTTTTCAAGCGAGCAGGCCGCTCGCAAGAAGTTACAAGCATGCAAAGTTGGAAAAAAGCCTACAAATCTTGCTATTTATCTAAATTTTACAACAAAACTACACTCTATGGGTATCATAAGAAAGGTAATTTAAGTACCTATTCAACAAGGTACCAATTCAAATATGAAAATCCATGCATAACTTTTAAAGATATAAACATTTTTAGTGTCGTGCTTTGTAAAAAGGAAGCCACCAGTTTTCCAGACAAATTGTAAATATAATAATAGGTATATCTTTAAAAGTTATGAACAGATTTTCATGTTTGATACCTCGTTGAATAGGTACTCGCATTAAAGGTACATTAATAGGTACTCACTTTCTTTTAAAACCTATAACGCGGAACACTAAAAAAAGTATAGCAGTGAGGGGACTGCCGACCGAAACGAAAACCTATATATATAAAGCATTAGTATTCCTTGGAAGACGTTGTCCTGCCACGACCGCCTTACTGCTATATAAGAATTTTCATGCTAATATAGGGTTTCGGACTATCCTACATGTAGGATGGATTTGACAGGTCGGATGGACATGTAGGAATGTGCGAAAGCTCATACTGCAGCTCATACTACATGTAGGATGAAAACCAAAAAGTTCTCAAAGTTACGCCATGATCTTGTTTTTCTCTGTGCGTCCTTTTTTGTAGATTTCCTTGGTAATTGTTGTTGGCGCACTTAGCTGGAAATTTTTTGTAGACGTTGTGAATTCTAATTGTGTAGCCACAGTCGGCATATGAAATTAGAATTATTTTTGTTAAGAGCTTATAGCAATTTATTAAATTATTATATATTGCTGAAACTATTTCTTTTAAGCAAAAGTATTACCATATCAGAAATACATATAATTTAAGTAATTTATTTAAATTATTTCATTATTGAATTAATATAAAAAATTAAAGCTTATTTATACCTATTTATATCATGACACTAATACAATATACATTTCATATTCACCATGTTCACCATTTCTATATTGCGTTGTGTATTAAAAATAGAATATTATAAAATTAAGAAATATCTATAGCATATAAATTATAAATAATTCATATAAGGAATCGATGCTAAACAGTTTAAAAAATAGAATGCATAGGATAAGCAGACTTTAGTTACTACTAAATTACTACTGAAAATATTAATTATTTTGCAGGTTTATTACGAAATTGTTATTATATAAATATACATAAATACTCTTTAAATTTCCTCGATGAGTTTAATTGTTCATATATATGAACTATATATATGTATATATGTATATATGTATATATGTATATATATGTATGTATGTATTTCCGTTACGGTAACACTTTTACTAAAAACAAATAGATTTACGAATATTATATATATTCTTTAATTCATATGTATAAACTGTTTTCTAAATTAGTTCGATGTCATATGCTGACTGTAGCTGCAAATAAACATCTACAAAAAATTAAAGCTTACTGTACAACAATAACTACTTAGCAAATTTACAACAACAACGCAAAGAGAATGACAAGATCCCAGCGGTTGCGCAGCTTTAGAGCTGATGAACCGAATTGGCGGCGTAAAATATACAGTACTTTGCATGCTATATTTTCTGTTTGCCTGCTAGCAAGATCTCAAGTGGAGGGAGGCATTAAAAGAGACTTCAGAGCTAACTGCTGAAATAAAATGAAATTTCAATTTTTCATATTTGTATTTTGTTTGACTGTCGTGAAGTCTCTTTTAATGCCTCCACTTTAGATCTTGCTAGCAGGCGAACAGAAAAAATAGCAAGCAAATTGCTATTTATTTTTCGCCGCCAATTCGGTTCATCCCCTCTAACGCTGCGCAATCGCTGTGTTCATGTCATTCTCTCTGTGTTTTTTTGTAGATTTGCTTGGTAATTGTTGTTGTGCAAATAGCTTTAATTTTTTGTAGATGTTATTTGGTAGCTACAGTTGGCATATGACAATCGAAGTATTTTTACAACGCTTTATATATATATGTACATAGAAACACTTACACAAAAAACCTGCAAAATAAATTTATATTTACAGTTGTAATTGAATTACTACCGTCTGCTTATCATAAGCGTTCTATTTCTTACCGCCTAATGTTGTAAATCGAAAACGCAAACAAATGACAAGTAAGGCACGAGAAGCAACACCTTTTTTATACAAAATTCTATTGCTTCTCGTGTATTGCTTGTCGTTAGTTTGCGTTTTAAATTTACAACACTATGCGGTTAAACTGTCTATGTACATTTATTATATTAAAATATATATAATTTATATATTTTTTTTTATATATTCTTATTTTCTTATTCAATGTTTCGCAACGGAGCAAAGGGAGGGAAAAAAAACGATGTTTCAGCAGAGGAACTTATTGATGGTTGCTTGCTACATTTGCTGAGCGCCTTGTAGTCAAGATCTAAGAGCGTCATTTAAAAACCTACTCGCTGTCTGTAGTGTTGACGAGAGTTACTCGCAAAATGACGATGAGGATGACGCAAACCAAAGATTTACGCTCTACTAAAATCGTTCAACGAGCTTAAAGAAGTTTTCACTTCAAAAAAATAACGAAAGTGCTTGAGTTTGTGTGTCCGTGGGCCAACGATATCCCGGTGCATCACCAAGTGCAGCAAAGTTAATGGGCTTTCTTTGCTGTTGAACGTCCTCCAAGTACCACCACCAGCAGCACAAGCAAGTGCAGTGCAAAATTTGTTGCTAGC
The DNA here is from genome assembly GCA_963920525.1 of Dichetophora obliterata. Classification (NCBI taxonomy): domain Eukaryota; kingdom Metazoa; phylum Arthropoda; class Insecta; order Diptera; family Sciomyzidae; genus Dichetophora; species Dichetophora obliterata. The sequence goes on along the minus strand of OY986438.1, from coordinate 41,801,483 downwards.
TAACATCCTCCAAGTGCCACCAGCAACAGCACAAGCAAGTGCAGCGCAAATTTCTTGCTAGCCAACATGTGCCAACAAGTGCCACCATCAACAGCACAAGCAAATGAAGCGCAAATTCTCCGCTTTCAATTTATTTAATTCACGCCGGAGTATAATGGCAGAAATTTGCCTCTGCGTTTCAGACATGCTGCAATGGTGCTTCTGAAATATTGGAGAGTTGACCAGTCAATTGAATTGTTGCATTGCTGGTGCTGCTGGTGATGGCACTTGGAGGATGTTGGCTAGCAACAAATTTTGCACTGCAATTGCTGGTGGTGAAGAAAGCCAATTTAACTTTGCTGCACTTGCTGATGCACCGGAAGATCGTTGGCCCACACACACGCACTCACAAACTTATTATTTTGTTATTATTTAGTTTTTTAAGTTTACAATATTAAAAGTTTACGAAATAATTTGCTAGTACAAGCACTCGAATGAAATATGTCGCAAATTGAATAAAATGCAAATTAAATAAAATATTTGCGCTAAGGCACGATCGAAATGTGAAACGTCAAAATTTGCAATTGTCAAAATTTCATCGTCCATTTGACACAGCAAAAAATACAAATTTATTTCAACACACACAAATTTTATTCAACCTGATATTTTCTATCCTACCACGACTGAAAAGTTTCCTTGTGACGCTTACCCTTTACACGGAGGTAACACGAGACAGTACTGTTAAGACAGTCGCAACACATTCACAAATTTTTACCCACACACACTCAATTTTGCTACTGTTTTAAGTTTTTTGTAGACAGTTGGCGGGACAGTAGCTAGGAGAGTAGAATAATATTTAGCATATCAAGTGATAGAATACGTGAAAATTTAATAGAATTAATGGAAAATTTGCAATACTTTGGCGTACTCGTAGTTTTAACAAAAATTTTCTTCATAAAATAGAAACTTTTTACTATTTTGTCTACTGTCTTGCCAACTGTCTTACCAACTGTCTGTACTCTTTTTCACACTGTCTGTCACACTGTACTGTCTCGTGTAACCCCCGTGTTATGAAAAAATTATTAACAAAACAATGATAGTTGGCAACTCTAAAAATAAAATGCCGCAGTGGTGAAAATAAAAAGCCTCTTACAAATACAACAAGTGTGAAAATTGTCAAACTTTGTTTGATGATATAAAATAAAATAAGAGCATGCATGAAATTATTTGGATGTTCAACATATTCCTTTATCACAACTTAAAGATTAAAATGTTAAAACACTCAATCCATACATTATTTTTTCTTGTTTGCAAACGAAGTTCTAGCAGAAAAAAGCAGAAAAAGAAGAAGATCGTTCCGTTTTTAAATCTCACCATGCATAGCAGCTGTTTAAGTAAAAGCAAATTTTTCAAAAATGTGGACAAATACAACAACTGAAGAAATTGCCAAACTTTAAAAGCATATATAGACCAATATAAAGCGAATTAATAATAAGTTTTGGTTGCAAACATCTTATTGCAACCTAACTTAAGTATTTATATACTAACAAACAGATTATTTGCATTAATTTCAGGAGTTGCCAAGTGATTTCTTTGTGAGCTTTTGCGGTTATGTTTTCTAATTTTCCTATCTTGTTATCTTTCCTGTCTGTATTGATGGCGAGAGTTCCTCGGAAAAATACGATGACGCAAACCAAGGACTTACCCTCTACCAAAATCGTTCAACGCGCCTAAAGACGTTTTCACTTAAAAAAAAAACAGAAAGATTTGTAGCCCTTTTTGCAACTTTGGAAGCCTATAACTTCTAAGCCAATTGCCAGCGGCCTGAAATTTGGCTTTGGATTTAGGAGGCTAAAATCCGTATAATCCAACAAATAATATTAAAAAAGAGTGTTTTCGCTATTCTTGAATTATACCGAAATTTCTTGCATTAGTCATTTAATTCAAATATATAAGTTTAGTTTAATAAAAATATTTACAACGCATTGTACAAAACAAAAATTATGAATTCGTCTATAATTTGATTTATCGTGTTAACGCAAAACATTTTGGTTAATTTTATGAGTTCGATACTATCATTTTCTATATTATCATCTCTATTGCAATTACCATTAAAGTTTTATAGATACTTAAGCCAAAAATTGATAATTAAACTTCCGAACGAATTCTGTTTGTGTGGAATAAAGGAAAAGAAAATTAAATACATTTTTTTTTATAATACTAAACCTTTAAGAAAAACAGAAATACTTTGTTTTGTATTTCTAAAAAAATGAACATTGTAGGTGCATAGTATTTTGAGTGTGTACGGAGGTGTGTAATAAAAAATTAAGTAAAAAATGTTCTCATTAATTATTATAGTAAACTTCAATTAATTATTATAAACTGCAATATTCAAATAATACTTGTTTCGTACTAGTAGTACTTTTGTTTTCTTTTAATAAAAACAATCATTTTTAAAAACTTAAATTTTCATATTAATAACCAGTTTCGGTTTCGGCTTCGGTTTCGGCCGAATATTATAAAATGACCGAATATTCGGTTTCGGTTTCGGCCAAAATTCCAGTTTCGGTCGGACACTAGTTACAAGTCATTAGAATTTACGTATATAACAGAGATAAATCAAAAATTATACCTGATTCAGCTTTTTAAAGCTCTACGTACGAGTATATTTTAATAGATGTTTTAAATTTTCCCTTAATTTAGCTAACTTCTGAAATAAAGAGTAAGACAACTATTTAATATATGCCTTTGACACAGTTGTCGTGTCCATTGACCTATAATGAAATTTCATGAGAAATATTTTCTTCTTACGGGTCTTTTTTTAAAAAGTACCCTTAAACTACGACATCTACACGGTTAAAAATCTTGGAATTTTAAACTTTTTTGGATTACATATAGGACAACACCAAAAAATATTACTTTTTAATCCAAGGAAAAGTTTAAAATTTTTCAATCCAAAAAAGATTACTTTTCAAACCGCAAAAAGTTTAAAAAAAGCAATATAAATATCAACTTAAAATGAAAAATTTTTGTGACCTATTCATGATTTAAACACATATTCTCTGTTGTGCTGGTCCAAAACCTTATCCACTCGTCCATCTTAGTAGTTAAGAAAGTTACGCTTATTTTGCATCATAACGAATGCAAGTAAGTTCTTTTTAGGAACGTGTGTTTGAAACCCAGCTAAATTAAACTAATATTTGAATTAAAAAATAGTACTTTTCGGATGAAAAATACCTTTAAACCAAAGTATGAATTAAAACGTAGTCCAAAATTTTTAACCGTGGACTCTAATTTCTAAATGAGAAGACATAAAATTGCCAATTTAGATCTTTGTACATTTATAATGTAAGTTCATTTTTAAAAGTTGTTGGAAAAATAGTTTACAACCATTTTAACGACAAATGCATTCAAAATAAACACATTTATCGTACATTTTTTAATTATCGTACAGGTAATTTAACACTTTGGTTACAAAAAAATGTTTAAGTTAGACTGCAACACCGGAAACATTTTTTTTAAGATGAACTAAAAAAATCTTAGTTTAGATTAAAACTGTTTTCGAAGAATGGTTTTTTGCGATAAATCTAATGTAAATAAACAAAACATTCTAAAAGAATGAAAAAGTTGTTGTTGAAAAAATAGTTTACAACCGTTTTAACGACAAATGTATTCAAAATGTATCTCAATATTTACAAATTCATAAAAATTTGCTCAAACAGAAATAAACACATTTATCGGACAATTTAATTTTTTTTCAGTGTAGGTAATTAAACACTTGGTTACAAAAAAATGTTTGAGATAGACTTCAACATAGGTAACATTTTTTTTAAGATGAATTAAAAAAATCGTTTTAAAAATGTATAAATTTGTTATGCTAAAATGACGAAATCATACACTGTGCAGCGAGTCAAAATACCTATGTGTACCCGGATCTTATCTTACAGCTTGTACTTTTTGTGCTTGCAATACTTTAGAATAAAAGTCAGATTTTTTTAATCTTTGAGTGGCCACATAAAAAGCTTGTTATAATGAGCATTGGATATGCCTAAGATCATTTAATTGTATTGATGTTATCCTGAAAAAAATGTATGCAAATATCTAACCTTCAAATGATTTCAACTGCCGCTGCTTGAGAAATATCAAATGTCCTTGTGGCAACTGATTTACAGGTGCGTGTGAGTGTGTTTGGTATTTTTCTAGTATCACACTTAACGCTAGATGTCCATACATTTTCTACTTTTCAGGGTTGCCAAAGTTTTTGTTTAGTTGCATAACAAATGGCACACTGTCAACTGCAAGGACATTTACTAACAAGTTGGCATTTGGACTAAACGTATGGCTCGATGGACAACCTGGCTAACACAAATCTGCAGATTTAACTAATTGATAAAATTCTCGTATAGATTCGTATAGATCGTATATAGATATATACAGAATTTATATTTTCTGTAATAAAATAAAGTTAGAAAAAAGGTATCTGATCCGACAAATAAAAAATCAATTTGATATCTGTGTGTATGTTATCTTTGTACACCATACAATTCACTTCTCCACAGGGCACTTTTTCTCCATAAACCTGCTTTTGTTTTTGTTGCAAAACATTGCTACTTTCTTTCATTTAACCGCCTTCTTTGCGCTGCCAGCTTGTATGACAGCAGAAGCAAGATGGCGCTAAGGATATGCAGCGCTTGCTGTGACACAATATCACACCGTAACGAAATAAATTTCAATAGTCTCGGCTACATTTTCGGCATTATTTAGTATCGATTTCAATTGTAGGCTTAACGTTGCTGACGCAGATGCTGCGCTACATTCATGCCAGGCTGCGCCAGTGACAGTTGACAGTCGTTGGTTGCCTTCACTTTGACATTGAAAACATTACAAAAAATTTCGATTTTATGTGCTTCTCGTTGTGAGTTTTTAATGCGCGAGTACTTGTTTGGCTGTGGTTGTGGTAGTGCTGTTGTTGGTGGGTGTCTTTTTTTCCGCATCGAGTAATCTTATGTTTGTCATTATTTTTATTTGTTTGTTTTTAATTATAAAATGGGATTGAAAACAACATTGAAATTTCAATATAATTTATGTATGGAGACGGTTTGAGAAAACAAAAAAAAAAAAAGCCTAAAAATTAGGCTAAAATAGTATCTGTTATAAAAAAACAGTAAAAAAAAATATTTGACCTTAGAAGTAAAGTACTTCAGGCTGTTTTCGAAAAAATGGTTTTTTGCGATAAGTCTAATGTAAATAAACAAAACATCCTAAAAGAATGAAAAAGATGAAAAATTTCATTAGTTTCATTCCAAGATTATGCCTACATGAAATGCATTTACTAAAACGATTTTATGAGCGCTTTAAAATTTTCATAAGCATTTTCCCAATTTTTTTTTGTTTTTAAATATAAAAATCGTTACTGAATTAATTACACAGTTATTAAACAGTAATTACCTAAAAGTACCAGAAAACCACTTCGAAACTCTGACAAATATTTTCAGAGTAAAGGTGCTATAGGAATTGTAGAAAGTATAATAGGTCTTTACATAATATAGATTCTACTATTATATTTAGTTAAAAAAAATTGGCAGCTTAAAGTCGATATAGAAAATAAAATAAAATCCGCCACACCAAATCCACATCAAAACAGATATAAAAGTATGTTAATAAAATGCGTAGATTAAAATCCAGTAATATTTGAAAATAATAAAATAAATCAATGTAAATTTTGTTGAAATAAAAACCAATTCCAAAGAACATGTTTGCAAACATAAAATTAAAAAGGTGAAAAACAATTTGTTTTAGAATTAGTCTGCATTGTAAAAGAACTCTTCTACCGTTTGTATTTTTGTATTTAAAAATATCTCATTTCATTCGACTCGCGTTGTTTCATCACTGAGGTTGTGAAGTGCAACTAGCCAAAGGTAATTGTGTTTGTGGTCCATCCGCTGATGCGACTGACACAATTAAAGTACAGTTTTCAATAGAATCAAAAGATTCGTAATTGGTGATGGCGTTATAAATCTACGATTTGGCCAAATAGTTTCCTCTCAAGTGAGGATTCTTCTTGAGCTAGGGAAGCCTAGTTTTCGGATTAACTTTAAATAAAAAAAAAAAATATCTCATTTTAAATTTTTGAAAATTTAATGGAAAATTTTTACTTGAACAAAACTTTTAAACCGACTAAATTTAAGTTATATAATGCATAATTTACTGCGTTTAATTGAACTTCATCAAAATGACATATTTTTCTAAATTTTTACATTTATGATGAAAGGCCATTTTGTAACAAAGTATATATACAAGTATATATGTATACACACAAATTTGCCCAAATTGACGAAATATTTTTTGTTAATAAAAAGAAATGCTTCCATTAAAATTTTTTTTTTATTAATTATTTATTATAAATTAAAACTTCAATAAATTTTTAAGCACTAGCAGCTGTGGCTATTGGCATTATTAAAAAAATATTTAAGGAAATTTCAATAGAAAATTAAAAAAAGTCTGTTTTTTATATACCATTTTTCTATGGGATTTTTTTACAGTATTTTTTTAATGGACTTAAAAGTGTTTTAAAACTTTTATATATTTTGTCAAATTTGGGCAGAGTTTTTACAATTATTTGGAAAGAATGGAGTTTGATCACGAATTTTTAAAAAATCAAAAAATACAACGTGTTAATTAAACCAAAGCATTTTAAATTCACTAATATAAAAAATAGTATGTAAAAGTTAGTAAATCTTTTGTTGAGAAAATATGTAAAAGTTAATAAAAAATAATGATTCCTTAAAAAAATACCTTAAAAAAGAAAATTAGAAATTGAAAACAGTATTTTAATTTCATTTATCAATTTTATATGGTATTTGTATATAGTACTTTTCTAAATGGACTCAAAATTTTTTTAGTAATTTTACAATTTTTGTCTGATTTATCTATGATAGAATGCATTTTGTCCCAAATTTAAAAAAAAGATATGAAAAATATATAAAATCTTATTAAAACCGGAGCATTTCAAATTTATCAATACATTAAAAAGTCGAATAAATTCCTGTTTTTGACTTTGATCGCATCAATAGTTCTTCATAAACTATATTTTTCCTGGCGCTATTTCAAAAACTGCTAATTTTTTTGAAGATATCTCGAAAGCCATTATTAAGAAAAATGGTTGGCATTTTTGGAGTTAACGCCCGAAAAAATATAGATACAAGTTTATGAGAAGCTATGGCTCGTGATAAGGCTCAGATTTGTAAACTAGTGTTATTTAAGTTGTAACATATTCGATCTCAAAATTTGGCAGAATAAATACAGAATATTGTGGAGCAGAAAGTGTCCTTGATTCAACTTTTTAGAATTGAACGCATATTAAAAATGAGATATGGGTGTTCAAGTTTGAAAAATGTATCGTTGAAAGAAGCAGACAAGTGAAGTTTCAAACTTGTTCGGTCCCAATCAGATTTGACGCAATTTATTGGCTTGAAAGAGTTTTAATAGGAAAATCAAACTTAACACAGCAAGGCTTTAGTCTTAGTTATTTACTTATAGCACTCTGTAATAATTCTATTTCACTTTGATCTTAGAAATTTATTTTGGCTATTAGCAGTAGAAGCAGAGAAAGCAGAACAAACAGGAGAAGGAGAAAAACCTGAAGTGAGGAATGGAAAATAATGCATAATTCAAATTAATGTCTGCAGACCAAAAGAATCCTTCAAGCATTAAATCTGGTAGACTTTGTAAAAAGACTTTTATGAGTTACACACAAGCAAAAACACACAAACACACTCACTCAATTACAGAGCCAAGCAAGACAGTGTAATGTTAAAAGCTATTATAACATAAAAGCTAAGGACAATAATTGTGATGAAGAACTTACTAACCTACACATGCAGACATACACACACACTCACAGAAGAAATCTGCTGCACAAGAATGGATGGAATGGGATGGATGGAAGAAATTACATACGTAGCTTTATGCATACAAAGAAAACTCTTACCTATTGTATAGATGTACAATATATCTGTGCATGTTTCTATGTTTTGATAAATAGATACATATTCAAAAGTAAAACAGAGACATTCGTTGGTTTATTTTGTATATTCAGACATTAAGACAGACCAAACTGGAGAAAAGATAATATTTGGCACACATTAGAAACAAAGCTCGAAGCGAGTGTGAGCTTGTGTTGGCAATATTCTTAAATTTAGCTGTGTATGTCCCTGTATTGCATTAATTTATGTGCCGCTATTGTGTGCTGTGGAGGTGTGTTTGAGAATTTAAAACTTTACGTAAATCAAAAGCAAACAAATAAAGGATCCATTAAAAAACACTCACACTCGCACACACAGATATTACATAAAAATCCCCAGACACCAACACATACACACACACATACAGTCTTACATGCAAAATCATGTTTTCATACAGCACAGGGATAGCTGCTCTTAAGGACATTTTAAAATGTACCTTCTACAAGGTAACGCTACAAAAGCAATTTGATGAATGGGTTGAACAGAGAGAAGAAATTGCAAATGAAAAATAATATAATTGAAATAAGAATGGAAAGAAGAACAAAAAATTTCTAATTTGAATTTGTTTTCAAAGAAGCACAAAGAGCTTTACATCAGCTCCTCGTTTAGATGGATCCCGCCAGCAGCCATGAAACGCAAGGAATTTAAACCTGTTGCAATTTTAGTCAGATTCGGTAGAATGAGCTGAGCGAGCTCTATGTGTGCGTGTGTGTGTGTGTCACTGTGTGAGCGGCTAAATGTTTTACTGGTATGCAGTTATATGTGTCAGTGGCACAATCACAAACCTACCGACACACATTCATGCTTACATTTATATATATATGTATTATGTATGTACATATATTTCAAGCAAGTGAATAAATGTGTGCAGTAATAAAATAAAATTTACATACCTTCCAACACACACACTCACACACACTTATTATCCACAGGACATTTGTGCCAACTGCTGCCGCAAACTCACAAATATTACTCTGTTTGAAGCACACAAGCGAAAAAACGGAGTCAACATTTATTGTAGCTACCTGATTTTTTTGTTTTTTTTTTTCATTCGCTCAGTCCTTAGCTAAGTGCAGATTTTACTTGTAACACATGTAAAACCGCATTTTGTCTGTGTATTTGTGTGCTTGTACAGGAGTGTTAAATTATTTTATTAAAAAAAGAGGAAAATCATAAAAAAAACAGAAATGAAATCAAATTTATGACATTTTTGCGCATATTTATGCAAGTGATTGTATGGTGGTGTGTTTTAGAGTTGTGTGTTTTACATAACAAATTTTGCATAATAACTCTTAAGAGGTGGCTTGACAAATTTTTCATGCCATACAACTCATGAAATATGTATTAATTTGACTGCAGTTTAAAGCTTTTAATTGGTTAAGAACACATCCCTTAAATGGGATGGATGGACGCCAAAGTGCCAAATGGAGCTAATGATTTATGCAGCACATTAATTTTAAAACGATTTCTGAAGAATTTCTAATATGTATGCCAAATGGTTAAGAGAATAATTGTTATGAAATTAAAGCTTGTGATAAATTTCTACATATGCTCTAAAATATATTTTTTTTTAAAAAACTCTTTACACATTTTACTTTGCATACGTACATTAGGACGTACATAATGTTCCAAAGTTCTTATTTGGAAAGAAAAATGTTCAAATTTTAATTTCGTGGGCTTGAAAGAGGGGTTCCGACTGTTTTTCTGGACAGGAGTTTCACAAACAGGATTATTTTTTTATCCTGCACACGCGCGACGAAGTGCAGTAGTAAAACTTTAAATGCGTTTTTCTCGAAATAACTTTTTTCAAACTGGGGTGTCATTTTTCTCGAGAACCAGAAGTCGGATCAAGATGCGGTGGGTGGCGTTTTGTAGGTAATCAAGTCAAGCACGTAGGTCCTGAACTAGGATAATTGGGCAAACTTTTCTACCGGGAGAGGGGTGGGGCAAAAACCCCTAAAAACAGCTATTTTTAAATTTTTTTAAAATTATTTTATCAATTTTTGATATTTTGGAAATATCCTAGATCAGGATTTGCTTGACGTGATTACAAGCAAAATGCCACCCGCAGAGTTTCGATACGATATCTGGTTCTGAAGAAAAACGACCTCCCCATTTGCCTTCTCATTTTTACGTACCCATTTTTATCGCTCTGGGAGGGGGATAAAAAAAAATATAGAAACGTATACAAGTACGGAAAAAGTTAGAAAATTTCGTCTACTACTTTTAAATAAAAAACCCAAAGTTGATAATTTGAAACACAACTGAGCTACAGCACTTTTAAAAAACGTTATTTTTGTAATTTGCTTGTTGTATTTGGAGTCCTTCATATTTAGTCAGCATATCGTGCATAGAAGCCATGCAAAGAAGATTCACTAGGTTTGCTATTCGCAAATGGAATTTGATCTATAATTTGCCATCATATAGAGTTCGGTGTGCTCTTATTGATTTAATGTATTTAAAATCGAGAATAAAATATTTATTAATTTAATTTTTACAATTTGATAATTTCTAAATATATATTTGTCTCTAGAGCTTACTTATTGGAGCATTGAAATAATTAGAAATTGTTTAGTATTGCTTATTTACACTAATTGACATTAAAAACTGATTTATTTAAAGTTAAAAACACATTTTGTTTAAATCGTCAAAGAAGTCGGACTTTTTATTTACGTCGAATTGATCTTATTTGAAAAGTATGAAGTTCTTATTCCTTTTGATATATCAGTTTAATCAAAGCTGTGTGCGAAAAATGTTTAAAAGTTAGATATCGTCTTAAAAAAGTTTCACTGTAGACAAAATTTATTTTTTTGAAAAAATAAAATTATTTGCAAGAAACATGAAATTTTTTCTAGAATATATTTTAACAAAAATAAAAAACCAAGCAAATGAATCATTTCTGCCCATTGCAGAAACTTCAACCGAGCTTTTATTAATCAAAAATTAGTGTTATTAAATTCTTAAACACAAAAGATCGAAAACTAAATCAAAGATTCTTATGCCGATTCCGAACGGCTTATGTTCTCAAAGACCTTAAGGAGTATCACAAACGCTCCGTAGAATTTTCACTGATTAAAAAAAACCTCTGCAGAAATCGTTTAGAAATTGTTCACAAATTTTTCAAATATTGCTGGAGGCAAAAATGTGCTTCATAAAATGTGCTTCATAAAATGTGCTTCATAAAGATTTAAAGTACTGGTGCCGAGACATTTCAATTTCCGAAAATTTTTCATTACTATTGCTTTTGGAGACTATGATGACCATTGCCGCACTAGGTAATATGCCCCAAAAATTTGTAATGCAGATTTTATTTAATTTCTGTGTAAATAAAAATTCATTTTTAAAACATTCCGTACACAGAGAAAACAACATTTTCAAAAGTCGCAGAAACAAGCTAATTTTATAAAAGTTTAACCCAGATTTTGCACTTCTAACATTTTTTTTTTTTAAAAACGAACATTTTAATATGAGATTCTATAATGTTCGTTTGATTTTTAATAATAAATATTCTCAAATCTAAAATGTTTATTTTATTCTAAAAACAAAAATTTTAAAATTAGATTCTAAAATGTTTGTTCGATTTGTAACAATAAACATTTTAAAATGCAATGGTTCAACAATTATTTATATTTTAAAAACGAAAATGTTCATTATTTCCCATTAATTAAAAAAATTTACAGAAATCCACATTTTCTCTATTAATTACACAACGCTCTACTGGTTTTCAAAATAACAGTTTTATTTTAGTTATTTTATCATCAGCTATGTTCATCTCGTTAAAATTTTGCAGAGATGATAAAAAATAACAAACTGCAGAGTGATGAAATCGAGAATTTAAAATATTTTATTTCCTGAACAAATATCAAATACATAAGTCAATGAAACATATATAACAAACAATTCGTTATTAACAAGTGTTTTTAGATAAAACATGTGCATTTTACTATGTCATGTTAAAACGTTCGTAGTTGTTTTAAAACGTATCGTTTCACTTTTCTATTTAAAAATGTGCGTTTTCTTATCATAGTAAAATATTCGTGTTTGTTTTAAAAACATTTCGTTTTACTTTTCTATTTAAAAATGTGCGTTTTCGTTTTTGTGTGGCGTAAAATATTTTTAAAAATATTAATTTTACTAAACGTTTTTAAAATGTGCGTTTCTGATTTTTTGCTTTCTCAGTGTACAAGGGAAATTTTATTTTTATTTTATGAAAAAGCACAGGAGCGTCGTCGGACACACTGTTGAAGCAAAGTTTTTTTCAAAAATATTTTTTTGTATAATAAAATATAATAAAATAAATAAATTTTTAATTGAATAAAAACATAAAGTGAGTTCAAAGCACAAGTTAAGATTCATTCCACCACATTTTATAATTTTTTTTATTTTTTACTATTATATTAGATGAGATACTGAATGTAGTATATCACTGTAATTATTATTCAATTTTATAAAAGAAATTATTGGTTTATGAGAAAGCAAACGTATATATTAGATGTAATATCATCAAGATATCTAGCAAATACTGCATCAATAGTTGTCCGTAATAATGTGCAAATATTTAGCTTGCAACTCACTCGTGAATTAAATGTTAAAAAAAACTGTTCAAGTGCCTGTGAAAATTCAGGACGTAAAAGTCTCTTAAAACTTTTATATATTTTGTCAAATTCGGGCACAGTTTTTTACAATTATTTGGAAAGAATGGAGTTTGATCACGAATTTTAAAAAAAATTCAAAATATATAACGTCTTATATTAAACCGGAGCATTTTAAATTCACTAATATATAAAATAGTATTTAAAAGGTACGAGAAAATTTTCAAGGCCTTTCTATCTCGCTACTCTGAAGAAGACTGCTTGAAGTACCTTTTTGCGAATGCATGTTAAAAAAAAGCATTCGAAACATTAACTTAAAATCAAACTTGTCTCTGACCATCTCCTGACTTAAACCCACGTCCTCTCGTATGCTAGTCCGACATCTTATCTGATCATCTGTCGCAGTTGCTAATAATATTTTGCTTATTTAACGTCATAACAAATGCAAGCAAGCATTCGGGGACATGGGTTCGATACCCAGCTCCGACAAAAAGAAATTTTTTTTCATTTTCTAATTTTATATTTTTTCAAAAACTTTTCTGTTCATTTAAAATTTTTCTAAAAATTTTAAAAATATCTTGGTAAAATAAAATTACATGAAAAGATTCAGAACCTTTAAAAGGTAGGCCTTAAAGAAGCAGTCATCAATACAACGATCATGAATGTAATATTGACGAAAATAATAGCACTACTAGTATGCCTTCTTTTGCGTAGCCCTAGCTTAATTGCCCTCTGGGGATTTTTATATGTTTATAACGCCATAAATGTTCATAACGCGTCAAATAGATTCGCAACACGTCATCTAACGTCAAATGAATTTCAGAGTGTGCCTTGGCTTAAGACTGAGCTTGTCCATCCGACAAGAAAATAAAATTAACAATTATTAGCTAATCAACAAGCAAACCTGCCTACATATCGTAATGGGTAAGAATTCCGCCTGACGATCGAGAGGTAGCGCATCAAATTTTGTTTCTGAGATTATACGTAAGCAAAAAGCAACAAAATTTTCAGAGAACCATATTGCAAAAATCTATTGGTTTTAAAAATGTTCATGCAAGTCAGCAGACGAGTCGTAAAAAGTTTCACTTTAAATAAGAAATGGAGACTATCTCCCTGGTTGCTATGTTTCGGTACCAGAATGTTAACACCATACATTATGAAGCACATTTTTAATTTTACCAGCATTTTAATTTGAAATGATCACGATTTCTGCGGAGTAGTTTTTTAATCAGAGAACATTTAATGGAGCATTCTTGAGTCTTAAATTTCTTTATGAACATACGTTGTTTGATAAAATTAGGTTTATCCGGTTGCATCTCAGAGGAATCTCACATAGACCATGATAGTCCTTAGTGATACCGGTAACTCCTCTCTTAGGGATACTTGTAGGTGTAAATAGAAATCTGTAAAATTTTCGTTTATTACTTTGACTTTGAGTTTTGGATCATACCCCGTATTTTTCTATAATAATATTTAAAGTAACGATATGGGACTTTTTCATCCAAATTTAAAAAAATGTTTTAATATAATAATCGAATTTAGCTTTTATTTGAAAATATCATGATTAAATAGATCAACATCGCCACTTATATTTATAAAAGGATACATTTTAGGAACAAGGTTATTGCCATTGTTTTTCTTTAATTTCCAATAAATTCAGAACTATTTCATTGTCTTTTAAGAATGTCAGTAATTGTAAAAATTTATTCTAAGTCTATTTTTTTTTAATCCACTAACTTCCATGAACATTTTTCAAATATATATTTATTTGCAATATTTCAATACATTGTTAGGCACGAAATACAAATGGGTTCAAAATTCATATAGTTTTTTTTACTGATTTTGTTAAAATTGAATTTATCTCCAGACAACAGTGCAGGAAAATCATTAACTATTTTAATTTTTTTTTTTAGTTCTATAAATTTGTTTTAGCTTTTTCATTTCATTGCGATTTATTTTACTGGGAGTTATTTCATATTTTTCGTATCACAATAAAATAATTCCCAAACATTTGGATTTTTTATTTTCAAGTTCCTTATTTTTTGAGTTATTTTCTATCTGTTTTGGCTTAGGGCTTATTCCATTTGGAGTTGTGTAGTGGGAATAATTTTGTTTGGGAGCTACTGTGCCAGGCAGTATTGCCAAATGGTCTGATATACCAGAATTGCAACGATTTTCAAACTTGAATTCGATTAAGATACGATTTCAAAAATTCTAATGTTGGATTTCTCTTAAAACTAATGAAATTTGTAAATTTTTGTAAAAATAAGGAAATAGTTTTTGAAAAACCAATTCCAAAAAAGTACTTGTGGGAAAAACACGACAAAATGTAATTTTATTGTTTTAAAGTAAATAAGTCATGCCTGACGATTTTCCCTTTAGTTTTGTAAAATGTGTGTCAAATATGTTACTACAATTTTATTATGAAACCAAAAAATTTATCGAGTTTACTAATATGTCAAGGAAAATAGAAATGTGTCAAGCAAAACTATAATGATAAGAAAGTGGAAATCTCAAGTGCAGGTAAGTGATTTGGTATTAAATATAATTTTTAATATATAATGATACTACGCTGAACCTTGAATTTTTAAGCAACGAATAAATAAATATTTTTTTTTTGAAAAATCAAAAATTTTCTAAAATTTTATAAAATGCACTTTCGATCTCTCGATTATAATAATAACACAGTACAACAGCCATTTTGGGGGTGAAAACTCCAAGTCAGAGTGATAGTACTAGGTCAGTATAGTAAAATATCCAAAGGGTTAAGCGTTCTCAGGTCAAACTTTTTTTAATGACCTTTAAATTTTTCCTTAGATTGGTGATTGTTTGCTTCGTTTTTGAGCCATAACTCATAAACAATTGATATTTTCGCATTGCATTCTTGAGCAAACTTGTTGCTAAGGCTTAAATAAATAACTTTTTTTTATACATTCATGAAAAAAACGTCAGGATTTACTATTTTTTTTTTCGAGTGAAATCTTGAAAAAATTGTAATTTTTTCTACTTTTTCATAAATTTTCGCCAATAACTCGGCAATAACTTAAAAATTCTGGCCATGACCAGCTAAAAAATAAAACCAATGTATACTTTAGTATGTAGCAATTTTATATCGAAAAAACAATTTTTCTTTGAATAATAACGTTTTTACTCGAGTTCTATGAATTATAACCAAAAGAAAGTATTTATTTTATGGAAAATATTACGAAAAATTAAGGAAAACCAAAGTTTAAAAATAACGAAGTTTTTCTGTTCATAACCATGGTATTCATCGCTATCTTAATAATCGCTGTCATCAGTTTCTGTACCGCACATAAGGTCAATTTGCGACTCCACTGCTGGCCCTAATCTTCTGCCATCTCTCTGATTTATGCTGTGTCAATTCCAATTTCATAACAATTGAAGCAATTTGATTTGGATTAGCTAAAATAGGCTAATTGGATACAGATGGTTCGAGATAATATGAGGGATCATCACTTAGATCATATGTTGGTGCAGAAGTCGGAGCAGTCATATAAGATAGAACACTTGGGCTCGAACATTTTGGCACAGGTCGGTGTTTGGGCACTTGCAACACCAACGTTATTATGAATATTATTTTCTTTTCGTTTTTCTCAATGCGGCTTTTTTATTTGCACATGCGTAGCAATTCTATGGATTGTGACCATCGCCAGGATTAGTCCAAGTCATTGGGATTCCGAATGGCATAGATTCACGTTTTTTATTTTTCCAATCCATTAAACGATTGTAGCAACTTTTATACACTATATTTGGCACCCAATTTTTGTTCACTATAAAAAATTGCTTGAAGTACATCTCGTATATTTCAACGCAATCTGTACGGAAATTTTCCTTATTTTTTTTTTTTTTTTATATATTAAACCTTTGCACGAGTGCGCTTGAAATGCATTTCAGAACACTGATTTGTGGAGCAAGCGTTGGTTATGTTCGGCTTTCTTTAATTAGAACAAACGTAAGTCCCGGTTTATACTCGTCAAGACTTGACGGTCAAGTCTTGCGTTCGGTGGAGCGGGAATCGTAACAAAAGGGAAAGAAAGAAATTTACCGTACCGTCAATTCTTGGGCAATTCGTTTTGTGTTCGTTCGTTGTCCCGCTATTTTCAATTTTATTTCGGCGTCATCAGTACAAACTTGAGAAGAAAAAGGGAGGAGTGAAAGAAACAATTGACCGTCAACTCTTGACGAGTGTAAATTGAATCGTCAAGTTTAAAAGGGAATATGCAAAACTTGAACGTCAAGTCTTGACGAGTATAAACCGGGACTAACACTACAGAGAGCACTCGTCGCGTGAGCAGAACAAAAACAAAAGAAAACCGAATCAATGTTATGCTTGAGTCGACAGAGAAGAGCGCAGCAGAACGAAATGACTTGAATGTTATGTGATGACAGCAGAACGCTTGGAGTTATGATGTGTTGTTTAGGTTTCATAGTTTCTGCATTTCCTTCTGAAATAAAAATCATCTAAAACGCCAAAAAAAAGGAATTTATTGAAATTATAATAAGAGATTTTTTTATTATTTATATTAGTTTATTTTTTTTAATTTTTCACAATATTTAATTCAAAAAAGTTATTAAAGAATTAAAAATAAATATATGTTTTAAGTAACAACAAAAAAAATTATTAAATTTTATTGTGTTGTTTATGAGGATATTTTCTTGGTGTTTTTACTCTTACTATTGGTGGTGGTTTTGTTGATTATTGTTAAAATGTGATTTTGGAGGGTATTTCTTCAATCACTTCAAATCTAATTTTGTAGAAATATTTAAGGTAATTGAAAAATAACGCCAGTATTTTATGCCAGGGCCGTAGTCAGTAATTTTTTTTTAAAATTAAAATATAGGGACAATTATTTGTTTCATTTCAATTTTACGTTTAGTTTTTTATATTTTATAAACAGTTGCGAACAAAATAAGAGCAGTCGTCTTATATTCTGATTTGTACGTTTAACCCTGGTTTCAAATCTGTACTCAATTTCCTCCTATATTGTAACATTTTCAATTTACAGAGTGTTTAACGTTTTTTACACATGTTTAGTATTATTGATCTAGAATCTGAACTACTCACCATAAAATAAAAAATATCATTTTGTATTTTAGAAATTTTACCGAAATAATACTGGCGTTATTTTTCAAGTACCTTAAATATTTCTAAAAAATTTGAGTTAAAATGATTAAAAAAATACCCTCCGAAATCACATAAAATAATACTTAAATTTGCAAAATATCACGATTTGAACATAAAAATCGAAAATATGCGCATATTATATGCACTTAAAACTCTAAAATATTCGCTAAAAAAAGGTAAAATATGCAATTAAAAATATTTTTCTTATTTTTTATTATCAGTTAAAAAATAAGTATTGCATTTAATTAATAAAAAAATATTCATTTTTAAATACATTTAAAAGTACCAAATAATCCTAAGTTATATTTTTCCAAAATATGTCGCATTAAATTTTAATGGTTACATATACATTGGTTATTGACGAGTTATTGGTGAAAATTTATGAAAAAAGGCGGAAAAATTGCAATTTTTTCAAGATTTCACTCGATAAAATTAGTAAAACTTGTTTTTTTGACATGAATATATTAATAAAAGTTATTTATTTGAGCCTAAGCAACAAGTTTGTTGAAGAATGCAATTAGAAATTATCATGATAAGGAAAAATTTAAAAGGTCATAAAAAAATTGACCTGAGAACGCTAAACCCTTTAGAGGTTTTACTATACTGACCTAGTACTATCACCTTGACTTGGAATTTCTTACCCCCTAGACAATGACCTCGAAAAAGTTCCACAGTGTTTTTAGATGGAATGTTATCCTCTATTAGTTACAGTACTAATTCACTGCTACCCTTACCTGTTTTTAGTAAACATATAATGTACTAAAATACATTTATGTAGCTATAAGTAGAAAAAATTTTTTTTCTATTTATCTGCATCTTGTTTTGACGTAGAATTACGTTTTACAGCGCGGTTTGTATGGGGGTCATTTTTATAAATTTTTTCAAACACATTTAAGTATGTTAGTTGACACTTTGAGGTACACCTACAGCCTTTAATATTCGTCGTACAAAGAACAAATATGTGCAAAAATGTCAGTTAGAGTACGAATAAAACGAATATCTAACATTTTATTTTGTTACTTCTTTAGTAAAGTCACAAAACAGAAAAATCTAAGAAGAAAAAAATTCATATATTCGTATTAGAAATACACAATCTGCTTCAGTAGCTGCTCATGCTGCTGTTGTTGTTGTTGTTCATCATGATACAAAGAGCTACAGGTAAAGTATTCCCGGCGCAACAAACAAAATTTACTGCGCACCTCGTCATTGGTGCTCGTCAAATGTGACACTTGATGAATACATTCAAAATAAAATGTAGAAAAGTGACGAAGATAGCAAAATGAAAACGAACAAACAGTCAAAATTCTGTCAAGCACATCAAGCAACGTAGCCGCTTTTTGTGTAAATCGGTAAAAAGGGGAAAAAGCACCCCTACAAAATATGCAAATTTGTCTTCACAAACAGTACTAAAAAATATATTTACTTTATTTTGGACATGTGCTTTATAAAACAATATTTATTTCATATCAGTAAAACAAGTTTTCATAAGAAAATGTAGGCATTTTAAAATCTTTATACCCTATGAATAAATTGTGACTACGTTTTAACCAAGGAGCACCTTGCACGTCACAGCAAAGATGGCGGACATGCGCAATACTTTATCTGTAGTTCTTTGTATCATGGTTGTTCATTTGGTTCGCAGTCGTGTTGTTTGTTGTTGTGCTGCTTTTGTTGTTGTTATTAATATATATGTAAAATTTGTTGGTTTTGTTTATTTTCAGCAAGATAAATACAACAGAGAATACAGATGCTTGTAGCTACAGAGCCACTACATATGTATGTATTATTACTACGTAGGTTTGCGCATGCGTTGTGCTTTGAAAAATCTATTTATTTTTTAAATACCATAATAAATTCGAATTATGTATTTATGTTATGCATTATATTTTTTCCATATTAAAAATATATTTTGTTAACTAAAATTTTAATTTAAAATTACTTTTAAATTATACATATATGTATTAGGCCAGGTCATCATACAAAAAAAAAAAAACACAGTTTCGATAGTATCGTAAGTGTAGACGTAGAATTTCTTTTTATACAGTAATAGAGAAAAATTCTGGATTTTTTCATTTATATTTTTCAAAACTATTTAAAAGCATTTCATCTTCTAAATATTGTAAAAATTACTAAAAAAATTTGTTGTCGTTGTTGCCAAACTTACTTGATCTAAAAAACTGTATTTTAAAAAATAAAAAAATTTAATTAAAGCCTTCAAAGTGTTTAATATCAGCATAAGAAATTTTGAGAAATCTGCGTGTTTTGGTTTTTTTTGCAACTTTTTTGGATGAGTTGTTATGTGATTTAGACCTCAATCGGAAAAACTACGCCATTTCTTGTCCGATTATCTTCCGTTGGAAAGTTAATAAAATTCTCTACACATATCTTACTTGAACGTTTTTGAACAAAGTTAACCTATTGAGGACGGATTAAAGATCCTCCTCTTGAGAGCGTTCAATTGGTGCCGTGTTTTTTATAGTTTTTTTTTTTTTTGATACAATATTTATACTATAATTATACTATGTTTTCAGCAATTCTTTTCAAAAATTCAAATTTTTCTAATAAATGCCAAAATCTGAAGAATGTTAAGGTTAGAATGTTGAAGAAATAGAAAACATGCTGTCATTTAAGAAAAACCATGTTTACTTAACAGTTTAAAACCTAAAAATGTCATATTGTTTGTTAACAACGTTTTATATACTTTTTATTTATATTGTCTAACTTTTTGATTACTTTGTTTACTCAAAATTCTATTTTTTAAGGATTGTGCACGTATATGTTGCGGTATATTATTCAGCGTTATCTGCACGCCAGGCATTTTTAAGCTAAAACAATTTAAAACATTTTGAAACGCAACCACGAAGTGTGCGTCAGTCACACACACATAAACACGCACAGTCTACCCTCCAGGAAAAATCGGAAGGCTTCCATTTAAAAGTGATAAAGAAACATTCTCCACCGTATCTTTTGGAAGCTTAAGGGTAGTTTTGTATTTATATTGTTTCCAAACCGCTCCTTTAAGAATGCATGTGGAAACTTTTATTTATTGTCAAGCAATGACAATAGAAAATATTAATATCATTGTTTTCTAGCCGCTTATTGTAGAATTCGATAGTCTAGTGGTAGCGCGCTCGACTGTCGCTCAGGGGTCCCGGGTTCGAATCCTGGCCGAATCCATTTTCATAACAAGGGAGAGGAATGTTTCCACATTAAAACAGGGGAGAGGACTGCTTTCAATTCACTTTTGAGGACAGCGGAGAGGAATGTTTCCACATGACTTTTTAACACAGCGGGGAGGAATGTTTCCCTCTAATGACATGCTATGTAAAAAAAGCAATGGAGTGTGCAACAAAGGGGAATGCTTCCTACATTCCATGGAATGTTTCCTGGTAACATCCGGGAATGCTCACATTTCCTGGAGGGTAGCGACAAGACAAGTCAAAACACAACAATGCCATAACCAACACCAACGCAAGCATTTTTCTTGTAGCTTCGTCTCAGATGCGCTGCCTTGACATGCCATTAACTTTATTTCAACTTCGCTCCCGCCAAGAACTCCAGCGCTTCAACAACCCAGCAACAACTAGCTCGCCGACTGCGTTTTTCACACTGACTGAAGTCACAGCAAGGACGAGCATTACTTGGAAAATGTTAAAAAATTGAAAATTCAGCGCTTAACTTTAATAACCACGAACCTTCACGTGATTTCATTTTTGACACATTTTTCATAACAACATGTGATGGTGGTATGTGTGCGTAAGAGTGCATGAATCTTTCTGTGTGTGTGTGTGTGTTTCTGACTCTGTGCATGCGTTTCACTACTCTTAACTTTTGCTTCTATTAAATTTAATGTTAAACGTATTAAAAACTCTGCATGCAAAGCGCTAAAAGCTTTAAGCACCTTATGGGTGGGGCTACGTGGCACATCAGAGTTGCCAACATAGCGCAAACCTATAGCGGATACAAATACTTAAATGCATGGCAAAGCTGATTGCTGTCTTGTAGCAAGATGTAATCCCACCAACACCAGAGCATAAAATTACAAATTTTTATTTATTTTATTTTTATAACTCAACGTCTTTGCTTATCAGTCTGCGACCACAACAACAAATCAGCTAAACGTGCTGCGGAATCTAAAAAGTTGGCATTTAATGCTTTTAAGCTGCAAAGCGTAGCGAATTTAAGAAAAACACAAGTGGATGTACTATTTTTTTTAAAATTTTTTCAATGAGTTTTGCACAGTTGAGGGATGGTTTTTATGACCCAGCTGTTTGCAGAAGCATACAATTCAGCTCATACTTTAAGCATGAAAATAATTTTAAATTTATTTGAAATCAGTTAATATCAAAGACTAGCTCATTTTGGTATAATTATTTTTACAATGATGTTTACAGCAAAAACGCGGAAGTTAAAAAAAAAACCGACGAGCGTTTTGCTGTCTTGCTGTTGTTTTTTTTTATGAAACTACTTTATTTTTTGTTTTTTGTATTCGTCCTCCAGTCACACCGCTAGCTTTGCTCAAATGTGTAGTGCGCCTGCAAGGCAAGTGCCAACATTTCATCAAGGACTCCTTCAAAACATGCAGTGCAAAAGGGAGGGTATCATTAAATGCTGGCGCTTTGAAAACAAGCATCATAGAAAACGCCACTTTGAAAACTTTGTTTTATGGTGTTTTGAGTTTTCAAGGTCAATGCGAACAACTCTCGAGTGTTGTAGTTTTTGTACAGAAGTTTTTTTTTTTTTAAATTAATATTAAAAATTTATTGCAGCAGAAATGATGCATCTGTAGAAGAGTTTTTTTGCCAAATATTTATTTTTCTCTTCATATCAGAAATACTTAACCTTTAACTGTGGATGTGGTGGTAAGTTTTAACCTCTTTTTACATTTTATTTATTGTGAACTTCTCTCTTCCGTTGCACTCTAGAATTTTAATATTTTTTGTATGTTCTCATATCATTGTCATTGTTACTCAGCTGTGTTTTGGCGATGGCATGAGCGGAGAAATACAGATGGTGGTGTAAAAATTACCCAAAGTATATGTAATTTTTTCATTGAAAATGTTTGACCACACGTCACTCTAAGCATTAGGTTATCATAGAAATTTTTGGACAACTCGTATCTTTCATTGTTGGTAGAAAATTATTTATTAGGAAAACTTTATATCATGGATTTTTTTATGTTACATGATATGTAATAAATGTTTGCAGATCATGTCCAATTAAAAAAAAAATCTTAAATTTAGTATAAGTTCAAATTCTAGAAGATATTAAACATCTGTATGATATTAAACAGAAGGATACGATACTTTTTTGAGCTAAAAATTGATTACATTTAAAATAAATTTATAATTAAGTTTATTTTTTAATTTTGCAATAAAACTGCTCACTATCGATAATTATATTTTGTGATCAAGTAAATTTCGAGAATAAGATATTTTTTCACAATTAAAAATTGGGCTTTCAATTTCTTACACCATACAAATGAAAAATGGTGAGTTCATAAAAAAATAATAAAGAAATAAGATATTTCAGATAATACAATTTAAACTTATATATAAACTTATATGCTTATTTTAATTTAAATTTTAATATCTTTATTTTAATATATCGGAAAAAGATATAATGGAACTTACACAACCTTATAAATAAATGGATAAGACAGTAATCCAAGATTATCCGGGGAGAGGGGGTAGGGTTTTGATTAGAAAAATTTCATGGTATATAAATGATATTTTATAAAATACTAGCTGAAACCCGGCGCGTTGCTGCCACGCTCCCTTGCATGTGTAAATTGAGGTCGAATACTGAATTTCGATGCTGTGCGACCTATAAATCCAAAGCTGCTATAGCAGGTCGAATACTCGACCTATAATTCTAAAGTAATTCGATACCGCAAATTTGGGTCAAATGGGCAAACGCCCATAAAATTTAATCAATGAAATGGCATGTGTACATTTATGTCGAATACTGAGTTCCAACGCTGTGCGACAAATAACTCAGAAGCTATTCGGTATCGCAAATTTGTGTCAAATAAGAGGTCCCTTGGCAAACGCATAAAATTTAATCAATGAAATGGCATGAGTACATTCAGGTCGAATACTGAGTTCCTACGCTGTGCAACAAATAACTCAGAAGCTATTCGATATCGCAAATTTGGGTTGTATGGGAGGTGTCACTCTCCCTTGTCCAACGCCCAAAAAATGTTACCACTGAAAGTGCATGTGTAAATTCGGATCGAATACTGAATTCCGACGCTGTGCGACCTATAATCCCAAAGCTATTCGATAGCACAAATCTGGGTTGTATGGGATATGCCAGTCCCCCTTTTCCTACGCCCATAAAATGTTATTAATGAAACTGCATGTATGAATTGAGGTCGAATACTGAATTCTGACGCTGTGTTGCTCATAACTTTAAAGCTATTCGATTTTGCATGTTTGGGTTGTACTTGTCCAACGCTATTAAATGTTTTCAGTAAAACTGCATGTGTAAATTGAAGTCGATTACTGAATTTCGATGCTGTGCGACCTATAACTTCAAAACTATTCGATAGCACAAATTTTGGTTGCATGAGGGGAGATGAAACTCCACCGTTTCCAACGCCCATAAAATGTTATTAATCAAACTGCATGCATAAATTGATGTCGAATATTGAATTCTGATGCTGTGTGACCTGCAACTCCAAAAGTATTCGATATCGCAAGTTTTGGTTGTATCGGAGGTTCCACTTCCCCTTGTTTAACTCCCATAAAATGTCATCAGTGGAACGACATGTGTAAATTGTGGTTGAATATCGAATTTCGAGGCTGTGCGACCCATAACTCCAGAGCAATTTGATATCGCGAATTTTTTACATATTTGTGAGCGGTAAAAGGGGGTCTGGCAATTTTTCAAACCATCTCGTACTCGAAACAAATCCACTACCAAAATTTTAGCTCGATCGGACCAGTGATTTCGAAGTCTCTTTATCTTTTCTTAAAATTAGGCGTAGCTGTAGTGGGACCACGCCCATTCTAAGTATAGTTACCAATAGTTATCATAAGAACTTAATTATCAAATTTTAGTTTAATACGAAAAAAACTATCTTAAATATAGGGGTGTGGCAAATTTTAAATATACCTATATTGTTTGCGTAAGTGCAAGCAATAAGTTGACAAAGTTTTATCGCAATCGGATGAACGGTATTGCAGCGCATAGAGAACGAACAAACAAAAATTCGTTTTTATATATTAGATCAAAGGTTTTTTTGAGCTAAAAATTTGTTACACATAAAATAAATTCTGAATGTGGTTTTATTTTTTTAACATTGAAATAAAATTTCTCACCATCGACAATTGAATTGTTTTTAAAGAAACAAACAGCATAAGTAAATATTGTTTTTGAACATAGTTTTTTTGCTGCAAACACATCTTTAAAGAAAACTCCAAAATTTGGGTAAAATCCACATAATTCAGTTTACTCCTTTCTCTTTCAAACACAGTATTTAGTTCGTTGTATAATTTAAGTATTAGTTTTTTTCTTTGTGTACAACAAGTTTTAGTTATGGTTTTTTTCTTTGCGCCACACTAAATCCTATCGCGATTACAATAAATTTCCTTAAGTCAACGTTTGTTGACTAAAATTTGATTATGTGCAAGGGTATATGAAAAGCCAAGTAAGGCTTTATAAAAATGGATTTCAAAATAAATAGATGTTATTACTTTTCAAAACATAAAAAAATCAAAGTCTTTGTTTCAGCTGTGTTTGACTCACTATTTGAACAATTTAACCTCACTAATTAAAAAATTGAAATTTAAACAAAAAAATACTTGTGAATTTTATTAAGATCGCGAAATATGAGTAAGTTTATTAAAGCTAATTAAAATAAAGTGAGAGAAAGATATTTCGGGTCTCAAAAGATACATCAAATTAATTCTATATTTTTAATTTTTATTGTGAACCTTCTGTATTATTTTATTGAATTAATATTATTTTATATTGAATTATTTTATATTTTAAAAAAGTTTTTTAAAAAATTTATAATAATTTCACGAAAAAACTCAATGTATGGCACCCAAATGACGAAAAAATTTGACAAAATTTCTGATTTATGTTTATTAAAGTAAAGTTATGACATTTGTCTTTCGAAATGACTACTCAAAGACTTCGAAAATGTCTGTTATTGACCAACTTTTGCTTGAACTTTAAAAAATCTCCGAAAAACCTTATTTTTAGGGAAAACCCGATCAGCGCCACCACTAAACCTCTTCCAAAAAATCTGAAAAAAAATCTCAAAAATACATTACCTCATAAGCTTTCAAAAAAAAGCTTGAGCAAAAAAAAAACATTTTTTTTGAGACACCCCACTGTAGAGTCATTTGTTGCTTGGGTATTTAAAGAAAATCATGATTCAGATAAAAAAAAAGCCAACATATGTTTTAAAACCGAATTTTCCTGTAAATTCGTATAACGCTTACTTGATTGTGGGAAAAATTTTAAGAAAATTTTTACATATTTATTATAGGTAAGAGAGAAGAGGTAAATTTGTATTATAAGTAAGAAGAGAGAGGATAGGAGAGATCCGTACGTTTTTCCACCATTGTTTTTGATATTTATTATATTGGTACAGTGTAACATAACGCGACAAATCTGGCCCAAGCTCACCCTTAAGCGTTCAAAAGAACTCATTTCCCTTAGTAGAGAACACATCAGTACCATGGTAGGGGTCTTTACAGAGCACTGCCTGAATAGCAAACACGCTAAGAGGTTCAAAAACGATTTTTTCACTGAAACAACTGGTTTTTAAAGGACCTTGACGAGCTCTCGGAGTGAACAGCCTAAATTGGTTAAAATAGAGCATCATTGTCCTAAGAGTGTGTCCTACGTCTAATTTGAGGCAGCCAATTTAAACTAACCTATATTGGTACGCCAGACATTTCAATGGAAGTTGTAGGTTTACGTTACCCAAACACTTTTATAATTTGATATGCAAAAATGTTGAGTTACTTTTTAAATTGACAGAAGTTCGCAGGTTGGCCAACTAGAGACATGTAAGTTGTTGGCCACATGTTGGCCCACAGTTCATAAAATGTAGGAAATTTTAATAAATGTAATGAAATAAAATCAAAATACTAAAAAACACTTAAACTGGACCGTCATATAATTTCATTACTGATCAAAAAAAATCCATATTCTTTGTTATATTAGCTATATAAAACTTTTCTCGACAAATCATACATTTCTAAAAGTTTTTAAGCCTTTGTATAGGCAAGATTGACTAACTAAAAATCTGATTGAAACTTTTGAAACAGTAAACAAAAACTTGACACTAATAAGTATTAACAAAAATTTTAGTGAAAAAATTTTTTCACATGAAATAAAAGACTTGCGCTACTTGAAAATATAATCATTTCTTAAGAAAATAATAAACTAAGAACAAAGAGCTCTTGTGAAATTAGGAAGAAGCAAAAAGAAAATAAAAGTCATCTTAAAATTTTAACCTTATTAAAGTAATAATACACAAAAAAGAAAACTATTACAATTCTTAAGAAAAAATGTTATTGCTAGCAGCACGTGTTGTTGTCTCTAAGCTTTTGCCATGACAGTAGTGACTGACATTGACACTTATTTTGACAGACGCACATTCTGACACCAGCAACACCCACGGTGGAGTCTACCGAGACCAACAAAAAAAATCAATATGATATCCTTGCTGGTTTTTCTGCCGACTGATAATAATACTGTTACATTTTCGCCCAAACTGCGAAAAATATCAACAGAAACCAGACAGCCAGTCAGTTAGATCAATGCGAATCCGGGAGAATGCGAATTACGACTGTTTTATTTGATGCATTTGGAGCTCGGAATGTAAATAAATGATGATGTAGGATATTTTTTGAAGGAAATTTGAGAGTAATGGTTAGACAAGTTTTGTGTGAGCAGGAGCAAAGTGAGAGTTTTCAAAGTATGAGAATTAAAATGCTCTTTTAGAGTTTGGGAATTTTTATTTGAGAGGCAATAGGCAGTGTTAACCTTTGGAGAGCATAGAGTAAAGGACATATTTTTTGTTCTTGTGCCTTGCGAGAAAGTTTATTTTTGAGATTTAAGAACCTATAAAAGTGCATTAAGTGGTTTTTTACTGCTACTTTTTTAATTATTATTATTATTACTATTATTAATATAATTGCTTTCAGTACAACTATTATTATGAGCATAATTTTGACACTTATTACTATGTTACTATAATATTTTATTAGCACTATTAATTATTTTATTACGTTTTTTGCTTTAATTTACACCTTTAATACTATTATTAATTGTTGACTCATTCTTCTATTTCTTCTTGTCATTTAATAAACAGGAATAAATCTGAAGTTAATTTTTTAATATGAATAGTACACATTAATAAAATTAATATGATATTGCACTAAAATATGAATTCAATGTAAGAGCATTTGCTTTTTATAACAATTTGTTTTAATTTTTTTAGTAAGTAAGGAGATTCTATTAAGATTGAAATAATAAAGGGGGTTTTTTATAGAGTGATACAACTTTGAGTTGGCATCACTGCTTTATTATACCACATAATTTACAGTTGATATCTGTTTTTTATTTATTTTACTTTGACATTTTATTATGAATTGACTTATATTAGAGCAACGCGTGCAAATTGTGGAAATTTTTAATCAAAATAATGGTTCTGTTAGTCAAACTTATCGTGCACTTCGTCCATTTTATGGCGTACATAATCGTCCTTCAGAGCTGTTAATTCGAAGAACAATAGATCGTTTTCGAACCACATTTACTGTTACTGATAATTTGCATCCCGTGAGACGCCGAACAGTGCGCACTGAAGAATCTGTAGCCGCTGTACAGAAAAGCATTGAAGATGATCCTAATCAATCAATTCGTCGGCGTTCTCAGCAACTGGGGTTGTGTCCTTCCACTTTATAGAAGATTTTATGGAAAGATCTTGGTTTAAAACCTTTCAAGATGCAACTTGTGCAGGAATTAAAGCCAAACGACCATCGTATGCGCCGCCAATTCGGCGAATGGGCTGAAGCACAAATTCATATTGATTTTAAATTTCCATGGAAAATTTTATTTTCCGATGAAGCCCATTTTTGGTTGAATGGGTACGTAAATAAACAGAATTTTCGTATTTGGAGTGAGGAAAATCCACAAGCTTTTGTCGAAACACCATTACATCCACACAAAATTACTGTTTGGTGCGCTTTATGGGCTGGCGGAGTCATTGGCCCATATGTCTTCAAAAACGATGATGGTCAGAATGTTACTGTCAATGGTGAACGGTATAGGAACATGATTCGAAGTTTTTTCGTACCTCAATTAGCTGGTATTAATTTTGCTGATATGTGATTCCAACAGAACGGAGCCAGATGCCACACATCGGGCGCTACAATTGATTTACTCAAGGAAACTTTTGACGAAAAAATAATTTCACGAAATGGCCAAATTATTTGGCCCCCAAGATCGTTTGATTTAACCCCATTGGATTATTTTCTTTGGGGTTATGTAAAGTCACTTGTCTACGTCGATAAACCACAAACAATTGAACACCTGGAAATCAACATTCGAGGAGTTATCGGCGAGATACGGCCGCAAATGCTGCGAAAAGTTTGTGAAAATTGGTGTTCCAGATTGCGCCTTGTACGCGCAATCTATCGAATAAAGCTAGTTTTTTGATATTTAAAATATATTTCTATATTTTATTGTGATTTTAACTTGTATCACTCTATAAAAAACACCCTTTATATAAGAATGATATGAGAATATTTTATAATTAAATTTTAAAATAAAAAAGGAAAAAACTTAGGAAGCAAAAAACTCTCACAATTCATAAGTGAAAATTCTTTGTTCTCCACAGAATAGTAGTAAAAAGGAAAAGGCAACTGAAAGAACAGAAATTTCTGCAAATTCGTTGAACTTCACAGAATAATAGTGAAAAGGAAGAGGCAACTAAATGAGCAGATAGAAACCTTCGCATAGCTTTGAGCTTTATGATCTGAAATAACTACTCTCATTTTACTTCATATGAAAATGAGCGATGAAAATAAATTCCTGCGATCTCAGCAAACAATTTATTTAAACAACTGCTATATCATATAAGATTTAAGCGGTGGGTTGGTCACAGCTAAATCATTCAAGAATACTAAAGATGGAAGTTTAGCTCCTTCCGAAATATTTCTTATGGTCTGCTGTGTGATTGACTCTACACAAAATATGTTGTTGTTGTTGTTGCCTTTTTAAAAAACTTACTTGATCTGAGCTCATTATTAAAATCACGAAATAAAATTAGAATAATTACTGATATAAGTTTTATCTACTATTATTATAAGAATTGTTTATTGTAAGAAATGTCACTATGATTGCATTTTTACCATTAATTTTTTTATCGCTACTATATTTTATATTTACACAATTTTAACTATCATTATATCCTATTTGTATTTAATTGTTTCTTAAAAATTTTGAAAACTTTCATTTTATTTTATTTTTTCGATACATATACGGAGAGAAATAATCGGGCATGCTATGCTAGAGCTCAGCTAGAAAGCTTTTAGTTCTCACTCATGAATACAATTTTCTACTTCAGAGTAATTTTTAAATTCAAGTGAATTATAATTTAAGTAAATTAATAATAAATTCAAGTAAATAAAATCTGAATATTAGAAAAAGATTCTCATAGTAAGATTCTTTTCTAATAAACAGTTCAAAAAGCTTGTTTTAAGTAAAAAAGGCTCAATTTGGTATATTCAAGAATCAAGAAAGCATACTGCTCGATACTGGAAAATTATTTCTTTCCATGTAATATTGTAAATATCCCTAAGTAAATGAGATATGTAATTTTTAGGTCTTATAAGCAATTATTATGATTTTTTTATTTTATGCTATCAAATACTTAATTCTTTTTCTTATTTAGACAATTGTTATTTTGAGTAATTTGAACTAGTATCGTCAGTTATTGGCAAGACATAATCCACAAAATTAACGTTCCCTCGGTCATTATCCTTCTCTTGCTTTTGCTTGCCTTCTTTCTCTCTAGTTGTCGCTCAAAATTTCCTATTCTCTTTTTTCCATTTCTAATTCTCACATTCCACAGAACTCTACTTTAATTTCTCATATATCTCCCGATATATCCCATTGATATCTTAGTGTTTTCTTCATTAAATTCAATTCAATTTAGTTTAACACCAAAATTCTTTTATTATTCTTTTCGTAGTAATTTACTTTTTCTTCATTTCTCTCTATCACGCTTCATCTATTAAAATTTGAGAGAGAAATAAATTCCCAGAGAAAATAAACATTTTTTTATCTTTAGTTACTCTTTACGTGAAAATGTTTTTCCATTTTCTCTCACTCTTAAGCTGCTCTTATTGTAAAAAAATCCTTGCGCAAAACTCAACTCATTAACTTCGAAACTCACAAATTTTCGAAAAGTGGTAACTTCTCTCAACTTTCGCTTATTCCTTCTTATTATACTTTGTTTCTCGCACGTTGTTGTTGACTCCCTTAATTTTATTTAACTCTCTCTCTCACTCTTTGTCTCTATCTTTCTCTATTTTATTATTTCCGTGCTGTGGTGAGTTTTTGTTGTCATGTTTTTCTAATTCGCATTTTCTTCTACTATCACTTCAACTACGTCTACATTTTGCTATTTTTCCGCAATTGAACTCGACCCAACCTAAGGACACTCAACTAGATACACAAGCACACATACAAAAAACAACACACACACACACACAACTAACTACCTAGCGCAATTTTAGAGTCAATTTTTCAGCATCAGTATCATGAACGTCGTAAAAAAATTTAAGTCACCCAAAGGACATATTTAAACAAAGCCTGCCACAACTGAAACTCCAGAATTCCTGCAGCGATGGAAGTTTTAAGAGATTTTCCTTTAAATTGGCTGGCAACAATTTTAACATTCCCCATATTTTTTGACATCATGTTGCTTGCTCGACATGGTATGATTTTTCTTTTACCAAATTTTTTTTTGTTACTTTTTAATGATTTTTGCACTCAGTTTGCTATGATTTTAGTTTAAAGAGCCATCTACACGCACACTTCTCACATGTTTTTTGCTTGGGTTCCAAATGCAACGCTCAGTTCAAACAATAGTGCTTTGATTTCCATAGTTCTAAGGTTTTTGTTTCCTTTCGTTATCTGAGGTAGTAAATTATGTTTTTTTTTCATTTTCTGATTGACGCTAACATGTCAATGCAACCGTAGTAAATGTCATGTTGTTTTTTGACAGCTCAGGTGTTGTGGCAGTACCATACGGTACCGTTTCACCGCAGCATGATGTAAAATAGGTTTTATGCTGTCCTCAATAGTTTGCTTATTAAACGCATTTTGATGTGGAAGCCGTAGTTTTCTTTAAAAAAACATTCTTTTTCTGAAAACTTTTTGACACTTTGACAGTAGCGAAGTAGTGTAACGCTAGACTAGCATATCCTACTGTAAAGCGTGTATAAAGCACTGTATAATATGCACTTTTAGACACGCAATACCTTTTTCTATTAAGATACTGGCATATATCCTTTTTTGCTAGTAAAATTAAAATTCATTTAATTGTAATTATAATGCTGCAGTGTGGCAGTCAGCGTGTTAAACTGCAGCTGTTGCTTGTTATAAGGCCAATCCTTGCCACTTTTTATAACTTAATTAGCCACACTCTGCGTTTGATTTCTTTCGGTATCAATTTTGGTTTTTTTCTTTCTCGTTTCTTTTTTCAGTAGGTAGGTATCTGTTATTTTTGCTTTGTTTCTATTCTTATCTAATTCGAATGAGCTGTTAATTGAGCTTGTTTTTTTTCTTCTGTTTCTATCATTTGCTTCTTACTTCCTGCTATATCCTGCTGTTAATGATGCGTCTGATTATAAGATTTAACTATGGTGCGTTTTTTTTTAAATGATTGCGTTAGTTTTTATGGTTCTATAAATGCACTTTAGTGCCTGCAAGCAGCAGATGTGCGCTTTGACGTAGCGTTAATGATCCGCTGATAGTTTAAGTATATGTTTGGGGAAACTGCTATAGCGTTATATCGTTAAGACCTGTCTGCGCTTAGGTTTTATCAAAGAGCAGAAAATGTTTTGAATAATTTTCTTAAAATCTTTATTTTCTAAACTGATAATGCAAATATTTCGCTATAAATGCTTTGAATTTAAAGTTTTTTTTAAGGTTTTAGTTTTGATACCATAAATGTTTTAGTTAAGGAAATTAAATTATTCTTAAATGTGGCTTGAATTTGGTTTTTTTAATATTAGACTAAAAGTCGTACATTTTTTATTTATTAAATTTTTTAAAAAGAGTTTAATTTTTTATTTTTGATTTTATATACTTTAGTGTGAGAAAAGTCAAATTGAAAATTTTTTCACATGTCTTTGAAAAATATAACTGTTAAATAAGGCCTGATCCCGTAGTTGAAAATGTGCGAAAACTTTCAGATTTTTTTACAAAATACTTTTTCCGTACATCACTAATTTTTACGAAATTTGCAAAATATTTTCCATATTTTTTGAAAATTTGCAACTTTTCTAGTTCAAGATATCATGTGTAGGTAAAAATGTTAAATTTTGTGAAAAAGAAGATGCGATTTGAATTCATATATTTAAGTTGAAAAAATCAAAGGAAAATTATTTTGACTTGGATAATTATTTAAATTATTCAAAGTACGTTATATCGATAACTATAATTTTAATCGTTTCCCTGGCACAAATTAACACAAATATAAATGCAAATTTTCTTGCATGAGTTCATTTGCTAAATATTATTGCATATGTTTGCACCAAACGAACAAAATACACATATTTCCACTTGCTACGTTCTTGCAAAAAAACGTTCTTACTAAAAACCTATAGCTTATTATTGCTACGCATACGCAAACTGAATTTAATTGAAGAAAAAAAAAATGTCAGAAATTGAATGTAAATAAAAGGGAGAAGCCCAATAAAAAGTGAGCGGAGATGAAATAATAATTGCTTTTGAATTATCTGTAAGAAGCTTCGAAAAATAGAGCTATGAAATTTCATTTTACGTATAAGACCACATCACAAATATTTTGACATAGTCATGTCATCAGATGTATGCGCTCCACTCCCGCTGTAGAAAATATAAAATCGTAGCAAGAGCCGAGCACTTTGTTCTGCTTGTATTTAATATAAAAACGTAGCTAGAACCGAGAGCTTTGTTATTCTTGTAGTTGGAAGAAAAATGTAGCGAGAACCGAGGGCTTTATTTCCTATATTATTTCATAGTGTCAGCCTAATTCTTATACGACGTAAGTCAAAATTATCTATTGTTCAGGAGGCAAAGAAAACTATTTATTATTTGCATGAAGTTCATATGATAATGTATTGTTTCAAACATTCTACCTCCCTTTTTTCATAAAAACATTCAAAACTAAAAAGGACATAAATGTAGTTTTGAAAAATCTACCTAAACCGCAAATAAACGTTACTTTGCCCAGTTTGACATACATCCTATTAGAATTAGGGCGACAATATAAAAATGTATGATTTTTATGCATTTTATTTGATTTTTCATTTGATGAAGGAAAAACAGAAAACATAGTACTAAAACGATTTGATAAATTTTTACAGTTTTTTAAAATACATTTTTTTTTGACATTAAAATCCAATACTTTTTTCAAGAGCAACGTTATCGTTACAGAAAGTGCTACAAATATAGCGCTATACAAAAAGCACTATTTGCAAGGAGAATGAAGCGCTCTTTACCTTTTGAATAAAAACCTTTTGATATACTCATTTTTAGAGTTTAGAGCGTGGTTTCTGTTGAACAATTTAATTTTAGTAACTTTTCATGAATTAATATAAAATTAACTTCACATTGCAATTTGACAGCGATAACACTTTAAATCATTGGACAGCCGTGCTAGAGTTCTGTAACTGACCAAATAAGTTTTAAGCAGCAACTACATGACTTAATACAGGGTTTGCTAAAACTACTTCAGATATTATTCATTTGACGTACGATTCACCTTAATTTCCCCACTCGTGAATATAAAAAACATCAGCGCTCTTTTGTTAAATGTTCAAAGCCATTTCATAGGGATCAAATGTTTTCTATCCCTCTTGAATAGTTATCGTTCTTACATTTCATTTGAAACCATAAATTCTGTATCTGTCCCCCATAAAAAAAATTTTAGCTCAAAGCTTATTCCGAAAATATTTTCCATCTTTCTTCAAATAAAAACTGAATAGAATCAGTAAAAACGTTTAAAAACATTTGTACGAACATTTGACAAAATGTAATACTGTTTTCAATTGAACTATCCTGATCTGCATTGTTAAAACAAAATGTTATCGAAAAATAGCTTGTTGCTGTATAGAGTCAAAACACGGAATGTAAAGTAAATTTTAAGTCATTCCGTACTTTTCAGTTAAGACCAGGGTTCGCATTTGTTCATTCATAAACTGCTCATTTCTGCTTCTATTCATTCATTAAAGAATATGAAGAAAGATCAAAGTGAGCAGCTCATTTTCGTGAAGAATTTTTTTTTTGTTCAGGAACTAAAGAAGAGGAAATCAGTTTGTGAACAAGAATATTTTTTACTCTTGCGAAGAAACTGTTGCTATTCATCTCTTCTCAATTCTTCACTTGTCGCTCATGACTCTTCATTTATTCATTAATTGTTCATAAAGTGGTGAAGGCAACGGATGATGCTCACTTGTTCACTGGCAACAGATGGTTTGTATCAGAGAAGGAATTCGGTGCTGGCGCGAACACTAGTTAAAAATGGGTCGCTAAATCCGCATCCGTTGTCAGAATTTCAAAATTATATAATTTTTTATAAAAGTGTTGCCACATAATAATAAATATTTTCCTTATAGTTTTAAACATAATTTGTGTTAGGGGGTCGCTGATTTCAAATCTGAAGTCAGAATTTTAAAATTCCATATGCTAGCAGGGTTGCCACCTAATTTTTTTATTTTAACGAATTCGGCACGAACACTAGGCAAAAATTGGTTGCTGAATTCGAGTCCGTTGTCAGAATTTCAAAATTATGAATATTTTTTTAATAGGATTGCCACCTAATAACATGTATTTTTTAATAGTTTTAAACATAATTTAAAGGTGTTAGGGGGTCGCTGATTTCGAATCTGATGTCAGAATTTTAAAATTTAAGACAGTAAATGGGGTTGCCATATTAATTTTTTTATTTTTACAAATTCGGTGCTGGCGCGAACTAAAGGGTAAAAATGGGTCTCTGAATCCGAATCCATTGTTAGAATTTCAAAATTGTAAAATTTTGAAATAATAGGGCTGCCACCTAATAGTATGTACTTTCAAGTTTTTTAAACATCATTTATCAGTGCTTAAAATACGTTAAATACATACGTTATACATTATACGTAAATTTAATTCCAAAATAACGGGAATTCCTTCAAATTTTTTATGTGGAAGAAATTTCACCATCACAATATATATTCACACATGTTACATAAAAAATGCTTATTGTAGGCTATCCGTAAGAGATAGCGAAAAATGGAGTGTTTGGGGTACATCTTAGCAATGTCTTAAATGCCTTCTTACACCATGTTCTTTCATCTCTTTTAGTTTAGATTTTATTTAAGAAATTATGTTTAAACCTTCATAGTTCAGGTCAAAAACCACTTATTGAAAAACCATCCAAATTGTGAACGCCTCCTCATCCAGCACTTTCATTTGATACCTCACTTACTATTCTAGACCCTGCCAATACTGACATCTCAGAAATCCAATTTGAAATAAATATCTAAGTAGATTCTTTTCATTTAAATATATAAAATATTTATTAACAAAAGACTTTAAACTTTGAAACTATTTTTTAGGAACGTTACCAAGTAAAGTAAAATATAAGAAAAGAAACAAAAAGTCGATTGAGAAATGGCTAAAATATTCGCTTTGGGCATCACGCTTTCTCATTCACATTAAAGCGAATTCGTGTCTTAAGTCTTTTTGCCTCTGTTTTCAACTTTAAACGCTCATATTTGCTTAACGGTATCACCTATCAAAAATCTAACAATTTTGTGCCTACAGCTCAAGACCTCTCTTATGATATATCAAGTTTTTCTATTGCGTTTGTAGATTTCCTGGAATAAGAGTACCCTTACAAGAATAAATATATAGAAGATAGTTGTATTTTACATCTTTCTTTAATGTTAATGCGATAAGTTTATGTAGAAATGATATTTTTAATTGAAATGCTTATTGTAGGGTATCCGTGTTAAGAATACATTCTGCCTTTTGAGGGTTTTTACAAGTTTTATTGCTTGCAAGAATCATTCAGCTATTTTTTTTTTTGTATATTTTAAAGGGTAAAGATAAGACGAAATTTTGTAGGAGCTTTTTTCTTACATTCTGTCACTTATGTAATCACAACTCAGTCCTGTTTTTATAAATTGAAATATTAAAAAGCTTATGTTCTTTAAAAGATGTTATAAAATACATTAGAAAAGGCTTTACGTTATCACGACAAATAGTTTAGGCGCTTACTCAAAACACACACAAAAAATAAATACAAACTTTTTTCTTAATTATATTAGTATAGATGAATAGCTGCATAAAACCAAAAACTGCTTGAATAGCTAAACATTTTCATTAGAACATTTAAACTTTTTGCTTTTGAAAAAAGTTTCCTCTAAACTTAATTCTGCTAAACCCATCTTTAAGTGCTTTAAATCCTTTGCAGAAACCATTTAATGTTTCGCATCTTCTTTTATAAAATAAGTTCAGCACAATTATTCATTGTTGACTTAAGCCGAAACTTATCTGTACCATTAGCAAACTCATTATCCTTGAAATTAAACTGCAATTCATTGAATGAGAAACTTTGTGTTGAAAACCACACAAGAAACCTTGAACTCCTTCATTTAACTAGACCACTGGAATCACCAACAGCAGAACAGAGCAGAACCGAGTTGATCACATGGGACAAAACGTAGGACTATAAATAATTGTCAGAATGGTTGTAGCTTGACTGCAATTTATCGATCTTTGTCCACGTCAAAGATGTCCTTGAAAATTACATTTATGTAAATTATGGTGCTTCAACAAAGTTGTTGGCTTTGTTGTTGGCATTTAAATCTTTCTCAATTTAAGCTGCTACAACTGTTAATAAAATCTTTTTTAATTTTCAATAAAAAGTTATTACTATAATCTTGTACATAACCAAAATTGTATGTCCTCCTCTGAACCTGTCAATGCAAGCATAGTTAAAATTGCACGCTACTTACCCTATGCTGTCGCTAAAGAGCTTTTTAATTAGCCAACTTAAGCAAATTTTTTTTTGCCCAACTATTTGTATAGTGCGCGGTTCATTAGCAAGAAAGGCCTGCTTGTTTGATTAACCCAGTTTTTTTGCTACATCAGTTTTGGATATTTTTTTATGTTATGCTTCAGGCTGCTATGCTGTCGTTCTGTGGCATCCTTGCATTATCCTTGCTCAACAGCATCACCCAAAAAGCAACAATAACATTGTTCAAAGCTGCTTAATGAACAATTCATGTCAATCGCTAATTAGTTTTCTTTTCATTTTTAATGCACTGACAGTGATTTTCTGACTGCTTGGCGCATATCCTGTGCGCTTGCCTGCCTGACTGCCTGCCTGACTGCCTGCCTTGCATGACCTCAAGAACAATATAAGAAAATTAAGCCAACGCCAACGTAGTCGAGCAAAGTCATTTTTGTGTGCTTTACACAGGCACACCCTTCAGTCAAGTTAGGAATAATAGAAAAACTATTAAAGCCACCTTTTGTCTTCAGGCTAAGAGTCAGAGGCAATCGTCTTTGTTTCGCTACAGCGTTTATTCTCCACGTCAATATAACGCCAAGCTGACAAGCATTGCTATTAAAAT